>VDFB02281492.1:1068592634-1069192634 GCA_007258455.2 Sequoia sempervirens | reverse complement strand
TACACATCTCTTAAGGTCTGAGGATTCTTATCTCTAATATGGTAACCCATTTTAGAATCAAAGGTGTTGAGATATGTAACCAAAAAAACATGCTCATTTAGCCTCAAATGGGTTGGGAGCCTAGACATAGCCTTTTGAAATCTAATGTTAAATTATGAAACCATCTCATCCCAACCTTTAGAAATGTTATTGAATTCATTTAGCATGAATCTTGGATCTATCTTATCACCATATTTCTCTCTAAAACCCCTCATGAATTCTTCCCAAGATCTAACACTAGCCTCCATAAGACTTCTATACCAATCCCTTGCATCAGCAATTAATAATTGCATGAATAACTTCATAATCACGTCCTCATGTTCAACTTCAAAATCACCTAACAAGTTCATAAAAGCACCCAAGTGTTCCTCACCTGTCATGGCATCACTTATAGAGAACATAGAAAGGAATTTCCTTACTTCATTGGGAACTTGATTGGGGAATCTAGGGATTCTTCCAAAATCAAGTTGTCTATATGTATCCATGTGCAAAGGTCTTCTTCTATTAACATTACCTCCTCCAAAATTTTGATAACCTCCATGGTTATGAGGAATATTTTGTTGAACATATGGTGGTTGTGATATGGAAATGTACTGGCTTCCCACATAAGGTAGCACACTACCTTGCACTTGAGGACCAGTCTGAAACTATCCTTGGGTGTTTAATACATAATTTTCAATTCCTATATGTTGTCCCACAAGTGACGGTTGAGATACATTTTCCATATTTGTGTCATGTCAAAAATACTAACCTTGTGTGGGGTTTATCTGAGGGAAAACTGAAGAATTATAACTCATAGGCATAGAACTCATGCCTGGGTTACTCTATCAATTAGAAGGGCCTACACCTCCAAATGAAGCAACTTTTATATAGGCAGCACTAGTCACATTTTGTGAAGTAGTGTTTGGTAAAGGATTACTCCATATGCTCACATGGGAGGTACTTAGAGGCATACTTAATTGACTGCTATTTTTGGCTTGAGTTTGAGGTGTAGGTATGGAGGTGCTAACAAAATTTTGTGTAGCTCTCAAATCATCAAGATCTTTCCGCATTTCATTCCTTCTTTTTATCATATCTTCTCTAGACTTCTTGTTTTAGTCTCTCAATTTCAAATAGCAAATCATGAGTTTCATTTAATATTTCTTCCTCAATTTGGACTATATCATTAGGAGTAGGGGTTTGAATGGGAACTTTAGAAGACATACCCATGGTATTTGGGGAATTAATTGGGTTTTCAAAGGAAAAAGTATGGCCTTTTGAAGTAGTAAGATCACCATGCAATTGTTGTATTAAAGAATTTCTAAGAGGTGGGTTTTGATCTAAAATTTCTTGAGAAGGTTCAACCCTAATCCGGTTTGTATTTCTTTTTTTCCTTTCTCTTCTTTGAGATTTTCTAGGTCTTATCAATTGGGTAGTCAATCCTTCCTCCTCATTTAACAAAGCATATGCTTCTTGAGAAAAAATAGAACTATCTTCACTATGTAAAACATAACCAATATTTTTATCAAAAGTAGGATCAAACTTACTTGGATCTTTGTTCTTCTAATTTTGATTCTTGTCTCTCCAAGATATTCTACTTCTTGTGTCTCCTCCCTTCGTTCTTCTTGAAGGGTCAGCATTGTGAATTGGTCTTCTACCATGCATGATTGTAGCTTCTTCTTTCAACTGGTCTTCAGAGTAGAGAGTCACCACCCAACTTAATGGGACTTCAATATTTCTTTCCTTCAATGCACCTTGATAGAAGACTTCAAACTTGACAACTTTTGGGATCTTTTAATAGATGGCTTTGGGTAAAACTCTTGACTCAACCCACTAGGATATAGACGAATAGCAAAAGGTTTCTTATCTATCCCCAGTGGAGTCACCAATCTGTTGGTATTTCCAGCTAATGGTCTAGCATCTCCTAAATGGTAGCTACTCCTTATACTTAGAGACCCTAGTTCAATGGCCATCAAATAGGAGGAGTTCAATTGGAAAGCTTCTCCTTTGCACTTTAGGCTCTACAAGAACAATGTGGGTATTCCTATATTTTAAAGTATGTCATCACACTACAATGGTGGAAGGCCTTTGATGGGATAAATCATCTACACAACCTTTTATATTAACAATGACTTCTGGTAGTATGGAAATAAGCATAAAATTAAATGCAAAAAATTAAAAGGTTTTTTATTTTAAAGTTGGATCGACCTCAAACTTAGGCTTATGGGCATAGACTGACTAGTGCCTTATCCATATGGGGTCCAGAAATGAAGTAACACTCCTACAATAGACCCACCTTGGCTTCTAATATACTTATTGCCTTGTAGCAAGAAACCAACAAAAGAACAATGCTATCAAAATTCTTTGAAATCCATATTGTAACATCACAACTTAACATATGAGCTGAAAGAGATTAATCTGCTCCTTGAACAAAAACTAAAAAATTATACATTCATGATCAAAAAATGTGATATAAGAATAAAAAAATCCTTGATTATATTGATTCAAAGATAGTGAGTACAATAGTGGAGAGAATGATAGAACTAATATAGATATTAAGTGCAAAATGCAATGAGCATTCAGGTCATCTATTGTTATTACAAAGAAAACATTACAACATTTCCTCTCTAGGTGTAGATGAAGAATGCACTATATAGACTAAGAAAAAATACTTACAAATTTATGAGAGAATGGAACCAAAACAAAGTGTACAAAATTTTCCTTTATAGCGCAAGCATAATTGAAATTTTAATTTGAAATTAATAACCCTAACCCAACTAGGGTTTCAGAAAAATAAACTTGACCAGACTTTAGCCCAATGAGAATTTCCCCCCAAAATGATGCAACAACTAGCATGAAAGCATGTGACATCTTGAGCATAGTTCAGGAGGGAAAAAGTGGCATGTATAGATTAAACTCCCCAAAAATTCATAGCTACAGTCGGGTAAAACATCCCCTGACATAGACATTTATCTCTGCAACACATTAGGAAATGAATGGCACCGTTAAGCAATTAATTTTACTTGGGAAAAGCACAAGGAATCGATTTGGAGGTGTCCTAGATCGATCTGGTAGCTCAAATTTTGTTGTGCCATTATTGCTCACCACTACCCACGAAGGTTCAAATAATTAACCATTGTAGTTTTAATTATGGCCATAAGATCTAGGATGAACAGTCATGATCATGTCTCATTGATAGTTTAAAATATCACCAACAATTTCCATTGTTGAATCTAGGTTGTCCGTCATGCCATCATGATGTCGAAGGGACCATATTTCACCTTACTCTGATATCACATTGTCTCTTTGACACCACTCTCATCGCTCATCATGGAAACCACTATATTGCCTTGCTTCACAACAATGATGTGAAGCAAGGGCACAATGAATGATCCACTGTTAGATATTCTTGATTAGATTTGAGTCCTCCATCGCTAAGAAGCAATATCGAGGAAATAATCACACATTAGGGTGAAGCCACCTAGATTCCTCCCGATAGAATGAACTCTACCACCTGACCCATGTTGGGTCCCACCAAGCCATGTGCCACATCCCCACTCCCCCACCAAGAAAAATGAAGGGAACGCCACAACACCGTAGGCTAGAGGGATCTTGCCACCTGTACATCATGTTAGCATCATACCCCACCATCTCCAACACTCATCGCAATAATGAAATGATAGGCTGAAAGGGTTACAATGATATGTGATGTAAAGAGCTCATCACTCATCACAGAAATGAAACCAATGGAGCAAATGGTTTTGGCAATGGGTGATGCAAACATCATAAAGTGGGTTTTTAGCATGTATGATAAAGGTTGTTCTAAAAGGTGGTCATGTTAGGAGGATGAAAAATGATGACATAAGGTTACAACTTAAAGGACCCAAGACTAAGCAAGCACAGAGTGTCAATGAAAAAATAAAACAGAGGTAGGGTTTTAGGAACAAGGGTTTAAGCCCTACAAGAGATTTTGAACCCTAAGGACATCAAAACCTCAAAAATAGACACATATTTTACAGGTTCCACCACGCTTGACCTCTAGAGCCTCTACAATATCATTTTTGCATGTAAATCTGTAAAATTTTCAAAATTTCAGTCTTGCACTAATGTTTTATTTTCTACTTTAGGGTATCTTATTTTTCTCAAAAATCAGCTCACTAAAGTGGGGGAAAAATGTAGTGTCATAAATTACACCCCATGGAAATTTCACACTTGTGCATTTAGCCCACCACATTTATGGTGCCTAGTCTCATTTATGACAAGAACCTTATGAGTCAAAATTTCATGATTTCAACTCCATAAGGTACAATGACAAAGTGTTAGTAGTTTTCCACCTCATTTCTTACAAAGTTGTGAGTTGGATGCCTGCACAATGCATGAAGGTTCACATGGTGCATAAGCATCCCCAAAATTTATGAGTTGAAATGAGGGAATCTCATCACCTTTTCCCATGACATGTGTCATTGTGGTAAATTATTGAGTGTAATGACTCTTCCTACCCATGCAACTTCACAAAACCCTCTTTTTCACCTTCATTTTGATTCATTCTCACTCTCTCTTTCTTCTCTCTCCCCTTCATCTCTTCTCTACAATGAAACACTACTGGAATCACATCTCATCAAAAACCAAGGATCTCTTGCAATCACACAACATCACATCCATCAAGCTAAGAGGGAGCCACAAACTGTTGGCAATGCTCTCTTGTGATATCATATTCTCTTGTCTATTTTATAGCATATTTTTCTTATCTATTTACTTCATGATATGGGTTCTCCTCCATAGTGGGGTTTGCTTTTATCACTCATTATGTATGTTTTACTTTGTGTCTTCTAGTGTACTCTCTATCTATTTGGATGTCCATGGAGGTGGAAACACCAAAATGGGGATTTGACTAAGGCAAGCCCCAAAACAACCCCAACACTTTTCCTCATTCTCCTTGTGTGTAGGTTGTTCGTATAAAATATTTGCAAAAGGCTTCATGGCATAGGATCTTATGTGAGTTAATGTTTAACCTTCTTTTTCATTTCCTTTTATTCCTACTTTTTGTTAACTTAGTAGAATAGTCAAACTTTAGATTTTGGGTAGATAGTAGATTCTATGAGCTCATGTGTAAAATCTTAGTTCTCTATCCATACAATATGCTAGAGCATCCCTGAGAAAACAACGTGCCACACTGTCATCTGATTCCTGCACTGATGTCCTTTGGCTAAGAGCTTCTAAAATTTTCCTATATGCCTGTGTAATCTACTCTTTCAATCCCCAAAGTCCTTCATCCAATAGCATATCAAAAACTCTCTTGAAAGCACATTTTGGAAATCTTTTTCATCTAGTAACCTTCATCACTTGAACTCTTTTCATTGAGGTGACCAAGGTAAATTTTCCCCCTTTAGACCCTATTTTTCTTGGGACTTGGGAGTAGCGAATCCACTCCTTCACATACATATACCTACATGCTTGCTGCAATTATTAGTGTATCGAGATATAAATAAGTAAAGAAATATATTTATAATTTAAAATATCAATTGATAATAATTAAACTTTTGTACCTTGAACATACTTTAGTGTATGCCACCTAGATGGTTGTAACATGATCATTTGGAAGTTGGAAAGCACCATCTTACTGCTCATTGTTAGGACCTTCATGATTCTAGCTCTTAAAATTGGTAATATTATTGTTAAATTTCACATATCTAGACACCCTAGCAATCATGATCGAGTCAACCAAGTATTCAAATCAACATCCTCCCTTAATAATTACTCTTTCATTTATGGAATAGAACCAACTAATAGTAATCTTGATAGAGGTTGAATTTATCTAAATCAACATCACTATGATATTTCACATTGGAGTTCCTTGGTTGTGAATGTCATAACTATATACCTTATTTCAAATCACATCTTCCTTTCATGTACCAAATTAAATTACCACAATTAATAAATCAACTACATAGGAATTTATATTTCTAGAGATATCACTAATACAAGTGCATGGACCGTAATATCCAAATCAACAACTTGACAATTTTAGGGAATGTTTATTATGATAACATGCTAGTATTATAGCAGAGTTGACTCCTAAAAAAAATATAGCAAAAAAATAAACTATTTACAATAATATATAAATGCAAGATCAATGCCTATTATAAACTATCCTAGATTAGTGTATCTTTGTGACCCATACAACACCCATTCATAGGACTACCTTATGTGATATAAATCATAGAACGCATCCAATTCCATGAATGAGAGTATGATACTTATTCCAAAACCTACAAATATTAACTATTGCTATGGTAGATAAGGTTGCAAAATATAGCTTATGATACTACATTCTTATCACTACACCACCTTATCCTCATACCAACACACTATTTAGGTATCAAAACAACATTCATCACATCATCCACATTAAATCAAGACTACATAGTTCATCAATTTATCTTAACAAACCAACTATAATGGAATACATCAACATTACCCATGGATTTGTAACTATTGTATGCAAGGGGGGTCTTACATTCACATCCCCTTAGTTTAAAATTCCTCTTGGAAGTTAGTAAGTTTTGGGAGGAAACCCCCACCCAACAATACGCATAATATCATCACTACTACATTGATAATAAATCAGATTATTAAATAACAATTAGGTAATAGGAAATTTCCTATACCGTACAAATTTCCATACAACTAAGGAAAAATTTATACACATGATACCTTGATCGATTAATACCTCAATACAAGAGTGCCAACATGAAAATCCCTTAGATAAAATATTTATAATCATGTTTATTTAGAATACAATCACAAAAATATATCTAGATTCTCACTAATGCCTTCATCATTCAATCATGATTCCTTTCTACAACTATTACTCATAATGTTCAAATTTATCGAAATGCATCTTTAGAAATAAAATAACATCTTTCAAATATCACACTCTTGTCATGCCATATTTCACAATAGTTACTAGTTACTAACACTAAATTCATGAATCATCTCATGTTACATTCGCTTGAAATTAGCACATGCAGTACAATTAAATGCACACAAACCACATCACAAGGCTCACAAAATGGGTTTATGAGGAGGAATAGAACTAATGTACTTACTACATAACCATAGAACCATATGCCATATTTTTTTATACATTTGAATAATTATGAAAGTATCAAAACCATATAGTCTCATCTCCAAATGAGGTGACATCTCAAGTATCATAATATCATGTGCCATGTAACCATAAGGAAATATTGTCTTAGGGCCCTCCCTAAGGACCCCTCCATACTTTTCCTAGTACCTTGCTCTCTTTTTTTTAAGGGGTTTATCCTCTAAGAGGAAGGTACACAAATATCTCACATACAAAGCTAGGGAGGAATGGATTATGATTGTCCTATATCAATCCCATTTGCAACTCCCATCCTCATAATATAATTCCCCATGCCATCTACTCCCTCACACAACCTACCAGGGCCCCTCTTGGATATGGTAGTTTACACAATTCACATTACTATGTACATACCAATAGTGACAACATCAAGAATACCTCAAAACTAAGAAGGTTTGATAAGGTAAAATCTCAAAGTAAACCTTCAGTAAGAGATCATAAAATTAGTTCAAAATAAAATTTCCCACCAAAGAAAAGTGTCAAATTCAAATTTAAATAAAATGAACTCTATAAATTCCTTGAGAAAATAACACCAATTTACAAATCCAAATGGCTAAGTAGCCCAAATTAAATAAATAATATTTCAAGACCTAGTTGTTTCATATTAAAGAACACGTCAATAATAATAATAGATAAAAATATGAATATAAAGATAAAATATTTAAATATCTTCACAAAATTATACATTACATACACTATGTGGCCTTGCTAAATCCACCTAAGGGGAGGATGGGAATGGTGGTCTCAAACCACAAAAAAATAGCATGCATTAATATGATGGTATCAAACCACATAAGAATAATTGGAAGTACTATCCCGTCATATTAGCATAAGTCCCACACAACCCAAGACTTGCTATACCAAACAATGCCATGTATCAAATATCTAAAGTATCAAGTGAGTAGAATTTTTTTGTTTCATCTCAAGATAAGCATAATGTGTTTTCCATGTATAAAACTGCTAGGAGACATCACTACTATGTATTTTTTCAAACTAACTAGGTTGTCAAACTATCAATGCACTCTCATTGTCACTTTTCTCATACTCACTATCCTAATAAGATGCCATGTATCTAGTTGAAGGTCATCCAACCATATGTTTCATAATTTCCCTCAATTCCTAGTGATCAATAAGTGTTACAACATTAGTATTGGAAAATAACACTAACCTTTTTATAGGTATTGGAAGTTCTCAAATATTTGTGGTTTATGTTGATATTACTTACCATTAGTAGCTGTCCCAAGTGCTCATACCCATTGAAATATCCAATCTTAGTAAACTTTGAAATGAAAGTAGATGCAAAGTACATTGGGGCCCATCCTCAACCCATGGGGTAAATAGCAAGGGATTAGGCTTGCACGATGAACCAACTAGTGTGATCCAAGAGTGTCGGGGAGTCAATGGGGACTATCATCCATTTGAAGTCATAAGATTTTGATGTAGGTCCTCTATCTCTCAACCCCTAATTACATTAGCATGCTTGCACCTAAGGTAGGTTGATTGATTCTAGGGTAGAAAAAACTCCATATGATACAAAAGAATGTACAAAGAGAGACTTAAAACATTCTTCTTCAAAATAAATACACTAGAACATAATTATCACATTCACATGCTCAACCATCCAAGACATAGTGGTTTAACCACATATAATTTACAAGGGGTGCACATAGGTAGATCATGCATTACATTCACCTCACCCATATCCTAAGTTGGATACCATGTATTTCACATTTGAGGCATAAACACAACATTTATTGGCCTTCCGCATGTCACGATACATAAACATACAATTATTAGTTTTCTCCATATGTCACAATCCATGGGGTTTCCCTTATTTTGTAATCTTATTAAATTCATTTATTTTGCAACTTCTAATCTTAATAGACACCTCAAGATTGGGATATGATTTCAAAATTATTTTTAATATTTCATGAAAAGGTAACATTAACGTGTACAGTATGCATATATCAATAGAAAGTACACATATTTCATATCATCTTGCCTATCATAGAGATTTCCAATTAGCATGCAACATAAATTTATTTCCATATTAATGAAGTGAAGAGTACAGTTGACCAATCATTTATTTTTCATAAAATAATCATAGTTTCATCTCACATTACATTATGATCTTGTTCCCACCATAAAGTATCCTATATTTATTCCATAAGAGTGATGCTAATGTAATCTTTGTTTAGAAAAAGAAACATACATAATTTGGCATACATAACATCCTATCCATCTGTTTTCCCTTCCTATCATAATTATATGTTTTACAATACCTAAATGAAAATATTTAGTCATGGAATTTGGAACTGTAAGATGTATTGCCAAGCATTTGTATTCAACTGTCAACAAAATATGATGATTAAACAACTAGTTATATTAAAACAAATGATAACAAAATTAAAATGTAATGTTTGGTGTTTTCTACATATCCTATGTTTACTTAGCACGTGCAAATATTAAAGCATAGCATCTTACATGTTTACCATCCATCAAAAGCTCAATATTTTTTTCTATATTTAGGCTTCTTTATTAATCATTAAAGAAGTGCAACAAAATACATAACAAAGGTAAAATAACTAAGTAATATTTCAAAGTCTTTTTTATGTTTCATTCATGGTTTAATCTTGAGCTTAAACACATGATTTCAATATGTGTAAAATGAATCACATTACTAGTAATAAAACCACTACCCTTTAATATTTAAACATAAAACACAACACAACACTATAGACTTATGCCCAAGATGACGTGTAAGACCTCACAATTCATAGACAATGAAAAGATGGTGGCATACCTATATACCATGATCATGTCGTGACATACTAATAATAAATGTAAGGTGGAAAAAGATAAAAGAGTCATCCTACTCGAGATAGTGGCATTAATACTCTAAACTATGTTCAAATCTAAGGCATCATAATCACAATGCACAAGAAGGTAGATTGTTATCCCAAATATCACATCAAGGTGACCTACATCTATTAGATGTTAATACTATCAACACAATGAAAGTACCCCAAGAAAAAATTATCATCTAAAATTCAAAGGAAGCACACCATTAATGTTATAAAATTGCTCATATATTACCTAGGTCAATTAATCTATAATAAGCTTATGGATAATAAAGTTAGGGATCTACTTTATGTCCATTTTTTTGTTATGCAACTTTTTTTTTTAACATACATCCAATGAGCACTCCCCTACTATTTTATATATCAAATAAGTTCCTACCTCATGCACATGCCAAAACATATCCTTACAATAGTGAATTATAAGAGTCACTACATGTTTAACATTCCAACTATAATTGGTTCTTATGAACCTTATCCTTGTGATCAACAATAACCCCTATTCCAATGTCATGTATACATCATAGAATAATAAATATAATATCTTTCCAATATTTTAAATGTCTATTCTCATGTTAGGACTCTACAATATGGCCACAAGATGACTTGTATTAGAAAACATCACCCCCACACTAACTACTTTTTCACTAACACATAACATACTTCTCATGCACCCACACATCAAGAGGTACACCCTACATATATAATTATACATAGATAAAATAAAGGTAGAGGTTTGGTCATTCCCACTTTGAGTGCCCTGACATCATAAAAAGAAGAAAACATGAAAGAATTTCATGCTTTGTACACATGAGCTTACATACATAACAAACACAAGGCCCACCACATCCACATGCACATATACAAAGCTCCCAGTGTTGAAAATTGGGCTCTAATACCAAATTTCATGCCCATATTTTATGGAGAAAACATATCATGCTAAACACATGCCATTTTTTTTTTAACACTTGCTCATTATTTATCAATGATTGTGACCTATTTAATACCTTGATTTATGACTTATTAAATATAAATTTCAACAATAGAAGGATATAGACTTAATAGGATTACCAAGTACATAGGAACAAATTATTTTATGTATATAATAGTTCAACTTATCACATAATAAAACATGAGGAAAAGGTAGTTTTAAGTAAATCTAGAGTTACTAGGTAGTGCACTAGGTAAGTTTTTTTTTTTCTTCCAAAGAGTATATTGCTCATATATTATTATATTATATATAAAATAATGTATACATATCAATTTGAAAGGCTCTTCATAGCTAGGTTTCCATTAAGTACATTTTCCCAAACAACAAAATTCATACCCCTTTTAGCATATCCCAAGTCCCTCCTATTCAACTGATATAGATTGACAAAAAACAAACAAAACACACTGGATATATAATTGTTCGTCCATTCAAAATCCATCTCAACTACCATTTTGAAATCATGATATCATACTTGCAAAACACGAAGCACATCAATAGCATAAAATTTTCCCTCCACTGACACCACCCCCGGATGCTTAAGTGTGTAGCCTGTATTGCTTTGTACCATCAATTCCACATATAACTACAACAATATCAGTGAGACCTATAACTATAACAAATACACTAGGTAAGTTATTAGATGTATCAATATTATATTTGTTGATGAAGGGCTAAATGATTTCCTCTTGGGTTTGCTGGTGGAAACATATGCCCGGATTTCGTAAAAATAATTTTAATAAAAATATTAGGAGTTTTCTTATCATATATTACACCCCTCTTCCTAGGGGTGGATTTCTAGGTTGGGGTGGCTATTTATCACCTTGTTTTGTGTGTATGATATGTTATATTATCATTATTTCACTATATAAAAAAATGCATGATTTGATATAACTAAATTCTCTTATTCCATAACCTATATTTACACTTTTGCAATTAAGACATGCAATGTTCAACATAGACATGTAAATGGTTATACTTTACCTTTAATCAAATCACATATGATAAGCACTCGGTGACTCTAGATCTTCATCCAAAAACATTTTCTTATCATAGTATTAGAGTTCTAGATGCTCTCTAAAGTTCTTCCCTAATTCACATTTGTTTCTACTTTAGAATATTTGAAATTCAATGAAATTTATTATACTCTAGTTATTCTTAGTATAGAAGTGAATATAAGACCTTATATTTTAGATTATCATGGTATAAACTAATTGATTTGTATTGCTATAACTTTATTTTGTTGACAAGGTGAATTATTAAATGAGAGAGGGGAAGCCATTTTTTTCCATTGGGATTCCATAATTTTGTGGTTAACAACATCCATGTCATCATAGATGGTTTAGGTATATACTATTTTCCATGTCCAAAGGTTTAGCATGCATAAATTTATTTTCACAAGGTTATAATTTAAATCTACATGTGATTTCAATTAAAATCATACTAAGTGTAAGGGGCATAAGAGAAGTTGAAGACTTTAAAAATAACTATGATAAAGACAAAATAAAATACTAGCTAACAAGCAATTTAAAATGTCCAACAAAATAAATTCAAAATAAATAAATAAATAAAAGAAATCTATAAGAAGGTAACACTACAACTTGTACAAAGAGGATTGCTGAAACATTCAACCAATTACTAAAAATATAGCAAAATAAGTGAAAAAAATAATAAATTTAAAGAAAAGTAAGGTTATGGTTGAAGGTAGTCACAACCTATTGTGAGTGCAGAAAAAAATAAATTTTTAGAAAATAATACTTTCCTAGTATGGAGGCGTGTAAGGGGGAAAACAAGTGTGCAATAAGAACCAACATGAATGAATAGAAACTAATCTAATTCAAATAAAGATCATGATTCATGCCCATTACTCATGAAATGAACGATAAAATCTACTGAATTCAATGAGCAAAAAGAAAAGCAATTAAGAAACAAACAAAGAATTCATTTAATTAATGTCGTCACCCATCCCGTGTCGAAGTGTGTTTGCAAAGATGTTGGATCGTTGTTGTATCAATGTGAAGCCTCCATTTGTGCATAGAAAAAGCTTCAAAGTTGTGCAATGTCAATCAAAGATGTATGTAAAAGCTTCAATAAGTTGGTTGTAAATTTTGGTATTACTTTGTTGTGCAAAAGATGTTGATTCTCCAATCATTTTTTAGAAGAAATGAGGTTGTTATATAGATTTTGTGTTTTCAAATGAACGCTCAAGATCGCATAGTAGAATATCTTGATCAACGATTTAAAACCATTGAAAGGATTTAGATGGGAATAATTAGTGGATTTTGATTGCGTAATCGGTGTGATTGAAGAAATCAATTTGAGTGTTCAGTGGAATTGAGGAAATAGATTGAATAATCTGTGGGATTGAAGAAATCATGTTGAGCCTTCAGTGGGATTGACGAATAGATGAATCAATCAAAAATAGAGTGAACAATCGAGGGATCGTAATTTTCTCAATCATGAAAGTGGGTGACGATAATTAATTAATTAAATTAATTAATCCATTTGAGTTGAACATGCAAATTGTGTTTGACTTTTACAAAAAAAGTTGTATTTGTTTGATTTGAACCTTTTGGAATATGTTTGAATTCTTTATTCAATTATTCATGTTTGGGGGAAAGTGATTTAATTAAACTATTAAGTATTAATAATTTAATTGATTTAAGCGAATAAAGTGAATTAGTGTCAATTAAATATTTAATGTTATTTAATTAATCAGGAGGAATAAAGTTAGATTATGACTTTATTAAATAAATGAAACTTATTTAATTAGTCAAAAATGATGAAAAAGTGAATTAATTGAATAATGTAATAATATTCAATTAATAAAGGAAATTATGGTTTTTGATGTAAATGATGTGAAATGCAATGATTGAGGATGAATTAATTACATAATGTTAAATCACTTAATTAATAGATGAATATAAAATTTGATCATAATTAAATAATAATGTATTATTTAATCATTTAGGGAAGAAGGATGAAAGTTAGTGTTGTTCACCAGTCAGGACAATTTAGGGTATCTACATTTTCCCCTCTTTGATACAATGCGATTATGAGCATTGTGTTAAAGAAAATTTGAAAGTTACTACTTGAGAGTTGCTCCAATATGCCTCGGTATGCCCCGATGATGATGGGATAGCATGGTGCCCCCTCGAGAAATTTGGTGAAAATTTTGGATAATGAGCCAAAAATTTTGACAAGCTGATGTGATGCGTTTAAGTGCAAGGACTGACAAAAGAAATGTTGACTAGAAGAAAATGTTAATAAGAAGTGAAGAACAGTTGATGTTGTTAGTCATTAATGAGTTTTGTTTTTTCTTTTCATAGAGGCTTTGTATCTTTAACAATCTTTTTTGATGTAGCAAACAAATATGATGCACCAGGGTATTAATAACCAAGGTGGCTTTGTATCTATTGCATGGACTTTGACTCTACAAACAAGGAGTATTCTTGATCATACCAAACACACAAAAACTCTATTAGAGTGTATGGGTGAGAAGCTTTAAAACATATCGGACTAGTAACACAAGAGGTATTAAGAACCTAACATGCCACTGCTACATGAAATGCTTCAAAAAAACTTCCACACACAAAACAAAGCAAGTATTTTCCATGGTAGTATCACAAAAATATCCAAAAAATAGAGCAAATAGAAATGACACTCAATTTCCCCCATTCCTTCCTCTCTAAATCCTTATGAACATCCTTGAGAGATCTTGATAATGATTCAGTAAAATAAATCAAAAAGATAAGACTATAAAAAAATAAAACAATGGTGATGTTATGTTTTTTTGGGGATTATGGGATAAAAGCATAAATTGATATGTTAATGTATAGGCTGAATAGGAGGTTTAAGAATTGAATTTGGCTGATGAGAGCCAAAACATCTCAATATATACTTTTGTACATCTTTTATAAATATATATAGGCATCATGCTTTTTATAAAAAAAAAAAAGATAAGACAATGTTGCAATATCACTTGCCATATTTGTTTTGAGGGTTCAAGCTATCATCCGGTGTTGATCATCTCTATTGTAGGAACAAATCCATTAAGGCATATCTTAGGGTGTTGTTGGTGAATTGTCAAAACATAGGTAGTTAACACTTTGACATTGTTTTCACTTGATAGTTGTCTAATCATTTTAGTCTTGTCTCCTTGGAATTTTTGATTTTGATGTTTTTTTTGTTTGTTGTTTGCATTGGCAAAGGGTGAGTGTGACAATTTGTTTATTATGGATCAAAAATTTATTATCTTTGGTGATGGTGGATGTAGGAACTTTTTGATTTTTTGAGTTTTATGATGTTTTTGTTGTTTTCAGAGGACTAAACTAGGGCCTCAGGGGCTCATCAAAGATAATCCTTTCCTATGTTGTACACACAAAGGTCGTAGTTTTCTTGGTTTGGTAAGAACATTTTTTTGACTTTTCAATTTTTTGAATGTTTTTGAATTTTAATTTTTTTGAATGTTTCAAATGTTTTTTTGAATTTTCTATTTTTTTACTAAGTTGAAAGAAAGCATGATAGACACATAAGGGGACCGACTTAAAGCCTTAGGGGCTGATAAGCCTTGCCCATGTTGTACACACAAATACCATGTAGTTCGACTATTGTGACACAAAAGCATAACATGTTTTTGGGATTTTGATGCTTTTTGACTTTGTTTTGATTTTTTTATTTTCTAGATGTTTTTTATTTTGATGGTTTTTTTTACCATGATGGGACGCACAAGGATCTAATCTGCTACCTATTTCGAGAATTTTCCCCCAATTTGAGGCGAGATTACCTTCATTAGGAGAGATGGATGTTGATGGTGCAACAAGGTTTAATACTTAATCAGTCATCAAGTCATGGTTGGGCACATGTTTTATTATGGGACAAATGGGTGGATGCCTCAGATAGCATTGATAGATAACGATGCAAGTCTTATTCAAACATAGCACCTATTTTCCAGGTTTTCACTATGGTACCTATTCTAGAAGCACCACAAAGTGGTTTTCACTTAAAGAATTTTTTATTTCTCTTTATTATTTTTCTTTCTTTTTTTTTCTTTTTTAACTTTTTGATTTTTTTGGATTTTTACCCTTTTGCTTGGGGTATTCTAATGTGCTTATGTGAAGAACTTCTTGAGTTGGTTGTTGTTCAGTGGTTAGAATAAGGGTTCTCCTTTAGGAGTAGCCAACTAATAAGCTCCTAAACCGTAGCTTACTATGATAATGAATGGGCCTAACCAGTTGGGTTCAAACTTACCCTTGCCATCTTGATTCACCTATACCTTCTAATTATTTTTGAGTACCAAGTCACCAATCTGAAAGTTTCTATTTTTGATCCTTTTATTGTAGCTTTGTTTGAGCTGATTCTAATAAACCTGCAAATGGTTTAACATGCTCAAATGCCTTTCATCTAGGAGTTCCAACTTGTTCAATCTGGATACCCGATACTCTTCATTTTTGGCCATGCCTTTTAGTGATATTCGTAGTGAATGGATTTTGACTTTGATAGGTAAAATAGCTTCATATCCATAGACCAACAAAAATGGTGTGGCACCTATAGGTGTACGAATACTAGTTCAATAAGCCTATAGGGTTGGGTTTGGTTGCAGATACCAATCACGATCAGCGTCATTAATAGTCTTTTTTAGTATCTTCAATATGGTTTTGCTAGACACTTTAGCCTGACAGTTTCCTTAGGGGTAGTAGGGCATGGAGAATATGTGGTGGATAGAGAACTTGGAACAAATCTCTTTGACATCTTGGTTCTTGAACGGGGTCCCATTGTCCGTTATGATTGTTTGGGGAATTCCATATCGACATATTAGATAATTCAAGATGAATTTTGATATTTTTTTATTGGTGATGTAGGTTAATGTAATTGCTTCTATCCACTTCATGAAGTATTCAATTGTGGTAATAATGAACTTATGTCCATTTGAGGAAGCGGGAGAGATCTTACCTGCCAAGTCTAATCCCCACTACAAAAAATGCCATGGTGTCATGATAGGTCTTAGCTCTTGTGTTGTTGCATGAATGAGGTCACTGTTCTTCTAACATTGGTGACATTTTTTGGTGTATGCAATAGCTTCTTGTTCCATAGAGGGCCAATAGTATCATATTCTTAGTAACTTTTGTGCTAGGTTAGTTCCACTAGAGTGGGACCCATAAATTCCTTCGTGTACCTCTTGTAGGGAAGTTTTCACTTCTTTTGCATCAAGACATCAAAGTAAAGTACCCTCTAAAATTTGATGACATAAGGTGTCTCCTAGGAATGTGAATTAGGAAGTCCTATGGGAAAATATTTTCTTTTGGGTGGTTGTCAAATGAGGGGGTATGATTCCATGTTGGATATAGTCAAATGTGTCATGGTACCATGGCGATTTGGGACCAACAACAACACACACTAGTTCTAATTTTGGGATATCGAATGTCGGTACAAGTATTGGCTCCATAAGGAATTTATACTTAGAAATGTTATGTGGAATATCTAGAAGCGAACATATTGTTGTCATTGCATTGGATGCTCTGTTGTTGATCCTAGGAACTTGTTGAAAGTTGATGGTGACAAAATATTACTTGAAACTTTCCACCATTCTCTTATATGGAATCAACTTGTCATATTTTGTTTGATACTCATATTTTACTTGCCTAATTACTAGTTGATAATCTCCATAAACCTGTAGTTCTTTAATCCTCCATTCAATTTCCATTTTTAGTCCTATGATTAGGGCTTCATACTCTAAGATGTTATTTTTGCATGGGAAAGCAATTTTTTAAGCCTTAGGTATACTATCTCCCTGTGGTGTGAGAAATAATATACCTACTCTTGAGTTATATAGAGTGTGGGACCCGTAAAAATACAAGGTCCAATGGCTTGTCTATTCTGATAGAAATTTTCTTTCATCTGGTAAGTCTATTATGAGAGGTTGATGATCTTCTATTGGTGCTTCTACTAGTTGGTCTACTATGATATGCCCTTTGATGGCTCTCTTGTCTACATACTCTATATTGAACTTTCTCAGAATCATCACCCATTTAGCAATCCTACCTATTGGAACTGCTTTTGCTAATAGGTACTTTAGTTGATCTACTTTTGAGATTATCTTTACTTGTATGTTCAAGATATAGTGTCTCAAATTCTATGCAGAAAAAACAATAGAAAGAAACACTCTTTCTATGGGTGAATAGTTTGATTCATAACCCACCAATGTTCGACTAATGTAATAGACCGCTCTCTCCTTGTTATCATCTAGTTGTGCTAAGAGAGCTCCTAGTGCTACTTGGGTTGTAAACATAGAGTATCATTACTTTATCTAGAATAGGGGAAATTAGTACTGGAGGAGTAAGTAGATACTCTTTCACTTGCTAGAATGCTTGATCACACCTACCATCCCACTTGAATGTGATGTCTTTGTGTAGGAGATGGGTTAAAGGGTGAAACTTGTCTACCATTTGCATGATGAATTGCTTGATGGATTGAATTTTTCCTTGTAGACTTCTGAGCTGCTTCAGTTTCTTTGGAGGAGGCATTTCTTGTATAGCTTTTACTTTTGTAGGATCTGCTTTGATGCCTCTTCTTGACACTATGTATCCAAGTAGTTTCCTGGATGTTACTTTGAATACACACTTTTTTAGATTGAGCCTCAAGCTATATTGTTCGAGCTTGTCAAACAATTTTGCAAGGTTTGTCAGATGGTCTTCTCTTTTGATGGACTTTTCTAGTATATCATCCATGTAATCTTCCATAATTGTACGTAGCATATCATGAAAGATTGTAGTCATTACGCACTAATAGTTTTCTCCTGCATTCTTTAGCACAAAAGGTATGAAATTCCAATAGAAGGTCCCCCATGTGCAAGTGAATGTTGTCTTATGTTGATCATCAGGGGGTATCTTTATTTGATTAAAATTCATCCATTAGTGACAACATTTCATGCCCCATTGTTATATCTACAATCATATCAATTCTTGGAAGGGGGAAGTCATATTTTGGACAAGCTTTGTTTAGATCTCAGAAATATATGTAGATTCTTATGCCCCCAATGGGATTTGATACGAGTACTAGATTCGAGATCCATTCAGGGTAATTGGTTGGTATGATGAAACCCAAATCTAGAAATTTCTTCAGTTCTACCTTTACCAAAAGTGTTATCTGGGGATGCATCTTCGTAATTTCTATTTGATGGGTTTAACTCCAAGAAATATGGCTAGGTGGTGCACGACCAATGATGGATCCAACCCTTGCATGTCTACATATGTCCATGCAAATTTTATCTTCCTTTCATTGATGAACATTGAGAAGTTCACTTTCTCTTCAAGATCAAGTGGCGTTGCATCGTATGTGATCTTCAGTGCTTCTACTATGCCAACATTTACAAGTTTCTCTTCTTCAAATAGGAGTGTTGAATTCTCTTGATATTTAGAAATAGGGAGATTGAATCCTCCATCCTTGGGTGCCTCAAAGAGGTTTTCACTCTTAGATTCATCCTTTATTTTTCTCTTTCTAGGATCCGATAGCCACATCGTGATTTTCCCTAGGGGATCTCATGCTGATTTTTATATTGGATTTTTCTATTTTATCACAATAGGACACAATCTCCCCTCTAAATTATGCCTTATGTTCAATTTCCATGACAAACCTTGCTTTATGATCTTCTAATGGTATATCGGTTCGAAGCCCCATAAACTCTGCAATAGCTTCATCGTTTTGGAATTGATTCAAAATAGGTGTATGGTTTTGTTGGTCCCAATCTATTAACTGTGGATAGCAAAGGGGTAGGCTGTCATCGTTATCTGCAAAGCTTACATAAGTTGTGGAAATGGTCAATATGGATATGGCATCATTTTCCCATTGGGTATCAAGGTCATCATCACTAGAGGTGACAAAAGAAGGAGAATCCCATTCATACTCATTAGAGTCTATTTTATAAGTACAGTCTTTGAATGTAGGTTTTCTAGTTTGGATAGGGAATATACTTACGCTAAAGCTTTCAAATAATTCTTCAATGGGTAAATCAATGTCTATAAGATGGTAGATATCCAATGTCTTAATGTTAGTAGAAGGAGCTCCTTTCTTACAAGAGGTACATCTAGTGTTTGGAGTCACCACATCTATTGAATCATAGCCTAGTCACATGTTCTTCTTCCTTTGTTCCACTATAATAGGTTCCCATCTACCTTGTTTGTGCTGTCATTTTCCAGTGTATCCCATTTTTTTAACCATTTGGTACCCTTTAGTACTAGGATCAATGAGAAGGGGTTGTATATGTTCTGGTTCTTTTTGTTCTTCCTTATAGATCATTGATGAAATGTCCTCTTTGAATATCTCCTCATCCTTCATATCTCCCCACTTGGTAAAGATTGTGGGTTTGGCTACCATTTTTATTGTTTGAATATGTTTTATCTTCTTAGGCCCTCCAAAAATCTGTGGTGTTGGGGGAAGTATTCCAATGCAAAAAGCTTGATTGAAATGATAATTCCCATTACCTTTTTCAAGTACTTGAATCTTGGACTTATATTTTGGCTTCTCACTTGATATGGGTTAAGCCAAGGTTGATGGTAGTGTTGATGGGTCAACATATGAGGAGTGAAATGATATATCATTACTTGGAATATGCTAGATTTTGTTGTATTTCTCCAATTCTGCACAATAGTGGAAGGGCTTAGGATCGGCATATAATGTAACCTTTGCGTCATGAGGAAATTTTAGACAATGGTGAAATATAGATGGAACTGCTTGTAGTGCATGAATCCAAGGGTGTCCTAGAAGAATGTTATATGGTAACTCAAGGTCCAATAGCTGACATGTTTGTTAGAACTGAGATATAGCTTTGATACCATGTTAGAATTGGATATGGATTCCAAGACCTAGAGGCCAAATGGAAAGCACAAAAAGAGTGAGAATAGAATGTGACAAGAATAAATTGTATTCTTATTAATATGATTGTGATTGTTTACAATGAGAGAGACCCCTTGGTTATATAGCCAAGGTGAGATGCAAGATGCCATAGGATTATGACAAGTGTCTTAATCATATGACATGAGACAACTAATCACAACTACCTAGGTTCACATGTAGTAGTTGTCAAATGATAAGATAACAACTAATGACAATTAACACCTTCTAGAAAGATTCCTTCCTAGGACCTAAGTAAACTTAACATGTGTAAATAAGTCCCCTAGTAATGAATTAACTATGTACAAGACTTTATTTAAACCAACACCCCCCCTTAAGTGAAACTTAGGGAGTACCAGATTATTATGCAAATAACACAAAGATGCAAGAATGGGTCTCGACTACTAGGCCATGTTAGGTACCCATGTACATATGAAAAAGAAATCTCTCACAAATAGAGAAAAGGAGAAAACCCAGTGGGACAAAACTCCTCCCCAAAAGAGAGATGAAATACAAAAACTCAAATGCTCTCAATGATGCATGAGAAGGTAAAAACCCCATGTAAGGAAAAAGAATCCCCCATAAGAGAGAAGTAGAAGAGAGACAAGGTAGCCCCCCCTCAATGTTGAGTCTCCTGCAATGATGGTAGAAGCTCAACATTGAATCCTAAAGATGATCCAATCTCACCGAACAACATTCCTCCCCTTAGGAAGAAACAAAACCATGGATGTATGCAGAATGTCAGCAATATGGATGATGAATGATGTCTCTGAAGCATGCTCAATTGTCTCCATCTGGATGTTGAAAGCTAACAAACTCCAAATAGGCGTTCTAGGCCACACTGTTGAAGAGGACAATCCAACATCTAATAGAGATGAATGTAGAACATGATCCAAAGACAAGGATATCCCCTCTGAAGACAAAGAAGCATTCTCCAAATGTTGTCCAAAAGTATACACACTCACGCCAAACTGTAACGAATGATCATGTAGAGAATGAACAAGAGGGTCAAGGTGTTCCCTCACAACAACTGAAGAAGGAGCATCTCCATCAAAGAGAAGATGAATGCTATTGATGATGTCCCCCAAATCTACAAGATGAGACCCCACAAACAAGTCTGAAATACCTGTCAAGAAGTCATCCAAAGTAGCCAAATCTGAAAGACAATGAGGTATGTCCTGTTGCACTGAATCACAAGGAACCCAAACTATGGAATCACAAGCATCATCAACTACAACAGTAGATGGAGGAGATAGAATGCATGGCTCAAGTATTGGATCTGATGTGAGAACTCCCAAGTTCAAGTAGCCAAATGTCTCCTCTGAATCATGGTCCATATGATCAACAACTGAAGGAACAAAGTCATCATCAGAAGCAAACTGTGCAAAGGTATACAACCGAGATGAATGATCAACCACCCCAATAGCAATGATCTCTCTACTCTCCAAGTCTTGAATGATGACTAAATCAGGTGTGAACTCCATAGTTCTCCCATCTCCACTATGTGTAATCTAATATATGGAAAGAAGATTTTTCATCAAATGAGGTACACACAAAACATCCTAGAAAGTGTTGTCCCCAAAACTAATAGATCCCTTCCCTATTACACTCATGTATGTGTTGTTTCCCATCAAGATAGGAGAGATAGTACAAGGCCGAAATGAAGAGAATATTGACTGCAAATATGCCATATGATGAGATGCTCCTGAATCTAGAAGCCATCTCCCTGATCCTGGACCTAAAAAAGCATAGAGAGATTGTCCTTTATTTCTTGATGTAGATGCTTGACCTTTTCCCTTTTTAGATTTCTTTGAAGTAGAAGGAGAAGAAGATTCAAATATTCTAGAAGGAAAATCAATGTGATTCTTTTTTAGAATATTTTTCAACTCATCAATATCCTTCTTATAACAATAGTGTTCTTCATGTCCATCCTTCTTGAAATATGCACAAAAAGGCCTCTCCTTCTTAAATGATTCCCCTTTGGAAGAGAATTTTTCCTTTCCTTGATCTGAATGTGGATTATTCTTTGCTTTCTTCTATTTCTTATCTGATTCTAATGATTTCACCTTACTAACCAACAATGCTTCAGATTTAGAAGTCTTGATGAGACCCATTGAGATAAGCTTTTGTTGCTCATGTATCAACATCTCAGAAAATGATGCAAATGAAGGTGTAGTATATGTAGGCCCCATAGTCAATCTATGAGTTTGAAAGCTAGAAACACAAGAAGCATAATCAGGACCAAGTTTGTTCATTGTGTTGTAGACCAACTGAGTGTCCTTATCAATTCCACATGATTTGCATTGCTCTCTTAGATCATTAACCTTAGTGATGTAGTCTTGGTGTTGTCAAAGTTATTAGGATCAAGTCTCATCAATTCATTATCAATCTGATAGCCTCTTACTTCATCTGTAGTACCATACAATGTTTTCAATTTTTTCCAAGCTTCATGAGAATTTTTACATGATTCAATTTGGAACAACAAATCTTAAAAAACTAGTCTATGAAGACACCTAAGAGCTTTAGTATGTTTGATCATCCATTTTAACTTTTTCTCATCATCTATAGGTTCAGGTACCTTATTTTCAACATATAGAGTGTGACCTTCTATCATTATAATACTCCATGCATTTTGATGCCATGTTGAATAATTATTTGATGTGAGAAAAGGAACCTTAAAATGATCCATGAAAACAAGAGAGCACAAGTAAATAGATCAAAGAATGCACCATGAGAACCCCCCTAAATCACTAAATCAAGAAACCCCCCAAGCAATATCTGATTTGGCACTTTATAATTAGTGTGTTTATAGTAGATGCCAAAAATAGCAAGCTAGACTTGATCTTGGTACTTAGAGATGCCAAAATAGGCCACAAAATCAAGTAAATTTTTTGGTAAAAAATGAGATCAATCTAATCATACCACTGAGAAGTACACAAAAAATCATGCACTTTCAAAAAAAACTACACCCAAAAATGTTACCGTAGGAGCATGATATGAGTTCCCGAAGTTCCCAGAATGAGGACGAAGCAACAACACCTGCGAGAATCTGAAAATTATGGAAAAACCAAGAATCAAAACCAAAAACTAATTGCACCACTGTGAGGAGCACAAAAACTTAGCCCAAATTTTAAAAAAATGCTTGAAAAAAGGAGGTCATGAGCACAAGTTATGAGCCTTCAAAGTTGAACTACAAAATCAAAAACTCAAAAGGAGAGGGGTACAAAAAATTCCAAAAGGATGCTGAAATCAGCAATGACATGTGCTGACTAGTTCACTGGCTTAAATTTGACTATTTGCAAGCCGTCAAAAAACAATATACCATGTCCATGGAATATTCTTCCTTCCTCTCAGGCTTAAAATTGACGATCGTCAAGACATCACTGGCTCGATCAACTTGTCGGAATATGATTTTTCCTCCCGTTATATTCGCAGAATCTTCTCAAAGAATATGCTCTCTACACCAGAATCTTTTCTTGCCACCAATGGTTTTATTGTTCACTGGATTTTTTGCGTTGGAGCTGTCGGCTGATTTGAAATTTTCTGTCGCCGATAGAAAATGTGGGGGTTGCGGGGTGGTGGCTCTATGTGCCACGTGGCCGCATGTGAGCAGCTTGGTACTCTACCACATGGTAGAGGTGGAGCCCAACAATACTTTGCACGTACAGGGTACTCTGCATACCCTGTCCATAGATTTTTATTTTTATTTTTTAATATTAAAAAAACTTTACAATGAATTTGTTCCATATAATATTGAACCAGTAGAATTTAATTTTTTTTTTTTTAAATCAATTTTTTTTTTATGGATTATTATATAATTGTTTTGAAAAATGTGTACTGTCACTGCAATTATGATGACTTGGGGGCTGTACGACTCTCTGGAAATTTTTTTTTGCCTCACTAGATAACTACTCCGATTTGGATGAATTGACAGTTGATCTTAGGGTTTTTGGCCCTTCTGGATGCAATGGTAGGGTTGGATTTGACCCAAAATGCTCCAAAATTGCAACTACCTTCTAGATATGGCAACCACTCTTCAGCTTCAAACGTTCATAGATTTGACCTCATAAGTCCGATTTGGATGAAACAAAAGGAAAAATCGGCTATCTCGAACCTTTCAAATGCAATGGTGAGCTTAGATTTACACCAGAAAGCTTTGATATTAACCTACAATAAAGAGCCAAAAATAGAACACCCCCAAATCTAGTATCTCTCTTTAGAAAAAAACTCTCCAATGGCACCCAACCCACTCTGATACCATGTTATAACTAAGATATAGCTCTGATACCATGTTAGAATTAGCTATGGATACCAAGACCTAGAGGCCAAATGGAAAGCACAAAAAGAGAGAGAATAAAATGTGACAAGAATAAAGTATATTCTTATTAATATGATTGTGATTGTTTACAATGAGAGAGACCCCTTGGTTATATAGCCAAGGTGAGATGCAAGATATCATAGGATTATGACAAGTGTCTTAATCATATGACATGAGACAACTAATCACAACTACCTAGGTTCACATGTAGTAGTTGTCAAATGATAAGATAACAACTAATGACAACTAGCACCTTCTAGAAAGATTCCTTCCTAGGACCTAAGTAAACTTAACATGTGTAAATAAGTCCCCTAGTAATGAATTAACTAGGTACAAGACTTTATTTACACCAACAATGTTTCTATTGTTGTTGGTCCTATTTGTACAAGTAGCCTGACTGTCCCTTCTGAATTTCTTTCTAGGTCATCATAGGCCCTTATAGTGATGCCTTTACCCTTTTCAATTACATCATCAAAATACGTCAACTGTTTGACAAATTTCAATGTACAAATGTTCAAACCTATACTATTATCTATCAATACTCTTTTGAACATATGTTTGTGGACACCAACCTCTATATAGAGGGCTTGGTTGTGGAACGACTTCTGTAGAAGTTCTTTCTTAGAAAAGACTAAATGATGATTGGTTGTGATTTTTCCAACCATGGATTGAAATTGATCAAGATTGAGGTCATTAGGGACCATTGTTTCCAAAGCTTTCTCTAGTATTTCCCTATGTGCAGGTGATAGTTTCAGTAGTTGTAGGATGGATATCAAAGTGGGAGTCTTTTTCAATTGTTCCACAATACTATGGTCATTAGATGACTTAGTTGTGGGTTTAGCTGGCGCTCCTTGTATTGTGAATTTCCCTTGATGGGTAGTTATGTTACATTCGGGGTCCCTTCCTCATTTAGTTAACACATTGACCCTAGTGTCATATGCTTGGGAGAGGGTACCTAGGACGATGTCACCATAGGTGTAGTTAGCATTATGATAGTTTCATTCTTTCCCTTTGTCATTCTTCTTAGCATGGTTTAGAATTGGATTTGTGTAGCTTTGGAGGTCTTTGTTTCCAGGATAGTGTTCAATATCCACTTCTCCCTTATCAATTAAGTCTTGTATTATATGTTTGAGTCTCATGCAGTTATTTTTTTGTATGTCCTTTGATTTTGTGGAGCTCACATAAGTCCTTTTCATTATACCATGGTGGTTTAAAACTTGTCTCTTCATAGTTCGGGCGATCGTTGACTTTGATGAGTTTTTGTTGAACCATTTTATGCATGATTATCTCAAGTGGTTCTCCTAAGGCAGTAAATTTCCTCCTTGGTTGATCATATTGCCTTTGTTACCCTCCTTGATTTGTCTATTGGTTAACCACTTGATTATTTTGGGGATAGTTGAGGTGGTTGTTTTGTACGTTGTTGGGAGCATAGCTAGTTTGTGCAACTTGAGGTTTGTTTTGAAGTACATTGGGATTTTTTACATTCCATACAACTCTAGCATCAACTACTCCATCATTTGAAACATTTTTATTCTTGGCCCAAATTTTAGGTTTCTCATTCGAACTAGAATGGTTGTCTTTTGAGTTGTTCAATTTAATGTCTCCCCTTGCTATAAGAGCTCTTTCAATGTGTAGTCCCTTTTCAATAGTCTCTTCTAAGTTAGTGGGGCACAACATAGTGAGATGGTAATTGATTTTCTCTTGGACATTGGAAATAAAGATATCCACCAATTCTTTGTCGGGAATAGGCCACTTGCACCTACTAGCTTTATGTCTCCATCTTTGTAGGTAGGATATAAAGGATTCTCCTTAACTCTATTTAATCTTATAGAGGTCAATGATGGTGACATCCTATTCTATGTTGAATAAAAATTGGTTCACAAACTTAGTAGTCAGTTCATCAAAGCTTTTAATACCTAGTGGTAGATGTGAGAACCATTCCATAGTGTGACCAGTAAGACTATGTGGAAAAATTATCATTAGACAAGATTCATTATTTTGTACTTCCATGCAAGATATCAAAAAATATCACACATGTTCAATTGGATCTCCCTTTCCCTTGCACTTTTCAAGCTTGGGTATTTAAAAAAAATTAGGGAAAGGGAGCATTGTAATAGAGAGATCAAAAGGGAATGGACATATATCTTGTAGAGTGTAGTTCTTCTTGGGTTTTCCAATCTGCATGTCTAATATCCTTTGATTCATGGCTTGTAGTTGCATGCCTACCTCTATGTATGGTACATTTTTTTGTGGACCTTGTGCATAGTAACCTTGTTATCCTACCATGTTTGTTTGGTCATAGGTTGGGTATTGTGGAGTAATAGAACCCTGGTAACCATGTTGGGTGGAAGGAAGGTTAAGTATTTTTTGAGTGTAAAGAGGGTTAGGTCCTTGTTGGATGTAAGGATGGTTAGGTCTTTGTTGAATGGAAGGAGGGTTAAGTCCTTGTTGAACGTAAGGAGGGTTAGGTCCTTGTTGAATGTAATGAGGGTTAGGTCCTTGTTGAATGGAAGGAGGGTTAAGTCCTTGTTGAATGCAAGGAGGGTTAGGTCCTTGTTGAATGGAAGGAGGGTTAAGTACATGTTTATTTTTTTGAAGAGGGGTACCTTGATAGTGCGTTGGTGGTACTCCTTGCTATAGTTGATTCTACTGAAGGGTACCCTAGTAGTGTGTTGGTGGTACACCTTATTGCTAGGAAAAAATTCTTTGAAGGTTACCTTGGTAGTGTGTTGGTGGTACACCTTGTTTTTGGGATGAATTGTATTGAAGGTTACCCTAATAGTGTATTGGTGGTACACCTTGTTGATGGTACTATTCTTTGGAAAGGGTACTATATGACACTCCTTTTTTTTGGGAAAAACTATTTTGAAGGTTTCCTTGATAGTGCATTGGCAGTACACCTTGTTGATGGTATTGTTGATTGGGAAGGGGACCATGTGGCCCACCTTGTTGTTGGTACTATTTATTAATAAGGGACCATGTGGTCTAGCTTGTTCTTGGTATTGTTGATTGGGAAGGGGACCATGTGGCCCACCTTATTGTTGGTACTAATTTGGAAGGAGACCATGTGGCCCACCTTTTTTTTAATGTTAATTGGGAAGGGGACTGTGTGGCCCACCTTATTTTTGGTACTTATTTGGAAGGGGACCATGTGGCCCACCTTATTTTTGGTACTTATTTGGAAGGGGACCATGTGGCCCACCTTGTTGTTGATTTTGATTGGGAAGGGGACCATGTGGCCTAAATTTTTTTTGGTACTTATTTGGAAAGGGACCATGTGACCCACCTTGTTGAGGATTTTGTTGCAAAAATTGCTCATGTTGATTTTATATATTCTAGGAAGGGTCAATGTATGAAGTGTTTTGGGGCATGTATTAAGATGGACCCCCTTGATATTGTTGGGCCATTGCTGCTTGTTTGATTTGGGAGGGTTTCCTAAACAAATGGTTGTCCATTGATTGATCATTGCCTTGTGATAAGATTGGTGACATTTTTGCAATCTCCAATGGTTTGGGTATTTCTCTCACAACTAAGTTATCCCCTAAGGGAATGAGGTGAGGATCTTTAAGACCTTCCACATTAAATTCTATAGGTAACTTAGCACCACTTTGTGCTAATTTGAAGAAGTAGGTATTTGGATCCTTTCTTATGAGCTTGTCCATCAGTTTAAGTACCTTGGGATTGTTGGAGTGTTGAAAGAATTTTTCATCATTTATTTCTTCCTCATTATCCACTTCTTCTATGACCATGTCCTTTGGGTTTTTGTTTGATCTATCCATCTCTTCCTATTGTCTATGGATTACCTCCTCCTCACTTGGTGATTGGTTTGACGTTTCTTTGAATATTGGTTCCTTTTGAGGAGTTATAAGGTCACTTGGTCTATATCCCCATGGGTCACTTATGTTGTTTGTGGTGTTTTTTGGGGGCACACTAGAACTAATTTTGTTTGCTTCCATATTTTTTCTATGTTGTGATCGCATGGTTGTCATAAAAAACCATCAAGATTTCATGGAAGTTTGGTAATTCCTAACTATGGGATAAAATAATGCTTTATTTTTAGGATTTTCTAGTTTTACAAGTGTTTTGGGATTTTTTGATTTTTAAGGATGGTGTCTATTGCAATGTGGGAAGTGGTAATACGGGCCTTCAGGTTGCAATATCTTCTTTTCATTCCTCATCATCTAGGATGTTAGTTGCATTTCTCCACTAGGTTGGTGCTTCATTTTTCTAAAATATGAAGCTCCTCAAACTACTGATGATATCCATTTGTTCACCTTCAATTTGTGTGAGACTTGGTTGTATGGTAGGTGTTGTAAGGTTTGATTGTTGAACTAGAGAAATTGGATGCCAAATGATCATAAAGTGAAATGATGAAAGTGTTGGTGTTTTTATATGGTTTTTTGTGATTCTCAAGACCCTAAGGTTTGAGAGATGTTTTGGGATGACACTATTTTTGGAACTAAAAATGTTGAAAGACTTGGATCAATATTTCACTTCTTTTTTTCTAGAGTATATGTTGTAGGAAATGTACTTGAACTAGCCATGACATTTAAGAAAATGTTGATATCTTAGAAGTTTGAGTGAAGGAATGATCCAAGTTATTTCTTTTGATTTCAAATCCTAAAAGTAGGATGATGTGTTTGATTTTGCAAATGGATGATGGAATAATGTAAATTATGATGTGTTTTGGGAGTTTAATTGTTTTTGTTCTCACAAGATTTTGTAACCAGTTTTATATTGGTTTATTTTATTTTTACTAGAAAATAGAGCAAAATCAGTAAGTTTGGAGCAAAAGAAAAAATTTATGTCAAAAGCAGCCAAATTATGTTCAATTGCGGCCAAATCAGAAAAGCTACTGTTGTAGGATTTTTCAAAAGCGGCTTCTATTTCAATTTTTTAGTCTGGTAAAAAGTTTGGGAAAAAGCGAACTTCTTGGTCAAGAGCAGCCAATTTTTAGTCAACTATGTTTCAAAAAATTAGTCAAGTGCAGCAACACTAGGAGCAACTATGGCAGTTTTAGATCAAGTGCGTTTAGTTTTCTCAAAAGTTATGTTTTTGAAAAGACCTATAAAAAACTAGAGAGAAAAAATGATAGATTTTAGGTCGACTGTGGCCAATTTTAAGTCAGAACCGGTAGAAACAACAACAATAGTGGTATTATGTGCAGATTTATTTTCTAGTTTTTGCATTGGCAACAACTTTGGATAAATTTGTAGATTTGATGGTTTTGTTTGATCTAATTTGAGAATTTGCAAGTGATATCACACAACACAATAATCAAAACTATTTTCCCCTAAATTTCTACAACTTTAAGCATGTTTCCTTTCAAAAAAAGCTCAAAGTTCATGAAAGTTTGCTAAAGCCATAGTTTCCAATGTTTACTTCATTCTTAATGCAACTTGAAATGTGAGCCTAAATATCCAAAAACCTTTAGGGATATTGTTTTAATACCTCCTTAAGGAGTGAAAATATAGGGCTCTTTTCAAAGGATTCACACTATGTCAAAAGGGTTCAAAGTTTGATAACCATGTCTAATGCTTATTTTAATGTGTTCATTTTAATTCAAGAAAATGTTTGATGTTTCAAAGTAACTGAAAGATTTGGAAATTTTGTGAAGACAATTTACACCCTAGGGATAGATACGTTCTTTCAGGTGGGCTTACCTCATGCCCCAAAGGGATAATTTTACATGCAACGAATGGAGAATGTTTTAAGCTCAACCATAAGTCAGACTTGGTAAGTAACTTCTCAGAATCAAAGTTCTAATGCACCACTTCAGAGAATTTTTTTGGCTAAATAGGGTGGCTTCTACAACATTAGTTCTTAGTCAGTGTTTCAGGGTAATCTGGTGTCTATACATGCAAAAATTCACTCATTTAAGAGGTCTCCCAACCCTTAGAAAGGGTTTTTACGCATCTCATGGATACTGAGGGAGAACATCCACACCAAGTGGTTGATGACTTTCATCATAACCACAATTATTGGTATAGCAAACCAAAAAAAAGTATCACTTGGGTCGCCTTTGAGTTCTCTAATGTAGGATGTGTATCAAAAGGCAAGCCATCTAAAGGTAGTGTTTTGAAATGAAAATAAAGTGTGAAACTCAAGATGCTTTTCATCACCCAAGATCACCAAAAGGAGCGAGGGGAGAGGATAGACACCTAGTTTTCCAAACACAGAATACAAAATGTACAATTCATTGCAATGCTCTTTTTAAGCCCCTTGAGTAGCACTATCCAAAAAAATGAAATAAAGTGTGTACAAGATAGCAATTTGTTCTTTTTATGTGCACCAAAGTGAAGTATTATGGATTTCAAACAAAGAGATAGAAATATGCAAAATAAAAAAGAATTTGTCCAATTTCAAAAGCCCAAAACTGAGTGTTTCTAACAATCCTTGTCTTAATTGGTCAACAAAAGTAAATCAATCATTTCATCAAAATATTGAAAGTGTTTGGTCAAAAGAAAGCATTTTTTAGAGCGCCAAAACAAAGTGTTTTATTCCAGTCTAGAAAGCTTCTTGAAATGTTCTTTTTAAAGCACCAACTTGAAGTCTTGTTCTAATCTAGAAAGCTTATTGAATTTTCTTTTCCGAGCACCAAATCAAAGGCATGCAAGTTGAGGGATTCATTTTAAGCACTGAATTCATTTTTTTCCTAAACTATGAAAACTTCTAAAAAAAATCTTTTTAAAGCCCCAAATTTGAAATCTTGTTCTAATCTAGAAAGCTTATGGAATGTTCTTTTTAGAGCACCAAATCAAAGGCATGCAAGTTGTGGGGTTCATTTTAAGAACTAAATCCAAATCTTTCCTAAACTATGAAAGCTTCTAAAAAAATCTAGACTTCAACCATTCGCCTTCCCTGCAATAAACTTGTTAGTTTGTTCTTGGGTGAACACATGCCATGCTCCTACAAATCCTGCATAAACAATGTTAGCACCTTTTTATCATTCAAACCAAACAACCATGAGTGTTAGAAATTGAAAACTAACTTGTAGCTTTCAAACAAATTGAAATAGAGAAAAAGAAAAAAAATTAAGCAAAAGCGGCCCTATTAGAAGCAACTATGACTTAAAAAAATCAAAAGCGGATTCTATTGTCTAGGAAAAGTGGCTAAAAAATACAAAAGTGCCAAAAATGTCAAAAGTAGCCAGAAAATAGTCGACTATGATCAATTAAATGACAGATCAACTGCATGAATTTCCTATAGCTTCTATGTGAAAATTTTTTAATAGTGTTTTTGGAACCTACAACTTCAAAATTCACTCATAAAATAGTTAGTTCTAAGTACCATGGTCCCATCGGGCATGCCAAAATATGTAAGGGGGAAATTGAGTGTGCAATAAGATCAAACATGAATGAATAGAAACTAATATAATTCAAACAAACATCATGATTCATGCCCATTACTCATGAAATGAATGATAAAAGCTACTGGATTCAATGAACAAAAAGAAAAAAAATTAAGAAAAAAAAAGAGTTCATTTAACTAATGTTGTCACCCATCTTTTGTCGAAGTGTGTTCACAAAGACGTTGGATCATTTTTGTATCAATGTGAAGCCTCCATTTGTGTGTAGCAAAAGCTTCAAAGTTGTGCAATTTCAATCAAAGATGTATGTAAAAGCTTCAATAAGTTGGTTGTAAATTTTGGCATTACTTCGTTGTGCAAAAGATGCTGATTCTCCAATCGTTTTTAGAAGAAATGAGGTTGTTATATAGATTTTTTGTTTTGAAATGAATGCTCAAGATTGCGTAGTAGAATATCTTGATCAATGGTTCAAAACCATTGAGAGGATTTAGATGGGAATAATTAGTGGATTTTGATTACATAATCGGTGTGATTGAAGAAATCAATTTGAGTGTTTAGTGGAATTGAGGAAATAGATTGAATAATCTATGGGATTGAATAAATCATATTGAGCCTTCGGTGGGATTGAAGAATAGATGAATCAATCAGAAATAGAGTGAACAATAGGGGATCATAATTTACTCAATCATGAAAGTGGGTGAGGATAATTAATTAATTGATTTAATTAATTAATCCTTTTGTGTTGAACGTGAAAATCATGTTTGAATTTTACAAACAAAGTTGTATTTGTTTGATTTGACCTTTTTGGAAGATGTTTGAATACTTTATTCAATTATTCATGTTTAGGGGAAAGTGATTTAATTAAACTATTAAGTATTGATAATTTAATTGATTTAGGGGAATAAAGTGAATTAGCGTCATAATTAAATATTTTATGTTTTTGATTAGAGGTAAATCAAGTTTTGAAGGGGCCCTGAAACCCTTTACAAAAAAGGAACAGCTGTATCAAAAGATAACAACAATCAGCACACATCAACCCAAAACAAAACACCATCAGTGCGTCAACAACCAAAAAATAGGAACAAAACAACAACACTACATATTCTTCAGGATAATAGCAGCCTCCATGTCGCTCATCCTAGTCTTCTGAAGGTCAAAAATGAAATTTATTTAATTAGTCAAAAATGATGAAAAAGTGAATTAATTAAATAATGTAATATTTAATAGAGGAAATTAGGGTTTTGGATGTAAATGATGTGAAATGCAATGATTGAGGATGAATTAATTAAATAATGTTAAATCACTTAATTAATAAATGAATATAAATTTTTATAATAATTAGATAATAATGTATTATTTAATCATTTAGGGAATAAGGGTGAAAGTTAGTTTTGTTCGCCAGTCAGGACAATTTAGGGTATCTATAAGAGGGTGATAACTAGTGTTATTCTTCAATAAATCAGAGAAATAAAGGATTTTTTTTTGCTATTATTATTAGGAAAATGCATTATGGATTCACTGTGGTTATATACAAGAGGTTTAAATAATAGATTTCATTTTTCATAATCTTGAGATTTATAAATAAACACATAAAATTTTTACAAACTACTTTTACAATGATCTAATACTATAGATTAAGGGTTTTTAAAGCATTTTTATCAAATCTCTATTATTTATTTGAAGTGGCCTATCATCATCAATAAAATCTCTTGGATAATAGTCTTATTAGAAGAAATGTTTATTCCCATATTTAAGGAAGTTTCATGCAATTTCCTAGATTTCACTCTTAGCAACATAACCATATTTTCAACAATTTCATTTTAAATCAATTTGATTTCTCTCCCCATTATGTATGTACAGGTTAAAATATATTTGGGGAAAAACTTCAACTGAAAAGAATTGTTTTAACCCTTTCTGCAAGGTAGTATCATTTCTTTAAATTTTGTTAAACAACACAATTGGGATTTTTCTACATACCATTTTTTTCAATTAGTTTCACATAATTATAATGAGATTGGAATTTACATGCTACCTACTTAAACCTCATAAATTAAAACCAACATCAATAGGAGAAATCTTGCTTGTAAATTTATATTTTATATTAACCAGCAACCAAGAAGTGGGATGCTCTATGAGGTGGTTATGTTGCCATAGGGTTGCATCCCTTATGAGCTTGCAGGTAGAATTAAAAAAATCGAGAGGTTTCATTGCTACAAAAAAAACCAACATGAGGAAGAATAAATGGACAACCTTCAATACAATCCTAGTAGGAAAATACATTAGTGAGATACTCATAAATTAATTCCACCTTACCATGATAAAGTAGGTCTAATATGTTGACTTAAACATTATCCTCAATGATCCTATACCTTGACAACTACAAGTTGTGGGGGTGTCCTATCTATTTTTTTTGTAACTACTAATTATGTTACACTCTACAACAACAACCATCAAAATTTATATACATATTTATAAGATATTGTAGACACTTTAAAATGTCTTGAATGATACCACACACTTGAATTTGATCACTAACATCGTTTCATCCTAAAATTCATCCTCTTTTCTCCTGTTTAATTAAATAATCCTAGTTATTTAATTAAATGCATCATTTTCATCTATTAATCTAATTGATCTAATTAGGTTATTTCATACCCTCTCACACTAACATTTCATCTAGTTTAATTAAATAATGAAAATTATTTAATTTAAACCCCTTCCTTTATCTCTCCTCATTTAATTAAATAATCTAAATCATTTGATTAAATGTCACTCACCCCTTTTTCATTAAATAAACTAATTATTTAATAGACATCCTATTATTCCTCATCTTGCACATTAAAATTTAGTTTTAATTACTAAATTGATAATTCCTCACCCATCCACTTGCATAGGGAATCCTATTTTGCTAAAAAAAAAGAGAATGATTTTTTTCAAACAAAATTTATAACAAAATTTCAAAGTTGTTACAAAGTGTGTTTGTTTGAATCATTATGAACCATTTATCTTTCCTTGATCCATGTGATCTTTGATTCTCATCCATTGATGAGAATCCTTGATCCATGTTTCACCCTTCATTCAATATTGACCATTGATTGATCAAATCGATCTCAACCATTTATTCTTCATTTGAGAATCCTTGACCCATGTTTCACCCTTCATTCAACATTGACCATTGATTCTTCATTTTCTCTCCTATAAATACATCACTATTTGGAGAGAAAGGGGTCCATCTTTTGATAAAAAAGTTATGTTATTGAAATTCATATTCACTTGCATCCATATTTAGAATTTCTTAAGCATTAATCTTCATCCATATTAGCTTAAGCATCCATTAATGGCTTCCATTTAGATTAGCTAACATCCATTTTAGCATAGTTTACATCCATGGCTTGTATCTTTGAATTTTTTTTCCATTTAGCATAGCTTGCATCCATCTCCATCAAGCATTTTAGCATTTATCACTCATATTCATCATGTTAAATTAGTTTTTCATCCATTTTTCATTCATATTGCATCAGTTTCATTGATTTTCATCAATAAAATCAATTGAAATGGCTCATACTATCCAAGGGATTGGGAAAGGGTCACCGTTCCACATCAATGTGACACCACTCCCCCAATGGGAGAAGATTTGAAGTCTTAGAATAGGTTTTTATTATGCTTTCGTGTTGATTTCATGTTAGTTTAATGGTTATTTAGTTTCTTGATGATTTCAAATATCTCATTAGGATTATGGCTTAGGGGATTAAATAGGTTTTAAATTCATTTTTATCTAGAATATTTAGTTCATACTATGACTATGGTCACATTTTGGAACTAGAAGGAGGCCTATACTAATTGAATCTGATGAATTTCTCTTTAGATTCTCATGTTCTTGATTTTGAAAACATAGTGATGCTATTGAAGGCTACAATGATACCATTGTTAGGCATTGCCATATAGCGATGCCTTTGCAAGAATTAAAGTGACACATAATTAAATCCAGTGACGCTTTTTAATTTAGCAACACCTATTACTTTTTGGAATTATCATAAATTTAAAAATAACAACACCACTAATATAGCAACACCTTTTTTGTCACAGTTTTACTACAGAGCAATGCCTCAAAACTTCACCAGAGTGATGCCCCTGAATTATAGCAACACTTTTGGAAATTTCAGTGATGCCTTTGTGTTCAGTGACACTTTTTACTGGTAAAAAAAATAGAGAGTTCATTTTTGCATGTGCTTTAAATTTTCAATTTCATATGCTCTCTTATAACTTACTAACATCTAGGTTTTTTTTAGGCTAACTGGTTTTGCAAATTTGAAAGCATTTGAAGTGAAGGAGCATACTATCATTCGTCCATACATTGTAAAAAATGTTTAACACTTATGGGACAATTATAACCCATCATATGTTGCTTTTTCTTTATGTTTTAGGACCACTAAACTTCCATTGGGTTTAAAATTTACTTTCAAAGTTGGTTAAAATTGGACAAAACAATCAAATGCTTCCATTGGTGCTTAAAATGAATGAGTTCTTTCTTTACTTGTATACAATTGTAATGTGTATCCACTCCCCTTGCGCTTTGTGTGATCTTGGGTGAAGAGAAACACTCAAGTGAAGGATCATACTATCATTCGTCCATACATTGTAAAAAATGTTTAACACTTATGGGACAATTATAACCCATCATATGTTGCTTTTTTCTTTATGTTTTAGGACCACTAAACTTCCATTGGGTTTAAAATTTACTTTCAAAGTTGGTTAAAATTGGACAAAACAATCAAATGCTTCCATTGGTGCTTAAAATGAATGAGTTCTTTCTTTACTTGTATACAATTGTAATGTGTATCCACTCCCCTTGCGCTTTGTGTGATCTTGGGTGAAGAGAAACACTCAAGTGTACGTTCTTTTCTTGTGTTCACTTGTAGTACATATCCACTCCCCTTGCATTTCATGCAATCTTGGGTGAAGAGAAATACTCAAGTATACTTTCATGCTTTGTGTCACCCTTAAGAGAGAACTTACTATGAGATACATCCTGCAACAGAAAACTCATAGGAAAGTTCCCGCAAGCATGTTTATCAATGGGATTTAAATAAAAGATGTGAAATCATGAGAAATTAGGATCAATCTGGGGTGTCCATAACATACTCCACCTAGTCCCACACCTTAAATAGAATGGGAATGGTTGAAAAGCCTTAAGTGTCCAAGCAGGTGAATATGTGTCATGGTGTTCTTAGTTTGTTGTCATTAAGAACCTTGTTTAAGTAGTGGCCAACTTTGTCCTTCCAAAGAGTTCTTTAAGGTGGTGCATTGGAATTTATCTCGAAGAAGTTACTTACCATGTTCAATTTTGGTTGAAGTGTAGAAATTAAGAGTTCATTCTTAACATACCTCTAAACTTTTCACTAAATTTCATGTAAAATCATCTCTTCTACTATGAAGGGCATGAGGCAAGCCCACCAAGAAGAATGTACCCACTTGAGCTAGGAATGGTATTGCTTGTGAGTCAGTTTGACACATTGTTTGGTTCCAAAACATCTTAAACACACATCGACAAGTTAATCAAATTTCAAAGCCTTTGGATTAAGTATGGATACCTTTTGAAAAGTCTTAATATTATTTCTTGTCCCCAAGTATTTTATCCTTAGAGGCTTCTAAATATTTGGACTTATATCTAAATCCACACTTTCCAAAGCTAACATAGGGAACTATAGCCTTAGATACATGTTTTTCACATAATGGACTTTATGAAATGAAGGTTTCTTTGACATATACATTTTTTATATTGAACATTAATTAAGACTTTCTTGATGTGGTAATGAAACAATATCACTTAATCAAAGATTAAATAAAAATAACACCCTACATTGATGTATGTTCAAACATTGACTTCCCAAACACAAGCAAAATTGATACAATGAAAGTATTGCATAACATTGAGTCCAAGTTCTATTGTCCAAATCATTGAGTTCTATTACCAAAATCATTGAGTTCTTAAGGTTTTATCACTTTAGAGGTATAGCATGTTTCTCACCACTTTTGTCGTGCAAAAAAAAGGTCCCTTTTAGGTTAACATTTTGGTTCATAACATTTTATCCATTTCATCCATCTTCACACATTTTACACATCACCAAGCAACTTTAGAAACTTTTTGACACATCAACACTTTGTACTTAGACATTTATCAAACCAATCCCCTAACTTAGCTACTTTGTGTGTGAAATGGATCCTTTTCCATGCACTTAGTTGAGTTGGTTATCACATTTTTTGGACAATTTTATCTTAAAGGTCACAAGTCTACCTTTAATATTTACAAGTTCATTAACACCTTTCATAAAAACATCAAATCTTTTGTCTAAAAGTTTTGTCCAAAAGTTTAGAAAGTTCGTTCTCCATATCATTCACCCTTTTCATCATCCATTCACACCATTGGTCCAAAACAACTTAGAGGGTCCCTTTTACAAAAATTTGAGTCAACTAGAGAGTTTCAACACTATAAATCTCAACATACCTCTCCCATAGGTGACCCACAATTTATTATTGCAACAAGATCACAACAAAAGAGAATCATGGAACAAACCAAAAACACATCTACCACAAGTGATCCAAACCCCCAAGAACTTGATCGAAGGAGTCATTCTACCCCCTCACAACAAACACAAAATCCTTTAAGGTATGAGGTAGAATATGTCACAAACAACCCACTTGAGCTCACTAAGGAGGAACTCCTTGAATATAAATAAGAGCATCAAACCTTAGAAAATGTGGCTACAAATTTTCTTGCATAAAACTTGACACAAAGATTAACCCAATCTATGAGTCAACCAACTCCATCCCTTGTGTCAAGTCAAACATTAACTCCTAGTCTTGCAACTAGGATTGCCACTAATCTTGGTCACACTCTCCCTTTGGAAGGAAACACACTTTTGGGTACTCAAAACACCAATCTTCCCCAAAACACAAGTTGGACACCAACATTTGGTGCCCCACCTCCATCTTCCACCACCATTTCTGAACACCCTCTACACCCATACAAACCACTTACATTCCATAACACCATGACAACCTTGATATTTCAAGTGAAACAATCTTCATCCATTACCACAAGTACCCAAAGTATGCCCAACGTTATGCAAGGTAATGTGAACCAAGTATCTAAAATGGGACCACAAGGGCATGTTAACACCCTCACGCAAATTCAACCCTTAACAAGTGGCTCCAACAATCCCATGGGCACATCAAAACAAGTGGTTACCCAAAACACATCAGCCCCATCCATCATCAATCCAAATAAAAGCAACACATTGATCACAAACCCCATCAACCAAGGTAATTCCTTGGTCCCGCATCAAACACAACAAGGGAACCCTTCTAATCAATTGATCCTAGGTCAAAATGTGCCATTGACATCGCAATACCAGTTGGCACCATCATCATCTTTACCATTGGTCCCACAAATCATGCAAAATAAAATGGGGTCCCAAACCTACATTCCTCCCTCCTAATCAAAAATCTTACAAGGAATGATAGCACAAAACAACCCACAATCATCTCAAATCAATACACAACCCATGATCAACCAAAACCCATCTCACATGTACCAACATCAAAACACCTCCACATTACAAGCACAAAAAGTTCAAACTCTATCTTTGCAACAAGCATTGCAAGCACATCAAGCTCAAGCTCAATCATTGCAACAACAACAAGTGCAACAACAAGTATTGCAAGCACAACAAGCTTATCAATAAGCATTGCAACAACAACAAGCCTAATCTCAAGCCTTGCAACAACAGAAAGCTTAACAACAAGCCTTAATTATGCAACAACAACAGCAAGCCCAACAACAAGCCTTGGTCACACAACAATAACAACAAGCCCAATAGCAAGCATTTCTTGTCCAACAATACACCCAAAAACAACAAGTGCTTGTGCAACAACAAGGTTTATACTATAATCCCCAACCAAACATCATCAATACAAATACGTTAGGAGCATATATACCTCTACCACCATCACCTTCACAATATCAAACTCCACCCTACACACCATACAACACCTCATCATATCAAAATCCGACTTACAACTCATCTGCCATCCCACAATACACAACATATGCTCCACCAAATATGCAAGACGATATGTCATCATAGCTCAAGGCACTCATGCAACAGATCTAGGACATTCAAATAGGAAAAAAAAGAAGCCACATGCACAAAAAAACTTGTGCCCATACCCATTCAATAGGAACATCGCAATGGTACCTTTCCCCCTTAGTTTTGAGGTTCCTAAGTTTGATAAATAAAAAGAGATGGGAAATCTTGTGGATCACATCAAATAATTCCATGTCATGTGTATGGAGGTTTCCTACAATTATTCTTACTTGATTCATCTCTTTCCATGGAGTTTGGCAGGCCCCACCATTGATTGGTTCTCATAGTTGCCCTCAAGTATCAGAACCTTCCAAGAAATCATCAATAGATTCATATACCATTTCTCCTTTAATCTTGACATGGATGCAAGCTTAGAGGAGTTGTACACTCTCAAACAAACAAACAAACAAACAAAAAAAAGGAGAATCCTTCGCTAATTTCCTACAAAGGTGGAGGTAAAGAGCTAGTAAGAGCAACTAGCCCATTCCTAACGAGCAACAGGTGGGGATTATCATAGAAAATGTTGATCCAAAGCTATCCTTCCACTTAAAGATGCAATGTATGACCACTTATGATGAGCTTGTCCTCGGGGCCCTCAACATCGAGAGAGCCCTAATCTCATAGGGAAACACACAAGCATATAAAGACAACTGCCCATGAACCAGTTCAAATGAAAAACCCCATGTGTGGGCTAAGAACACAAATGTGACAAATGATGGAACTGTTGATGCTAAATTAGTCATAAGTGCTCCTAAACAAAACACCAATCCATCGACCAACACATAACAAACTATACAACAAACCACACCACCACCATAGAATAATAAAATCGGTACCACAGACACGCAACAAAGAGGAACCCCTAATAGAAACTACCCAAAATGCAAATACACACCATTGGGGGAACCTATTGAATCTATCATGAAGAAGTTGGTGCAATCAAACTTGATTACACTCCCCAATTTCTAGAACTATTAGGAACCTCAAGATAAACCACCTTGGTATAATGAAAAGGATCTTTGTGACTTTCACAAGATCAAAGGACACAAAACATCAAACTATATGAAACTCAAGAATGTTTTCCAAGACCTCATCCAAAATGGAGAAATAACTGTCAAACTACCAATAGGTAACAAGGACCTCAAGATATAAAACACCCCACTACTACACCATAACAAAGGGAATGATAATGGAAAAGGGAAGAATTACACTAATGTTGAGCATGTATATTCCAATATGGTCGCGTCTTGTGACAATGTTGTAATAGTCATCACCATCAAAGGACCTACTACGAAGTGTGGAGTCACCACATGATGTGGAAAGGTTACAATCAATGGAGTTTCATCTCAACCTAGGGCACAACCTATTGTTGATGCCAAAAATTGTCAAGGTAACAACCTTTATGGGAAACTCAGTTAATGGGGGACCAATTGCGCTAAACTAAGTGGCCTCCAAATTTTTAAAGAAGTCAACTTCTTCTATTCCTAGGGTTTTGGAATGGGAAAAGGAAGGAAATATAAAAAATAAAAATCCAACTAAGGCAATGCACCAAGACTTAGATGTAAGGCACGATAAATCTATCTTTTGGATGCGATTAAGAGCCCGTTCAACAATTTGTTATGTCCTAGAATACTAGAAATCAAAGATGAAAACCTGAACAATTTATTCAATGACATAAAATAATTCCCATATTCATTTACTGTAAAGAAGAGTCAAAGACATGGTCTAAACTGACAAACTTATATTTAGAATTATAAAAGTTCTGCAAATAAACAATCTAGGATAATAATAGCACAATATAATGTTTTATCAAATAGCCTAAGAAAATAGAAAGGCCAAACAATGGTACAGTTTGAGAGTCTTATACAATAATCTAAAAGTAATATAAAAGGCCTAGTGTCTTTTCTCTAATTTTTCTGTATCTTTCAAACTCATTTTCGGAAGGAAGAAGTAGTACATATAGATAAAAATCCCACCACTTGGTGGGACAATAACAAAAAAGATCTTGTATCATGAGTAATTATGCTTGTAGCATTGATTTCCTTTGGCCATTGGAATAAAAAATATTCAGACCATGGAACATAGTCACTTCTCAAACAGATGCATCCCCTCTGAATGATGGCAGTGATCCCAACACACTCTCGTGCAGACATGTGTCATTCACCCACAAAGGCAGTTTAGAATATGTGGCACACAAAAGAGGCTCGCTGCTCACTCACGCCTTCCCTTCAATGAAGTCCCCACGGAAGAGACACATGGAAACAAGTTGGGTCCCATTCATTGATTCCTCCTTGCATTGAAAAACTATGTGGTGAAGACACGTGGAGCAGTCTTTAACATTGGCACCAACTGTGGGGTCCACCAAAAAGAGTACACAGATAAAAGCTATGTGGCACGTGAATGGGGCCTAATTGAAAAGTGAAGGGAAGCAGCCCACAATTTCCTGAGGTGACTGTTGTCAATAGATTTGCACCCTGCTGAATGCAATATTCAGCAACCTACTGAAACATGGAAACCTCCTTCAGATGTGGGTGATCTGAGCGAAGGAGGAATCTCCAAAGCGAGTTGGTTCTCTGAATGATAAGTCCTATTCTAAAATTTTAGAGGAAAAGGGATAAAAGATGAACCGGAAATGAATCTGAATCTAATTGATGATTAACTTATTACTTCTAACAGAAATTAGATCTTGCCACTCACAACAATTCCTTGATTTACAATAGTTCCTACAATCTCACCAATGCATGATTTCATCAATAATTCATATGAAGATTTTGAGACATCGTATACATCATATAACCTGAAAACATGAAACTCTGTGCAGAAAACTCATAAAAGTAGGACATTAAGGCTTCAAAATGGAAACAAAAAGCATCAAACTATTGTTACCAGTCTTGAGACAAGAAAATGGAAAGAAGAACTCTGTTGTATTACTGAAACTAAAAGAGTGTCAATCTGCCAAAACTAAGTACAAAGGGTTCACAAGCTCAAAAATGCATGAGAGCAGGAACTGGAATCTGAACTGAGAAGGAGAGGGAAAAAAAAGTCTTCTGAAAGGCATCACTCCCAAGAAACCCTTATCCAAGCTCAGAAAAAATCTCAAGGAAAAAAGCTTCAAACTCTCTAAAAAACTGCATAAAAGCAGAAAAAAGCATATTACTTTCATGATAAACCTATCAAGCCTCTAAAAATAGGTTGAATCTACTTTAAAAGCCAGAAAAACACCTTATCTCTCCAAGATAAGACTCAAATTCGACCAAGAGGAAAAGTCAACAAAAATCTGCTAAAAATAGTAAGAAATCATAATAGAAGATTGCTTTACGATTCTGCTTTACAGAGTTGCAGATTTTACAATTTGTCTATTTTTTGCAATTAAAGATTAAAAATCTTTTGCAAAAAAGAAAATCTTCTTATCTCTCCATTACAGTATTTGATTTTCTCACAAAATCATAAAAACATTACACATCATTATCTTCTCATCAATCTTCAATTGATCTCTCTAAAATCAATTAGAAACAAGGAACCCTAAATGGATAATTGATTTCCTATGAGAAAACAATTCCTAAGTGATAAAAATAATCAATCCTAGGTCATAAAGCATTCCCACCATAATACTCTCATTGTTTTCTCAAATAACATAACCCATATTCAAGTCCTTACATTTCACTAAGGCGAAGAATAAATCAAGACTTAACCATTGACCTAGTCACATAAAATAAGTCTTAAAATACTTACACATATTGACCTAACATAGGAAATTTGGCCCCCACATATATCAAAATTTATATTTTGATAAATCACACTGCAAAGGTTATAAGTCTCGGCCTCCATTCGAAGTTCTCCACATGCTTTGACTGAAGACTCTAGATGATGATAAGGTTGGAATTAAGGTTCGAACAAAACAAGGTCAAACCCTAACAATGATTCATTTCGTACTCATCACTTTGAGGAAAAAAGAACTCTGTCTAGAAAGAAAGCACCACCATGATTGTGTTGAAACTGAGCTCGTGTGCCTTTGGAATCCTCACCATGCTCTTCAGTGGTCGAGCTCTTCAATGGGTAAGCTCCTTTTGCAATATCATAGCTCTTTTCTTTTATTCTAAAGAGCAAGAACATCATTAAGGCCGCAGCCTATTCATGCATTTCCTCTTATTCTCTTTACACTCCTATGACTCTACCCCTGTTTAGCCGTCTTGTTATGAGCTCGGGTTTCGTTGAAGGCTCCATGAGAGAGCTCGCGGTTTATGCTTTTGTTTCTACTAACACAGGGTAAGCTAGCTTCGATGGTTCTATTTCTGCTCATTTTGGCCTTGAGGTCGTGGCTACCACCACTTCTAATACCTTTGCTTTGTGTTTTTTGTGTTCCCATCTTACTATCATGAGAGCGCGACTATCCACTATGAGAGCCCAGCTGCTATTTTGAGAGCTGGAACTCTTGGCTTATGGACTGGTAAATTTCTTTGTCTTAAGCACGTATCTCTTGTTTACTCTTCAGAACTTAAGAAATCCCTCTTTTATTTTATGAATTTTTTTTGGCCATGTTCAGGCCGCACCAAACGTATATCATAGAAGGCATTAAAAGAAGTTTTGGGCTTGACCCAAAACAGGAAATTCTCCTTCTCTGTATTTAAAAACATATCTACATATGGGTCGAAGGAAAACTGTATTTTCTTCGCTTTGAAGCTCGGCCCACCATAGGAAATTCACATTTTTCAAGTCTTTTCTATTTTAAACAAATCCCCATATGGTTTATCACTGCACTGTATTCTCTTGTATTTTAAAATGTAAACCTTGAAACTGGGTACTCAGGATTCAACTGTATATTCGTTCTACATTGTTCTATTCATATGGGTTCAACCCAAATGACCTATGATCTATTTTCGGACTTCTGAAACAAAAGAATGACATGGGTATTTGTATATCTTGAAGAAAATGCATTTATTTTGATTTCTATGGCAAAGCTTGACCACTCATTCTTTGCATTTATTCATGTTATTTACTCAACAAGCCCTCTCATGGGTATCACTGGAAATATAAAACTTCATGGCTTTATGTATTTTGAACCTTGACCCAAGAATAAAATTCCACCAGTGCCTATTAATTCACACAAATGTACTCAGCTGGGTTGATAGAACAAACTGTTTTGTTGTTGAGATAATAATACCCACATGAATGATTGGAAATGGTGAAAAATTTGTATTTTTGTTGTATTTAGTTCATGGCTCGACCCATTGCAAGTGATGTCTTACTTTGATATTCTGTTTTGAAAGAAGACTCAAATGATGACCTGGAAACACACCTGTTATCTTTAACATTCTCATGCAACTTAGTTCAACCACCATGGTCTCTTTTGCACTTTCAATTGCAAAAACCCATACTTGGCATTTGTTATTAAAACTAATTTTGACCTCTCTCCAATTTTTGCATTTTCAATTAATCATGTAAAACTAGGCTTCTAAAGCATTTGAATTTCTTACTTTCAACATGATTCTATGTTTTTCTCTTCATGGAAAAATGAACCATAGACTTATAAAATTCTGGAAATGTAACCCTTGTTTGAACTACAGCCATATGAGTTCATGTTGTTTCCTTTTCTAGACAGAATTTACTTATTCCATGCATAATCTGCCCATTCTGAAAATGACTTTTAGGTATTAAAATTCTTGTAGAAACTGTGCAATACATGTAACCTTGCAAATGTATTAGAATGATTCCCACCATGTAAACCTGCTTGTGATATAAAAGGCCTGTAATCCCAATAATTGTGTAAAGTCTGAGCTTCTTTCAGTCATTCAAATTCTTACATTTGCACCATGGGGCATTAGAAACTTATAGAAACCTGTTACACAAGTATCACCATATGAAAAAATTGAAAGCTCATTTAAAACCTTCTTGAATCTGCATTTTGCATTACTTAAACATCGAACTCATGCTACTTTTCTTGAGAAAGAACTTGTCATAGTGAAACTGCAAATCACAATTTAATCTACAGTGAACTCCTGTTTTATTTTTTTGTACTTATGCAGAACTTTTAGCTGAAACATTGTATTATTATGGACTGCACTTAGTTATCTGTTCCTATGCATAACTGACACCTTAGAAACTCCTTCTAGAAAGAAACTATGCTTGCTCTTTCCTTATTATTCTGGAATGATCATTTTCTCATTATAACTCATAATGGTGTATTTGTCTTTACCAGTCAACTAGAACTGGTGACTCATTTAACACTTGAATGCAAAGTCTGTCTTTTGTACTCTTGAGCAACATGGTACTCTTCATGCATTTTTATGTTTCACTTTTCAAACTATTCTTTAAATCTACTCTCTTTCACGATGAAAATCAAAACAAAACTCTTGATTAAGGCATAATGTATGCATGTTCACTATCCTTGACTGTGAAAAGAATACTAATGAACTGGAACTTGCATGACATATATGATTATGATGAACACAGAACATGAACTATGTAGCAATGTTTGATATACATGGTACTCAGCTGAATTAATTGATTGAAATTAAACTCACTATTCACCTGTAGCCTTCAGAAAAAATAACCTGATCATTATGAATGCACATTTGGTTTAGTAGCTCAATAGATAACTCTATTTTTACTCTTTTAGTTGTATTTCATTTTACTTGACGAATATGATGATGTATTATGGTGCAGGAGCACCTAGGCTGACCTCCATGTTGTTTGTCATCAATTTTGGCTTGTACTTGATCTTAGCCAAATCAGGGTATTAGTGTGTTTGCTTTGGACCTTAGAAGGTCTTGGTTGTGTGTGGTGAGTTAGTCACTAAGACTAAAGTCATCATTAGTTAATCATTGTTAAATGTTTCTTTATTTAGCTCTAGACAAATTATGTTGGAATGTAGGGTATTAAATGTGTTATAACCACATGGTCATTGTTAGAAGATTCCAAGAGACAGTTAAGGGAGTTGTTGGCTCGAAATCAAGGTGTTAGAGGTCCTAAGATTTAGGATCATGACATGGTGATAAGTTGCAAAATGTTGTTGTAAAGTTGCATGACAACAGTTGTGGAATTGCATGCAACATAGTTGGATTGGATTCCCTGAAATTTAGGAGCATGGGATCGATCAATATCCCTTGAAATGTGGAAAAGGCATCTAAGTAGAGGTGTGGCTCGTAGAGAGTAGTGAGAATACTTTGTAATCAAATTTTGGCTTTGTGTGAAGAAGGAATTTCTGCAATTTCTATGTTTTACCCGTGCACCTTGAGAAACAGAGTTAACAAAGGCATTGTATATTCTGATTTAGTATTGTATTGGTGTTCTTAGAATATTTTTGAGTCACTTTCCTTCTGTGTTCAGGTTGCTTAGAGTAGATTTGTTGTATTGAATTCATAAGTTAGCTTCTAGAGGGTTTTTATCTCTGTTTTGAGTAGTCAAGTTTTCAAATGGCTCCCCCATGAAATCTAACCACAGGGTTTCCCAGAGATTGGATGGAAATGATAGGGGAGCCAGTCTTTTGTACATATTTAGAAGTAGGAGTTCTAAAGACCCAAGCAAGTATTTGTAATCTCAAACCCTAGGTGAGCTAGGACTGCCCAGTTAGGAGTTTGATAGTGAAAAGTGAAGAACTTAGGCAGGGGAAGGGACCACTGTACGGAACAAGTACACTTCTAGGTGGGATGATCCGGTGGATATTTTTAGTGAAAATTGAAGTGTCACCATTATCTCCAAAATCTACACCATCAGAAAGATCTCAGCGTCCTGATTCCAACGCAACTCGAATGGAGCGAAAAGGATTCCGTTTGTGCAAGTTATGGCCAGTCAAACCTTGAGTCAAACTGGGATTAGGGGGCGTTCAGGAAGCGAAAAAATGATGTCGTCAAAAGTTGTCAAAGATGGCGTCATCGTGAAGATCTCATCGCTAGCTTTCCAACGTAACTCGTTTCGTCAAAATCTGACATCGTACGCGAGAATTATCAGTGGTCAAAGCTTTCAGTTTACTTTAGAGGTGGACAGTACGGATGCTGACATCAGCATTCCATACTGTACGGACGGAAAAGTGGATGAACCATAATTCGGCATGTGGCATCCATGTCAGCACTGTACGGACCAATCACCGTGCCACACGTGGCAGTCTGTACATCCGTACATCCAGTCAGCGTTGAGGTGGTAGCGCGGTCAGCATCCAGTCAGCGCCCAGTCGGATTCTAGTCAACATGTTCAGCAAATAGCATTCTGCCATGTGGCACCTCCTCGGCATGCCATGTGGCTTGACTCTGTTGCATCGATGGTTTTCAATTTTGAAGTTTGTTTCAAAATGTATGGTGGTGGGGGGATTCGAACCCCCTACCATTCACTCTCCGCAACAGCCGTCTACCAACTCTCCCACATACTCGCGTCTAACTGTATTTGGGGACAGTTCTCTTTTGTTATGTATTTGGTTCGAAATTTGTTTTTAAAATGGATGGAGGGTTTGGAACCCCGAACCGGTCGGGTTCCAAAAACGTCCGTCACCAACAAGCCAGCGAATTGCTTTCACTTGTTATATGGCATCGGCGGGTTTTGTTGATTGTTTAAAACCGAATGCCCTAAAAATTAAAAAACAAACCCTCCTAATTTAAAAATAAAAAAACAAACAATAATCTTTTTAAAGGATTAAATGAAAACCTCCCAAACAATGAAGCCCGAAATTGAGAAATGGGAAGCTTAAATTAATTATAGGGGATTTTAATAAGGATTTTATGAGATTTTTGAAGATTTTTATGTATTTTGGAGAGATAAGGTAGATTTGTAAATCAATTGGTTAAAGGCCAATTTGAGCAATTTTTATGTATTTAAAGGGGAGTGTAGGTGAGTGGTTATGCTAGAAGACTCATAATTTTGAAGGAAAACTGGTGCTAGGTGATATAGAGAGGAGTTCTAGGAGAATTCTTGGAGCCATTTTCGTACATCAGAGTATGGTTATGCTACCGAAGTGCTAGAAGAAATGGTTTTGGTGCAATTGTAATTCTGATTTTGGAGATTAATCAGATCGGTCTCACTCCATTGGAGTAGACCCGAAGACGTAGTCACGATTGTGGCGAACTCTGAAATCAAACTCTGTTTGCATCTCTCTTTCTTTCTCTCACTTTCTTTCATTATGTTGTTATCACCTTGTCATTTTAATTATTGTAATTATTTCCATGAGTTAATTTTGTATTAATTAACTTGGAATAATCATTGTAAAAGTTAAGCATTCAATACTGCAAATAGTCTAGATCCTATACAGATCAAGTGGTATCAGAGCTCAGTTGACTATTATTGCAGTTATTTGTTTTCTTGAATGCTAACGAGATCCAAGATTCAGAAGGGCGAAGGCAAGCTTGAAGACTTTGATCTTGAGATCGGGAAGCGAATAAATTTTCCGAAGATGTCCTTGTCTGGAATGGAGGTTCCTAAAGAAATCAGTGAGTAGGAATTTCAAAGAGCATTCCTCGAGATGAAGGCTAAGGTGGACATTCTTTTTCAAGAAAGACAAGAACGGAAAGAATGTGAAGAAGGTTCGTCGAAGGAAGATGCTCGTGAAGAGAAGAAAGAGAAACAACATGCAGATGGTGGCAAGCAACCAGATCCACCCTCTTCTTCTTCTCCTCCCTCTTCTCCTTCTCCTCCATCTTCTCCTCATTCTACTTCTTTTAATCCTTTCAAGAATGGGAATAAGCCTAAAATCAAGTTGGATGTAAAATTTGACTTGCCTAAGTATTGTGGTGAACTAAATGCTGAAAAATTGGATGATTGGATTCAGCAAGTAGAAGTCTACTATAGAGTCCAGAACCTATTAGATGATGTTGATAGGATCCAATTAGCTACTCTTTGTTTAGGAGGTATAGCCTTAACCTGGTGGGAGAGTAAGCCTAAGGCAGAAGTTTCACAATATGGTAGAGTCAGTTTAACTTGGGCAGAGTTTGTTAATGCTCTTAAGAAGCAGTTTTATCCCCTAGGACATATGCAACAGTTAATGATGGACTAGCAAATGTTTAGGCAAGGGAAAGGTCAAACTGTCCAAGAGTACACCCATGAATTTAGGAAAAGGGCTATTGCTTTGAATGTTCCTTTGTATACCCAGGACACGTTGTTGAAGTACATACGAGGTTTGCATTCCTACCTTAGACATTCCATTTTGGTTTTGAACCCTTGTAATTTGGATGAAGTGTCTGTTCAAGCTATACACTTAGAGTCAAGGGGTAAAGGATCTTTTATTGATAAGTTTGATAATGATGTAAAGAAATCTTCTAAGAATGCAGAGACAGGGAAAGGAAAGAAGGTAGCTACAGTTAAGAAGGATGATAAACTTACTTGCACTCATTGTGACAGGAAGGGTCATGATGAAGAACATTGTTGGCAGTTGCATCCTGAATTGAAGCCTAAGTGGGCTCAAAGACAGAATCAGAAATAGAAGGGTAAGGAGAAAGCCACAAATGTTGTTATGGATCTTGATTCAGATTCAGATGATGAGACTAAGATAACAGCTATGGGTATAAAAGGTAAAGCTCCTATTTCTAGTGTTTCGGTTCATAGTTGTGCTTCTTCTTCTACAGTTAATGATTTCTCTGAAGATGCAAAAAGGAATGAGCTGTTTCATTTAAGGTTTGTTGCTAAGAACACTAAAATTGATGCACTCATAGATAGTGGTTCTCAAGTGAACTTAATTTCAGAAAGTGTTGTAAGAAACTTGGGATTGAAAACTACACAACATAAGAAACCTTATCCACTAGGCTGGATTTGTGAAAATGATAAGTTGCAAGTAACAAGACAATGCACCTTAAGATTCACAATCACTAGTAAGTTTGTGGATGAAGTACAATTTGATGTGGTTCCACTGGATATCTGTGGGATAGTGCTTGGTAGCCCTTATTTATATGATAGGAAAGCTATTTTCTACAGGGAAAAGAATCATTATCACTTGTTTAAAGATGGCATTCAGTATATTGTACATTCTCACAGGATTAAGACTGATCGTTCTTTTGCAAACACAGGGCAGTTAAAGAGGGTAATTAATGCAAGTAAAGAGTTAACTCTTATGTCTGTCAGTACAGGTGGTTCTAAACTTGAACTTGGAGTAGCTAACCAGGGTCAGATGTTGCAGGATGCACCAACAGTACAACATGAGGGAATGATGGTTGAAAGCATTGATGGTTCCTTGGGTAAAAATGTTCCTATTGTGAAGGATCGAATTGTTGTTGACTTATTCTATTTCATTTCTACATTGTTGTTCAGCTTGATGCTAGTCAATTTTTGTTGGTTAGTGGCTACGACAGTTGATGTAGATGCTTATGGAAGTGATAAAGTTATGTTTATGTTCAGCAATGTTATTGTAGTCTTGATTATGCTTGTGAGCCAGGTATTCAGATGTACAGAAGATACGAAACAAGTGGGGAGGCCAAGTCCTCACTTAATGTCAGAATAAATGCCACTTTTGGAGGTCCAAAAGGTCTTTAGTGGGGAGGCCTGATCCAGTGGATATTTTCAGTGAAAATTGAAGTGTCACCATTCTCTCTAGAATCTGCACCATCAGAAAGATCTCAGCGTCCTAATTCCAACGCAACTTGAATGGAGCGAAAAGGAGTCTGTTTGTGCAAGTTATGGCCAGTCAAACCTTGGGTCAAACTAGGATCAGGGGGCATTCAGGAAGCAAAAAAATGATGTCATCAAAAGTTGTCAAAGATGGCATCATCGCGAAGAGCTCGTCGCTAGCTTTCCAACACAACTCGTTTCGTCAAAATCCAACATCGTACACGAGAATTATCAGCGGTTAAAGCTTTCAGTTGACTTTTGAGGTGGACAATACCGATGCTGACATCAGCATTCCGTACTGTACGGACGGTGAAGTGGACGAACCAGAATTTGGCATGTGGCATCCACGTCAGTACTGTACGGACCAATCACCGTGCGACACGTGGCAGTCCGTACATCCGTACATCCAGTCAGTGTTGAGGTGGCAGCGCAGTCAGCATCCAGTCAGTGCCCAGTTGGATTCTAGTCAGCATGTTTAGCGAATAGCATTCTGCCACGTGGCACCTCCTCGGCATGCCACGTGACCTGACTCTGTTGCATCGACGGTTTTCAATTTTGAATTTTTTTTCAAAATGTATGGTGGCGGGGGGATTCGAACCCCCTACCATTCACTCTCCGCAATGGCCATCTACCAACTCTCCTACATACCTGTGTCTAACTGTATTTGGGGACAATTGTCTTTTGTTATGTATTTGGTTCGAATTTTTTTTTTAAAATGGACGACGGGTTTGGAACCCCGAACCGGTTGGGTTCCAAAAACGTTCGTCACCAACAAGCTAGCGAATTGCTTTCACTTGTTATATGGCATCAGCGGGTTTTTTTGATTGTTTAAAACCGAATGCCCTAAAAATTAAAAAACAAACCCTCCTAATTTAAAAATAAAAAAACAAACAATAATCTTTTTAAAGGATTAAATGAAAACCTCCCAAACAATGAAGCCCGAAATTGAGAAATGGGAAGGGCTTAAATTAATTATAGGGGATTTTAATAAGGATTTTATGAGATTTTTGAAGATTTTTATGTATTTTGGAGAGATAAGGTAGATTTGTAAATCAATTGGTTAAAGGCCAATTTGAGCAATTTTTATGTATTTAAAGGGGAGTGTAGGTGAGTGGTTATGCTAGAAGACTCATAATTTTGAAGGAAAACTGGTGCTAGGTGATACAGAGAGGAGTTCTAGGAGAATTCTTGGAGCCATTTTCGTACATTGGAGTATGGTTATGCTGCCGAAGTGCTAGAAGAAATGGTTTTGGTGCAATTGTAATTCTGATTTTGGAGATTAATCTGATCGGTCTCACTCCATTAGAGCAGACTCGGAGACGTAGTCATGATTGTGGCGAACTCCAAAATCAAACTCTGTTTGCATCTCTCTTTCTTTCTCTCACTTTCTTTCGTTATGTTGTTATCACCTTGTCATTTTAATTATTTTAATTATTTCCATGAGTTAATTTTGTATTAATTAACTTGGAATAATCATTGTAAAAGTTAAGCATTCAATACTGCAAATAGTCTAGATCCTATACAGATCATGGGATATGACCAAACACAAGGATACCAGAAGGATTGAGGCTTGAACAATCCACTGGTGTGAGAAATTAGCAAGGAATTCTTGAAACCCTAGGAATTAGGCCTAATTAGCCTATTTTCCCTTGATAGTAGGGATCCATTGTATGGATGAGATAGAGTTTTAACACCCTGTGAAACATTTAAAGGACTGAAAAGGGTGTCCAAAAGTGCAATTTAGTTGCTAGGTTGTTTGACAAGTTTCACCAAGAAAAGCAAAAAAGCGACTGGTAAGGGCTACAAGGATTAGGCCTTTTCAAGGCAAGATCTTGAGATCGGGTAAATTGAAAGCTAAAGAACCTCCAAGATGCATTCAATTGAATGTGAAATGCAAGGAAACAGAGCTCCCAACACCCCTGCAATCAGTTCAAGCAAGATGATAAAGTTGGCACTTAGATCCTTCTAAGTGTAGGAGATTGACTATAAGTTTGAATGGTGTTAAATCCTCTAAGGTTAAGCACAAGGATTGAAACTCTTGTAACATAGTTAGAGCAAGGCTTAGTTAATGATCTAAGTCAAAACAGAGCCTAGAAGTTGTCAGGTTCTTGGTGGAAGGCAGAGTGAATTCTTCTAATAAGTTGGTGCAAGAAAACCTTGGAGCATCATACACCATATTGGTATCAGAGCCTTTGTTGATTAAGGCTTGTGATTGATGTTGCAGCCCACTGAGTCAATATGAGAGAATACACTAGAGGAAAGAACCATGGTGACTAATGCTGAGTTAGCTAAAAACGTAGAAGAGCAAGAGGAGGATAACTAGAGGCTAAGAGAAAGGTTATCTCGAATGGAGAAGCTCTTGGATGAAGTCCAAGAAACAAAAGACAAAGTGAAGGACAAGATAGAGCAGAAGGAAGAGCAGGAAGCCAAGGAAAAAGAAGAGGACTTGGAGGAGGAAGCTCCAAAACCTAACCCTGTTCTTGCTAAAGAACCCTTCTTGAAGGCATTGCAGGCCTTAAGTGGTAAAGCATTGGAAGGTGTGCCACTATTTAGTGGACAAATGGACCCTGATTCAGTTGTAGAGTGGATTGAAAGCATAGAAAATCACTTTGAATGTGATGGTATAACAGAGGCCCAAAAGGTAAAGGTGGCCAAGTCAAGGTTGAGAGGAGCAGCTCTCACATGGTGGAAATTTGTACAAGCTAAAAGAGAGAAAGAAGGCAAAGGTCCCATAGTTTCATGGAGAGGAATGGTAACTAAGATAAGGTAGACCTATCTACCTGATGATTATGAAGTTTAGTTGCATAGGAGAAGACACAATCTTAGGCAAAAAGATATGGATGTTCAAACATATACAAAGGAGTTTCAAAAATTGTGCCTCAGATCAAAGGTGGTTGAAGATGAAAGCATCAAGCTAGCAAGGTACTTGAATGGGCTTAAGTGGTCTATCCAAGAAGACATGAGCCTAGTGAACTTCAAAACAGTCCACCAATGTTATCAAATGGCCTTAAAGATAGAGGAGAAAGGAAAAAAGAAGCAAGAGAAAAACCCCAAAAGTAGAGGGAAAGGGAAAGACAGCAGAGGACAAAGAGGTGGTTATGGTGGAAGAAGTTCAGAACCAAGGGCCCAAGGAGAAGTCAAATACTCTAAGCAGCAAGAAGGAAGCTCTAGTAGAGGTGGTAGAGGAAGAGGTTCCAGCTCTAGAGGAAGAAGTGGTGGACAAGGAAGAGGTAACTACTTTACCAATATGAAATGTTACCACTGCAATCAATTGGGACACCCGGCCTATAGATGTCCAAAGAAAGGTAGTACTTCTCATGGAGGTGACAAGAGAACCAACCTGGTTCATGATGAGACAACTGCAACAAATAAACATCCTGAAGTGCCATTGAATTCAGAGGAAGGTGAGAACCTCATGATGAGGAGAACTTTGATCAAGGAACCAGTTAAGGAAGAGCCAAGCCAAAGGAGGTCCTTGTTTAGGATAAAGTGCAAGATGATGGGGAAAGTGTGTAGAGTCATAATTGACTCAGGTTCTACTGACAATATTGTGTCAGAGGAGGCAGTTAGCAAGCTGAAGTTGACAAGGATACCCCACAACAATCCTTACAAGGTCACATGGCTCAATAAGGGTCAGCATGTCTTGGTGAACGAACAAGCATGGGTGGAGTTCTCAATTGGTAGATACAAGGACAAAGTTTTGTGTGATGTGTTACCTATGGATGCATGTCACTTGCTCCTAGGTAGACCATGGCAATTTGACTGCCAAGCTGTGCATGATGGAGCAAAGAACTCTTATACCTTCAAGAAAGATAAGGTGACTTTCAAAATTTAGTCTTTGCTAGAAGATACAGAGGTGTAGAAAGCAGGTCCTAAACTGCTCATGGTTGGAGAAAAAGAGTTCGTAGAAGCCTTGGAAGAAGGAGAAGGAGTTGGCTATGCAGTGATGATAAAGCCAAGGGAGGTGAGCAAGGAGAAAGCAGCTGAAAAACAAGAGTTACCTAAGGAGATACAGAAATTGTTGCAGACCTATGAATGCATTGTAAGTAGTGGTCAACCAGCAACATTACCCCCTAAAAGAGCCATAAGTCATAGGATAGACTTGATACCAGGAGCTACCCTTCCAAACAAAGCAGCTTACAAGATGACACCTCAACAAAATGAGGAAATAGCTAGGCAGATTCAAGAACTCCTAAACCAAGGTCTCATTAGGAAAAGCATTAGTCCATGTGCAGTACCCACTATCTTAGCACCTAAAAAGGGAGGAGAATGGAGGCTTTGTACTGATTCCAGGGCAATAAACAAGATAACCATCAGGTATAGGTTCCCCATCCCTAGGATTGAAGATCTCATGGATTGTCTAGGTGAAGCTAGGTACTATACCAAGATAGATTTAAAGAGTGGTTATCACCAAATTAGGATACATGAGGGAGTGAGTGGAAAAAAGCTTTCAAAACCAATGAGGGTCTCTATGAGTGGCTAGTTATGCCATTTGGACTGTCTAATGCCCCCTCCACATTCATGAGACTCATGAATGAAATCCTCAAAGACTACATTGGTAAATTTGTAGTGGTGTATCTTGATGATATACTAATCTATAACAGAACAAGAGAAGAGCACCTCCAATAGATAGAGTTGATTTTCAAGAAGCTGCAGGAGGAGAAGCTGATGATCAATTTAGAAAAGTGTGAGTTCATCAAAACAAAGCTAGTGTACCTTGGATTTGTGCTATCACATGGCAACTTGAAGATGGACAGCAGCAAAGTGGAAGCCATCCTCAATTGGCCTACTCCGAAGACAGCAACAGAGGTAAGAAGCTTCCATGGTCTTGCTCAATACTATAGGAAATTCATAAGATAGTTTAGTGCTATTTGTGCTCCTATGTTGGATACCATAAAAGGAGGGATGAAAACCAAGTTTGTGTGGAATGAGCAAGATAACAAAATTTTTGAGTTGCTAAAGGAAAAGAAAAGCTACCCAACCAGTTTTGGTGTTGCCAAGCTTTGAGAAGCTATTCACCATTGAGTGTGATGCAAGCAATGTGGCTATTGGAGCTGTTCTCAGTCAAGAGGGCAGACTGGTGGCTTTTCATTCAGAGAATTTAAGTGAAGCCAAGAAGAAGTATTCTTCTTATGACCTTGAAATGTATGCATTGGTCCAGGCTTTAAGGAAGTGGAGGCACTACTTGCTTCCCAAGGAATTCATAGTGTATTCAGACAACCAAGCACTTAGTTTCCTGAATTCACAAGAGAAGTTGAGTCACAGACACATGAAATGGGTGGAGTACTTGCAAGCTTACACCTTCAATATCAAGCATAAGAAAGGAGCTCTCAACAAAGTGGCAGATGCCTTGAGTAGAAGAGTCCTCACAATTCAGGAAATTCAGTTGAAGAGCATGGGAATAGATCACTTCAAAGATCTATATGCAGATGATGAAGACTTTGCAGACATTTATAAGGTATGTGCTGAATACAAGAATCATTTTCATAGTAAATATGTTGAATATACTTTGCAAAGTGATCTTTTGTTTAAAGGGAATCAACTATGTGTTCCTAGAGGTTCTATTAGGGAGAACTTGATACAAGAAAAGCATAATGGTGCATTGAGTGGTCATTTTGGGATCACCAAAACTCAAGAGCTTGTCCAAAGGTTTTACTATTGGCCAAGGATGAACCTAGATGTCAGGAGGTATGTGGAAAGTTGTGTGGTGTGTCAAAAGGCCAAAGGTACTTCTTCAAATGCAGGCCTATACCAAACACTACCTATCCCTACTAGGCCATGGGAATGCTTGAGTATGGACTTTGTAGTTGGGTTACCCAAGACAAAACAAGGCATGGATAGTGTTTATGTGGTTGTAGAAAGATTCAGAAAAATGGCTCACTTTGTGCCATGTAAAACAACCAATGATGCCAGTCAAATAGCCTCTCTTTTCTTCAAAGAGATAGTAAGGATTCATGGATTACCAATCAGCATTGTATCAGACAGAGACACTAAGTTTATGAGTCATTTTTGGAAGAATCTTTGGAAAAGAATGGGCACTAATTTATCCTTTGGATCTGCATACCATCCCCAAACTAATGGTCAGACCGAAGTGGTTAATAGAACTCTTGGGAATCTCTTCAGATGCTTGACCAAGGAGTATGGTCAACAATGGGATCAATTGATTGGGCAAGCTGAATATGCCTATAATGATATTGTCAACAGATCAACAGGGAAGAGTCCCTTTGAAATTGTCTATGGAATACATCCTAGAGGTGTCTATGAGCTGAGAGAGTTGAAGGATGGAGTCAAGGGAAGTGGATATGCTGATGATTTTGCTTCTGCAATGTAGGAGATTCATGAAATAGTCAAAAAAACATTAGCAGAAAACACCATGAAACATAAGATCAAGGTGGATGAGCATAGGAAAGAAGTCCAATTCAATGTTGGGGATTTAGTAATGGTGCATTTAAACAAGTCTAGACTGCAGAAAGGAGTTCCTCATAAGTTGCAAATGAAGAGGATAGGTCCCTGTCCTATCTTGGAGAAATATGGAAACAATGCATTTAAGGTGCAGCTACTAGATGACAGTGGACTGTCCCCTGTTTTCAATGTTGTATATCTGGTGCATTATAGAGGACCGCCACCAAACATGGATCAGACCCTTCATGAAGTCATCCAAGATGTGGAAGAACTCAAACTGCCCTCCACTACAGTCAAGCAAGCTGACAAGATTTTTGATACCAGGGTCTATAAGAGGACTAGAACCAAAGAATACAAAAAACATCTGATTAAGAGGCATGATCAACCTAATGCTGATGCAGTGTGGATCAAGGAGGCAGAGTTTAAGAAGTTGGGCATTGATCTCAACTTGCTCAATCCAAGGGTGGATTGAAATCTTTTGTTTTGGGGAGGATGGTGCAGGAGCACCTAGGCTGACCTCCATGTTGTTTGTCATCAATTTTGGCTTGTACCTGATCTTAGCCAAATCAGGGTATTAGTGTGTTTGCTTTGGACCTTAGAAGGTCTTGGCTGTGTGTGGTGAGTTAGTCACTAAGACTAAAGTCATCATTAGTTAATCATTGTTGTTAAATGTTTCTTCATTTAGCTCTAGAAAAATTATGTTGGAATGTAGGGTATTAAATGTGTTATAACCACATGGTCATTGTGAGAAGATGCCAAGAGATAGTTAAGGGAGTTGTTGGCTTGAGATCAAGGTGTTAGGGGTCCTAAGATTTAGGATCATGACATGGTGATAAGTTGCAAAATGTTGTTGTAAAGTTGCATGACAACAGTTGTGGAATTGCATGCAACATAGTTGGATTGGATTCCCTAAAATTTAGGAGCATGGGATCGATCAATATCCCTTGAAATGTGGAAAAGGCATCTAAGTAGAGGTGTGCCTCGTAGAGAGCAGTGAGAATACTTTGTAATCAAATTTTGGCTTTGTGTGAAGAAGGAATTTCTGTAATTTCTATGTTTTACCTGTGCACCTTGAGAAATAGAGTTAACAAAGGCATTGTATATTCTGATTTAGTATTGTATTGGTGTTCTTAGAATAGTTTTGAGTCACTTTCCTTCTATGTTCAGGTTGCTTAGAGTAGAGTTGTTGTATTTAATTCATAAGTTAGCTTCTAGAGGGTTTTTATCTCTGTTTTGAGCAGTCAGGTTTTCAAATGGCTCCCCCATGAAATCTAACCACGGGGTTTCCCAAAGATTGGATGGAAATGATAGGGGAGCCAGCCTTTTGTACATATTTAGAAGTAGGAGTTCTAAAGAGCCAATCAAGTATTTGTAATCTCAAACCCTAGGCGAGCTAGGACTTCCCGGTTAGGAGTTTGATAGTGAAAAGTGAAGAACTTAGGTAGGGGAAGGGACCACTGTACGGAAAAAGTACACTTCCAAGTGGGATATGACCAAACACAAGGATACCAGAAGGATTGAGGCTTGATCAATCCACTGGTGTGAGAAATTAGCAAGGAATTCTTGAAACCCTAGGAATTAGGCCTAATTAGCCTATTTTCTCTTGATAGTAGGGATCCATTGTACAGATGAGACAGAGTTTTAACACCCTGTGAAACATTTAAAGGACTGAAAATGGTGTCCAAAAGTGCAATTTAGTTGCTAGGTTGTTTGACAAGTTTCACCAAGAAAAGCAGAAAAGCGACTAGTAAGGGCTATAAGGATTAGGCCTTTTCAAGGCAAGATCTTGAGATCGGGTAAATTGAAAGCTAAAGAACCTCCAAGATGCATTCAATTGAATGTGAAATGCAAGGAAAAAGAGCTCCCAACACCCCTGCAATCAGTTCAAGCAAGATGATAAAGTTGGCACTTAGATCCTTCTAAGTGTAGGAGATTGACTATAAGTTTGAATGGTGTTAAATCCTCTAAGGTTAAGCACAAGGATTGAAACTCTTGTAACAGAGTTAGAGCAAGGCTCAGTTAATGATCTAAGTCAAAACAGAGCCTAGAAGTTGCTAGGTTCTTGGTGGAAGGCAGAGTGAAGTCTTCTAATAAGTTGGTGCAAGCAAACCTTGGAGCATCATACACCATATTCTTTAAATCAGCCCATTAATGAATAGGGCAGCATGCCGAGCTCTACCCTTGTGGGAGCCCATTTTTCTCCACGTGCTTGGTCTTCAAATAATGTTCAGCTTCATGAATTTACCTATACCTGCACAAGGAAACAAACAATGTTAGCATAAAAAATAGAACATGATGATCATGATATTGTTATTTCTCCTTTAGCTCATTTCTTTTGTACTGCACTTGATTAATTGTTTCAATGCATAATTAATAGTAGGTTGCACTATTGTGGGTGCCTCGTATAGGTTACTTCATAATCGAAGCCACTGACACCCCCTCTTTTCTCTTAAAGTTTGACAAAGCTCAAGAAGACAAAGGTGCACCATTCAACATCAAACGTCAATAATCAGGCAATGATGATTATGTCGTCACTTATATGTTTTATTTTTTGCATCTTCAGTAGTGTAATGTGCTATTAGTGATATATTGTAACAGTCACATCCACGGCTTGTGTTGATCTTTGATTTGAATTCTTTGCTTTCATTTGAAAGGAAAATGCATTCCAATGCAAATCTTTGTAATATCATTCTAATTCTTGAAATCAAAAGAAGCCTTGTAAAATATGAGTCTTTTCATGAAATGAACGAAAGCATTTGAAATGCTCTGTTATTTATATGCTCAATTATGTACTTTACTTAATTATGGAACATGTGGATGGCACTTTGAAACTCTAATTTTCATTTTAAATGCACAACTGTTACTTGATGAATAATGATAAAAGATGCAAAAACAACACCTAAACTCAATTTGCAATTTCACTTCATGATATAATAACATTCAGCCAGCTCCACCAATCGAGCTATGGCAAAAAATTGGTAATAGTGACAACACGTGGAAGCATGGCAGAAGCTAGTAGGAGAGTGAAGGAAGGCTTCCCTATGGTGAACACCTAGCGGACACGTGGCAGAAGAGGATGAAGCTCAAAAGGACGAGGCACGAATCGATACTTAGAAAAAATAAAAACCACTCATAAGGAGCTCAAGGAATTTAACATTCACAACTTTTGGCGACTACCAAGGGCATTTTACCTGCGGAACGAGGAACCTAAAAAAATTTTTGGCTTACAAACCAAAGCCTTATGCATTGGGTGATGCAATCAAATCTTAGAGAGAGCGACCTGTAGGGGAAGCCAGTTGGCCTCGGATGGTGTCGATATGTCGTGTAGATTCTCTTGTTCTCCACTCAGATCGATCATTTCCTTGTAAGGAGGCGTCATGGATATATCGGCCCTAGACTTAAGTTGGAAGTGCAGTCACACAATTGGGTGAGGGACACCTTTAATATCTGCTATAGTGGGGGGTTGGATGAATCTCTAGAAAGCAGATGTGTCCTACTACTTCTCTCCTATCTTTGTCGCAATCTGCTCCATAGTAGCCACTGAGTTGTCAAAAAGAAACGGGGAGGGTAGGCCCATCTAGGTTAGGTGGGAGAACCTATCCCACATGTTATTCATGGTCTATTCCAATGTGGTAGTGCACTCGCTAGCATGGAGGATGGTCGTGCGGAAATGGATAAACCTATTTTCTATTTTGGCAGTGGTCTTCCAATCCTTGATTCCTATGTTTGCTAAGTCCTCATTCGAGACCATATATAGCTTATCCAGTAAATTTTTTTCCTCAGGAACCTTCTCTGTGATGATTTACAGGAACTTCTCAATTACTCCACGAACTTCTTTACCTAAACTTGTCGCCTCCACCATAAATTTGAGCATTGGTTGAAGTGTCAGGAAGAAGGCCTTGACCTTAACCCAATATGAAACATATAGTTGTTGGGCCACCAGAAGGAGACTTGGCTAGGAAGTAGGGGGTTGGGAAAGACTCTTTAGAAGGGAAATATTTGCATCCCTTGAGTCGACGTCCTGTGTCAGTTCTGCGATCCTTTTGTTTGCAGCCACAAGTTGTCCCTAGATGTTTCTCAATTCTACGGACCAGTTTTCCTTGGCCCAGTTTTTGTTCACTGATTATGTCTCAAGGGAAAGCTTCGTCTCTTGGAGTTTCCTCTCCAATTGGGCCTTTCAATTCTCAAAATCCTCATCCTTCTGCTACATTTTTTGATCCAATTGAATGCATTGATGTTCAAACTCCCCACTTTTTTGTTGCATCCCCTACTCTTCCATAGCTAATTGGTTATGATATTCTTGGTTTTTTTGCCATAGCTTAGCAACTAGCTTGTGGTCAAAGGATTGGAACTTTTCCAGTTCCTCCCAGAGCTTTGTCTACTCTGTCTGCGCTTTCTCTAATAAGCGCACAAATTCTGCTTCTCACCTTGTTGTTTTCCAGCAGGACCTCACTCCTATCCTTTACAAGTTTCAGCTCCTACTCCTTTTTCTTTAGTTGGTGACCAAACTTGAGGAAGTCAATGGTCACCACTCGCTGTGTTTCCTCCATGATCTCAACTTTTTTTTGCGGTCCGGCTACGTTAAGATCGAGTCCCATGGAAAACATGTTGTAGTCATTAGGCTGCATTTCCCCTTGTGGTTTAATGATGGTCGGGTACATGGTTGCAATGTGTAGCAATTGCTAGGCTTCATTGAAGATAGTATGTACCTTTGGCTCCATCGGCTTCTTGGCATCCTTGGCCCTTTCCTTCTAGATTTTGATAGCCCGCACTTCCTTTATTTTATTTCCCTGCACCATAAATTGGGCTGGTGACTAAACTAGCCCACCTACAAAAGGGAACATGAGGGTAGTGGTTCCAAATGTTTTCTTCTTTGAAAGATTGACTATCTATGGGGAGAAAGGAGGAATATGTCAAACCCGAGTTTGTGAACCAATAGGGGGACTCATTCGGTGTCATCGTGGTAGCAGGTTCATGGTAGACTCCATTTGTTCTGTGGACTGAGTTGGGCTCGATATAGTAGCAACAAGGAGGTATCAATGGCAACCACAAATACAGAAAGAGAGGCAATAGTGGATGTGAATTGGGAAGCAGTGAAAGGTGAAAGGGAATGCGGAGGAGTCAAGAGAAATGGTCTTGCCTGGGAGAACTAGGAGAAACCTCCCACAACCATTGTAGTAGAAGTGGGAAAAGAAGGGCTGACACTTGAAGTAGTGGGTGATGCAGAGGAAACAAGAGGAACTAAAGATTGTGAAGCAAAAGAAGAGGGAGTAAAAGTTACCTGTGGTGTGGATGACTGCGATCCTTGGCTCATCGTTGGCTTTGTGCTCATTGTGGGCCCCAAGCTTGTTACGAGCTCCTGTGAACCCTCTTCTTCAGCTACATCTATGTGCTGCCTCTTGTTGGGTGGTGAGTCTTCCACCTGTATGATCTTTGGCTATTGCATTTGGGTTTTTTTTACCTTTTTGTAGTCTTGGTGCATGTATGTGAGGCTCTCGACTATGATATATTGATTTCCATATTTGAAGAGGATTTTCTAGGTTGCTCCATCACCTTTTCCTTTTGCTACTCTGGGGTTGTATGTACTTCACTTTCTTTCTCCTTTCCCTTCTTGATATGCTTTTCAGACTCCTTCGAGCCGACATCTTCATTGACACTCACGTCAGAATTAGTATGTGCATTGTCCCATAATTTATCGAATCTTTCATCCATCTCTATGCTCTGGTAAGGAGCATCAAGGCATTAGATTTCTTGTTGGTAGATCCATAAATCCCTAATTCTTTCCTCTCACTAGTTTTCCTTCCTTGATAACTCACTACGAAGGGTGGCCCGTATTTGGCTCTTCTCATTATACTTTGCTAGCTAGAGCTAGAATTGAAGCCACAATGACCTACTATAATCGGTAGGAATATAGGATAGGTCCACCCACAAATTGTCATGATCCTCCATTGGATTTCACCGCTTTTCCCAATACAACCAGGGCCTGTGGGTTACCTTGATGAATTCATTATCTAAGTCATCAAAGGGGTTGTGTTGCCACTTGTCGTAGATCATCACTAGCCCCAAATGAGCCAGCTTTTCCTCCAGTAGCTTATGCAACTACTTTTTTTCCATTACCACCCATTTGAAGGTTAGCGAGCATTTGAAAAAGCCTCTCTTGCCCCTTCCTCTATAAAATTTATAATCAATAATGGACATCTGTCGAAACATATCAAGAGCCAACACCCTATGTGTGACACACTCTAAGAGACAGAATGGCTCCTCAGTAAAGCTGCGCATGCGAATGAATGTAAATTCCCTCCTAAGGAACCAATCACATTTAGGAGTGAAGCTCTGCATCCACTCCATTTGGTCGGTGGAAAGTTGATAGAGAAAATAATCCTTATCGAAGTCTCATAGAATCAGAGTTAAGAAAAACTCTAAAAATTCATAATAATCATGTGTTGCAGAAAGGAGGGGAGTCCATACAAAAACTAGCTTTTTGGCTCCCTGCTCGGTAAAAATGGATAACGACATCTTTTTACTAAAAAAGTTGGGGTTTTGGTATAAGAACATATAAGCAAGTAAAGAAGGAAACTTGAACTTGCACGACATCTTGTACTCTCGTATTTGGCTTATCATTTCATGGTAAATGACTCCTGTAAAGTCATACTAGAACAAGGACTTTTTCCTATGCAATTGAAAACCCAAACCCAGCTAAAATTCTTGCACCCATTTGTCTTTTTCCAAGCCACAAAAAATGCCATCATAGAGATTGCATCCTACATATCTTGCTTGAAGGTGTTGTGTGCAACTAGAATTTGTGGTAGCTCATGGTAAAATTCCTGAGGCCTTTGTGTTTCCATATTATAAAAGTCTAAAGCTTTTCCCCTGTCTTTCCAAAAGGTGCTCCCACTTTCTGGAGTAAATGTCTCCATTCTATCTACTTTAGAGTGGCTCATTGGAATACACAGCATGCTCCAAATAGTGTCTTCACTGATGTTGAATCTCGACGTTCATCCTTTGATAGTGTTGGTATCTAGGTTGAAATGTTCAATGGCCTCGTGAACAAGCTTTGGGCAGTGATGCACAAAGGGGACCATGTACTACAAAAGACCGCTAAACCATAGTTTATATGCCATTTTACCTACGCTATCATCCCTTTTCATTCTTTCGCAAGCCCCTTCCCTAAGAGTCTTAGGGTTCTTCGCAAGGATGGGGTCATGGATATTATCCCATTCCTCTTTTATTTGGCTTTGGTCCCTGTAAGTTTTGGTCTTGTCTAGGGCCTGCATGTGAACCTATTCTAGTTTTTCTAGCATCCTAGGCGACGCGTAAGAGGTCATAAAAAATATTGACGACTGGCGCTGTTATCATGTAGTCGTACAAGCTTTTGGTTGCCTCAACTTGTGCCTCCATCTGAGAACTTCTAGCCATTTTGGGGTACTATAGATTTAATTGCATTAAAATTCTATGCAATTCACTTCAGCTCCTGGTAGCGTGCTCAAAAAGTTCTCACAATGTTAGCTTCTTGGATGAAATACTTAGCTATTTCTTTTCTTGGGGTAGCCAACAACGCTCACCTTTTAACATTAAATTCAGCATGTACCACCAACTCTTTTGCTTGTGTGAAATGAATTACTTGCCATTTCAAAATGACCATAATTCATAATGATGATTTGGTAATCATATTGTACAACACGATTTCCTTGGAACTTGAGCTGACAATTTGAAGGAAATTTAGGCTTTCACATGTCTAGGCAATTAATATCCCAAAGAGAATAATTAGGCCAAAGACACAATAATTACTTGAAAATATTTGCGTTCCTCTTTGAATTTTGAGAAGCACCTATAGAATGACACATCATAATTTGGCCATATAGATGATCATTGATGACTGCCACCAGCTTATGCTAATTAATTAGATCTTATTTATTTTGCACACAACAAACCGTACCTAGCAGATGCAACTGGGTGGGAAATTCGAGCAAGCTCCGATGAGATTTTCAAGTTGGTACTCAATTAAAATCATGCTTATGGTATGAAAATTACCATGTATATCCTAGCTTTTCTATAAATAGGTGCTTAGGAAATAGAAAAATCACACTTAGCAATTTGAGCATAATTGGTAATAGGTAGTTGGCTTAGAATTTAGCGTTAGGCAGCTGAGTAGAATTTGCATAGAGCTAGACTTAGGCAGTTTGTGTAGAGCTAGTATCAGATAGTTGCATAGAGCTTGCCACCATGAATACTAATATTAGGTTAGTTTGCAATAAATCCTAGATAGCATTTATAGGGGAAATCTTAAATAAGTATCTTAAAAGAATGACCAAGAATAAACATTCATTGGCCATTGTAGTGATGAAGTGGGTTCTGGGGAGGGACTATATTAAATATGAAGAAAATTACAAAGTTAGTACTGATGTATGCTCTCACTTCATCATGTCCATGCTTGACATCCAGGTTCCCAAGCCGTTGATTCTTCACCTGGTGCTTGAAGTATTTCTGAAAAAGTACCTAGGCAGCCTCGGAGAGGTGGTGGCGAATGTTGCGTTTGGTCTGGGTCTACCAACGACAAGTGACCTTTGAAAGTATATTGAAGAGGAAATAGTAGTACCATGGGTACTGTTTCTAAGTGGGTTCTACATCCAATCACATGAAGAGCATCGTCAAAGGGTGACCCGTGCCTGCCACTTCCTGTTTCACTACTACAATGCAGTGCCCTTCTACGACATTGATTGGTACACCGACTTCAGGATCTTGGTGTTCCCTCTGTTGCTCACCATTTCTCCTATGAATGTTGCTGCTAGTCCTACTATCATTCCTACTAATGAAGTAATTCCAAACACTATGCCTATATTCCCCTGCCCATGACTAAAAACTTTTATGCCTTTAGAAATCATCTTTTTGTTAATACATTTTGTGTATATACACCTGAAAAAGGCCTTATTGCACATATATATGAAGAAACCATAGAATATATATAGATATACTCTAAAAGCGTGGCCTCAGAACCATTTTTACAATGTACTTATCAAAGTGTATAAATATAATGAAAATATAGCTTATATTAACATTTTGTCTCCTTTGCCTTTTGATTTTTCAATGTAGGTTCTCTTTTCTTTTTCTGCATATATGTGTTCATTTCAATTTTGCATATGGGTGTCATTTTTCTCTGCTTCATGAGTTGCAAGTTAGTTCTCTCTTCCCTTTGCAATAATGGGTTTCATTTGTTATGCTTCCTCACACTGTAGAATTTATTGATGAAAGACCGGCCGACAAACAAAAAAGGAAAAATAATTACACTATTCACATATTTACACTGGCAGGATAATATTGAAGCTTAATTAGACAATTTTAGGTGAATTTTGTTAACCAAAATACCCAATGTTTCTTGCTCCATATTTTTCAATTCGAGTGCATTGTGTTTCTTACATTGAATTATTTTTAAAGGGCCTTCCTAGAGGTTGTCGAACTTTTCATGTTGGCTTGGCTTTGCAGCCCTTTCGTTGAATTTTAACACTAGGTCTCCACACTTTAGACCTTGGTCTGAAGCTTTCTTGTCGAACCACCTCTTGTTAGAATCCAATATCAGACATGCAAACTAGAAAAATCCTTCCACAAGAGAAAAATAGCAAAAATGGAGCAATTTGCATGAAGATGTGCAAATGAATTGTATTCAGGAATTTGAGTAATTACAAGAGATGAATTGCTTTATAAAAGTAATGTATGCATAACCCTAAAAAGAAACCCTAGTTTGCACACTTAATAATTAATAAATAATTAATTATTAATGTGCCTAAGTTTAGCTTAAGTAGCTAAAGTGATAAGTGACTTAATTAATTAACCAATATGATTAAATTAATTAAGTGAAATAATTTATTACTCTAACACCCCCCCTTAAGATGAACTTAGGAAGTAGCTAAAATACTAAACAAAAGATACATGAAAGAAAATATGGGTCCCGACAACAAAGGCCTGATCAGGTACCCATATACAAATGCAATGAATGAGAAAGAGGAGAAAAATCAGTGGGACAAAACACCCCTTAATGAGATGACCTGCTGCAACAAATCACTGGAAGAACACTGGTGGAGAAACACTAGAATCCTGAATCTGGTAAGCAAGGAAAGATACCTATGTTTACAAGAAACCATATGAGAGTCACTGAAGGACTTAGGAAGAATCATGATAATGCAACAACATACCCAATGCCACAGAACACTAAAAAACTCACAAACTGGAACAACCCTAGAATCTATGAAGCAACAGTAGATGAATAAATGATTCCCTCCATAAGAGGGTAAGAGATGATGAAAGAATCTGGAAGCTAAGTGTATCTCGATGTCGATGTCAAACTGTGACTAAAATTGATCCATAGGAGCAAGTACCATAAAGATTCTAGAACATTAACCATAAAATGAATGGCCCTCAAACTGAGATGTGACCCATTGTGAATCTGATGTGATTCAAAATCATTAACCATAGGCTCTCAATCTAAGATGTGAATCGATGAAAACCAAAATGTGTTAAGCTATGAGCAAGATGTGGCCAAAAGAAACTACAAAATCTAGATACAACACATGTGAGTTGCCATCAATATGAGGATGAGATCAAAGTACAACTACACTCTAATCAGATTATTATGCAAGAAGCCCCCCTAACGGAACTTGTAATAAGTTCATTTATTACAATAACCCATGATTGTAAAAGGAGAGAATGCAAAACATGCATAAATTAAAGAGAAAATGTAAACCTAGTGTATGAAATCAAAAATAGAGTGCATGCACAAACCAATGTTCACATATGCCTCCATGATTAAAAATGACCTTAGATCTATGTAGAGGACTGAATCGACTTTCGATGTCGTGAGAATCGCAAAAAATGGATAACCGAGGAAAAAGATATTCCCTTCGAAGTGAAAAATGCTTCATCTGACTTCAGAGGACTAAAAAATAAAATAAGAGAAAAATCTAGGAAATATTCCTACACCACTGGATCGGCATCAGAATTAGCTTTCCAATAGTATCTTGTTTGTGAAAAAATGACACACCGTATGCCAAAGTTATGCCCAATTTAGTGAACATTGCTCCAAAAAGGCCAATTTGGCCTACATGCAGCCCAAGGGGATAAAAAACATTTGGCCCCTGGTCCTATGCATGACCAGGGGGCTGGTAGGTAGGGGCTAGGGCGGAGCCCTTGGTCACTGATATGACCATAGTGGTGGGATGAATGTGGCCAAGGGTTGGGCGCAGAGTGCCAGGTCCCCAATATGACCAGCGGTGGGCACTTGTGGAGCCCACAGGGGTTGACTATGGTCGGCGGTGTATGGGTGGGTCGCCGCTCGATGGCCGTTGGGTGGCACGGTGGTGGCACCCTAAATTAAAATGAACAATGCTTTGTAAAAGGCATTTTTTTCAATTTTTTTCAATTTTTTTTAAATCCATGCCTCGTAAAGCATGTTGGGGAGGTCGTACGACCTCCCTAGCAAAACAAATTTTCCTTCCAGATCAACTACTCAGAAATCAACCAAACAACAAGCATTCTTAAGGTTTTTGGCCGCTGCAAACACGATGGTGACCTTCATTTAATCCCAAAGTGCCCTGAAAAATTGGCTACCCTCAGATCTTGCAAAAAATCACCAGGCTTGAAACCCTTGCAGATCTCACAAACAGTGATGAAAATCAATGAAAAAAAAGACAATCTTGACTTTTTCCAGTGCTCTGAATCCAATGGAGATGCCTGATCTGATCCAAAATGCTTCATCAATAGGCTCAAGGCATGAAACCCTTGAGGAACCCCGAACGTGCTCTACAATGAATTTCTCCAAAAAACTGAGAAGGGGTTGCAAATCAAGGCTTTGATACCATGTTAGAATCCAAGATCAGACATGCAAACTAGAAAAAGCCTTCCATAAGAGAAAAATAGAAAAAGTGGAGCAATTTGCATGAAGATGTGAAAATGAATTGTATTCAAGAATTTTAGTAATTATAAGAGATGAATTGATTTATAAAAGCAATGTATGCATAACCCTAAAAGGAAACCCTAGTGTGCACACTTAATAAATAATAAATAATTAATTATTAATATGCCTAAGTTTAGCTTAAGTAACTAAAGTGATAAGGGACTTAATTAATTAACCAATATGATTAAATTAATTAAGTGAAATAACTTATTACTCTAACATCTCTTAACCACCTGTTGGTGGCTAGACATGGCTATCAAGGAATTTTCCCTTTTTTCTTGCACTTCCAGCAACTTGGCCAGCCAAACCTCCATGGTGCCATTTTGTTCTACCTCAAGATATTTGACCAATTGTAGCACTGAAATCTCTATAGAGATAAGCAATAGCACTTCTTTTCCATACACTAGCTCATTCAACGAAGTCTTGAGGACTTTCTTGGGAGTTATGCGGTCAACCCATAGCGTTGTCCGAAGGTTTTTATGCCATTCTCTTTGGTGTTCTGACCTGATTCTTTTGATGAGTCAAACTAAATTTTTGTTAGTCAACTCAGCCAAGCCATTCCCCTGCTGGTATTAATTTGATGAAATTTTCAAGAATATTTCATGCATGAGTGCGAATTGACATATCTTAGAGCCTCAGAAATCCTTGGCGTTATTAGAGATGATGGTCTTTGGCGGGCCAAATCTTGTCACCAGTTCTTCAAGGAAATCGACTATCTCCACCTCCATCACATTCTTCAGGGGCATGGCTTTGGTCCACCTGGTGAAGTAGTCTATTTCCATTAGAACCCATTTGTGTCTAGTGTTGGAGGCTAGATTAATCATTCTGATGAAATCAAGGCCCATTGCACAAATGGCTCATCAACTACTATCAGATTGAGAGGCATCGCAGAATTTTTTCTTCTTCCTGTGAAGAATTAGAAATCCTTGTAGGCTTTTACCAAGGAGTATGAGTCATTGAATAGCGTAGGCCATAATTACCCTGCACACATGATTTTGATGGTGGTGGTTTTTGCAGAGAAGTTTCCACCCGTGGGACTATTGCGGAAAGTGTCAAGAATTCTTTTTGCTTGCTTTGTGGTGACACATTGCAATAGAATGCCATTGAAGTTCCTTTTGAAAAGGACCCCTTCAATGAGTGCATATCCATTGTTCTACAGTCTATAAATTCTTCTCTTCTAAGAAGGAAGGCCCATCAGGTATTTTCCTATGTGCATGAAACTTACTCTTTCCGCTAGCCAGCAGCCTTCGGACTTGGACTCATTTGTTAGAACTAACTCCAGTCACTCTTCTTCAGCTGTTATTTCCTCGCCTTGTGCTAGATATTCACATAGTCCTCTTCCTTAGATGGTATTTTTAGGATTGACCTCAATTTCATATTCAAGGATCTTAGTGATCCAATTAGCCCTCTTTTTGGTGATCTCTCCTTCCATGATGTACTCACGCACACTGGAATGCGCAACATAAATAGTCACCTTGTTGTAAGATATTAGGTATCTAAACTTCTTGAGTCCCTTTACAATTGTGAATTCTTGCCTCTTGATGAAGTTATAGTTCGTCTCATATTCCTTTAAGGTCTGAGAGTGAAATTCCATCATATTTTCTCCCTTTCCTTCATTGTCTTTCTGAGTTAAGACAATAGCAATGCTTGACTTGCTACTGAATACATACATTATGAATTCCTTGGATAAGTCTAGATTGACCAGCACAGGAGCTAAAGAAATAGCATCCTTAACCTTCTTGAAGGCTTCTCTAACTTCTTTAGTTCATTTGAATAATTGATCCTTTTTTAGCATCAGGGTGATTGGTCTAATTAATCCTACAAAATCCAAAATGAATTTGCTCACAAAATTTACCTTCTCTAAGAAAGACTAGAATCCTTTCTTGTTGACTGGTAGGGGAAGCTCACTAATTGCTTTCACCCACTCAGGATCAATTGCAATTCCTTCTTTGGACACTACATGTCCCAATAGCTTGCCTTGTGGTACTTTGAAGATGCATTTTTTTGGGTTCAGGGATACCCCGAACTCCTGGTATTTTTTGAAAACCATCTCAAGGTGATCGAAGTGATCATCCTTATGTTTGGAGAATACGGTCAGATCATCCAAATAGATTAGGATAATCTTGTTGATCAATTCACTAAAAGTGATATCCATTTCCCGCTGGAAAGTGGCTCCCACATTTGAGAGGCTGAAAAGAATTTTGGCATATGTGAACATTGCCCACTTGGTAGTGAATGTCATTTTGTGTCGATCCTCCTCTTTGATCAAGATCTGATTGTACCTAGAAAATCCATCCAACAGAGAAAACATTTTGAGCCTTGCCACTATTTGCAAGATTGACTCCATGGAAGGCAATGGGTAGTGATCCTTTAGGGATGCTCTATTCAAGTCCCGAAAGTCAACACATAGGTGGATATCTCCATTCTTCTTTTAGACTAGGACCAGGTTGGATAACCACGTGTTGCACTTGATCAAGAAGATGATCTGAGATTGAATTAGCTTTCTTAGCTCTTGCGCCATCAAGGATTCGATCTTTGGATTCATTGGCCTCTATTTTTGGCAAACAAGTTTTGCACCTTCCATCAGCTCTATTGTATGTTGGATGATGTCAAGATCGTATCCCTTAAGGTCATCATATGACTAGGCCACTACTCTTTCATACTTCTCACAAAAGTTGATGACCCTTTCTTTATAATGATATGAAACATCCTTCCCAACTTTGAGCTTTCTTCCATCTCCAACTTGAAGGTCTGCATAGTTGCTTTTATCCGCTACAAACTTCCTTTTATCATTTCTCACATCGTCACAATTGAACAAGTTTTTGAGAGTGACTAGCCACTTTGAAAGCTTGTTAGACCTCAACTAAATGATTTTTCCATCATAGGCCTTGACAATATTTGGTTGGAGTTGGTCAACAAGCTCTCCTGACTGCTGGATGAATGAGGCGATGTGTTCATTGCTATCAAACACTTGCCAGCTCTAATCATTAGCTAGAATTGTCAATCAAACTATCTCTCGTACAGAGTGTTTGTTATGGATTAGGTCAGAGATAGGTTCAAACTAAGATCTGATTGCAACCATGCGGTCTACATCACTATTTTGTTCTAGGGGCACTGTCTAGATGTTGAAGGCTTCAAAACCTTCGATCAGGTCCCAAACTCTATTTCTATAGGATCTCATGAAAACATTCTTGGCTGTGAAAATACCTTGGACTTGGTTGACTACTAGTTCAAAATCTCCAAACACTATTAATTGCTTGATGCACATCCATTCCACAAGGCTTAGAACTTGCACTAGGAATTCATATTCAACTTCATTGTTTGAACAAGAAAACTGGAAATGGAAGGACCATAGTGTCTTTTCATTATGTGGGGATATCAAACATATCGCATCTCCTACACCAACTTTACATCATTCTCTTTCAAAGTGCAACATCCATAGCTTTGAGGTTTGACCATTCTCAGGTTCCTTCATGACCTTTGGAATCTCTTGATCTTCATCATAGATGACATAGGCTCCTAAACCAGTAGCATCATAGTTGTTCAAAGGATTAGTGTCTATGTATTCACTCAAGGGAACTTCTTTTGAATTTGTCCAATCTTCGGTCACCTTTTCATCATCCAATAGCTTAGTGCAATATATTTATTCTTTGGTGAAAGAGGTATGGGAAGCCTCAAAGTTGATCATGGCTTCATCGACCGCATGTTCTAAATGTAGAGCTTCAGACACTATTTTCATTTTAGCTCCATGCTTGGTCCTTAAGATCAAGTGTGACCAGTCCAGAGAAAGATATCCACCTATCTTTGAAGTAAATTCTTGGGATAAGTAAAGATCGAACATGGGGGGAACATCTATGATCACAATATCTTACGGAACTGTGATGCTAAGGCAAGAGAAAATAGTCAAGGGAAGGTCTTTGATGACACCAACGGTTTTGAATTTGTTCCCATCAAGCTACATAACCCCCTCCTTAAAGGCTCATAGATAATTCCTAGGGCTTCAACTATATGTTTGGGCATGACTGTAGTGCTAGCATCGAAGTAAATCATGGCATTGTGTAATAATTTCTCTCCTACAATAAGTGTTAAGAAGAAGGGTTTTGGTTTCAACTTATCTCTAGCCTCGATAGAGGCTTCTTTTGTGTTATTTGTGAGAACCTTGGTAGGGGGCGGTAAGTCAACAGCCTTCCTTTGAGCGATTGCTTCGTCGGCTCAATGATCGGATCCTCTTGGAGAGCCTTCTATAGCAATGTCTTCTATTCTGGAATAGCTAAGATATCCCAAAGAGATACATTAGCAGATGATTTTTTCATTTGTTCCACCACATTAAATGGTGGTAGATTTAGAGGCTTCTTCTCCTTAGCTCTAGTTATAACAATTTCCTTTTGTAGCCGACATTGTTGTAACATTGTAGAGGTATTGGGTGTCTAGTCAAAAGCACTTTTGGATTGTGGACTGACTAGTTGCGGGATGACTATTTCACCCATAAATCTCCTCTTTGAGTGAGTGTTGTAAATGGACTACACTTGTGGAGATTTTCATGTGGATGCATCATTGGAAAACACTGCCTCTTCTTCTTCCATCCATGAGAAGAGCACGTGATCGAGAGAAATATCTATTTCTTGCTCCAAGGAAATCCCTTGCATTTGCACAGCGAGTACCACATTTTCCATTTGTGGAGAGGCATATACATAACCTCCATGGTTCAATGCCATGACTTGGCTGTGTTGTTTCGCCACCTTTTTTTGTAGACTACCACACGAGCAATTTTGGGGCATATGTGTGTCACCACAAGGGAAGAACCATGGATTGATATCTTCGATGAGATTATTTTTTCTCGTTGTCAACTCTCTGCTTAAGCTTGGGTTAGCACTTTGCAGCGAAGTGGGTACAAGCACTATCTAATTAGTTGTTTGAGCTTGTGGATTTGTGTGAGTGCCTCCTTGGAACTGCTTATGTTGGTAGGAAGATCTTCTGCCCTAATAATTTTTGGTAGGTTGGCTTCAGAGGTGCAGACTGATTTTGATTAATAGTAGTTATTTCATTGGCCATAGCCTACAACATCTCCTTGACGCCGCTTATCCCATCTTTTGAAGAGCTAGATGTGGAAGCAACATTTTGCAGTGCACCAGGATATGTATACATAGACTGAGGTGGAGTGGGTGCACTAGTAGATGGCATCTGTTGGGTGGGAATTGATATTTTGGGATATATAGGCATGATGGGTTGAGGCAACAACTTTCTTGCATCTATTAGATTGTTCTCCACTTTGACTGCGACATTGTATGCGTTTGGTAGCGTGGTTCTGCCAAGAGACTGGATCATCATCGAGATGTCAATTTTTATGGATTTCAAGTAAAACATGAATGCCAAGTCAACTGACGAGTAGATAGTAGCCTGAATTCTTTGCCAAGTTATATGGAACCAAGCGTTGAAGTCATTCATGGCTTCATATGGGGCCTGCTTTATGATCTCCAGCTAATGATATTGTGAGAACATGTCTCCATCATTTGAGAATCTTTCATAAAAAGGGTCTCGAAGTTGATCCCAGGTAGAAATGGTATTAGCTTGCAACATGCGGTACCAATCTAGCACTTTACCTTTGAAAGAGGTTACGAGCAACCTTAGTGCTATATTTTGGTTTGTGACTCCATGCACCAAAAACACATCTGCCACATCTTGCAGATGTTTGGATGGTGTTCTTGAGCCATCTCTGGTAAATTTAGGTATAGCTTTTAAAGTGGAAACCAGGGTAGGGGCCCAAACAGCAGGTGCCACTGGTACTACAAGAGGGTTCTAACATCCCACGCCACATAATTTATGTTAGCGGAAGGAAACATGGCTAGTGAAAGGGGCGGGGGAAGTAGAATGTTCACTATTTGGGTCGCGGCTTATACTGTTCCTAGTGGCAGCACTAACAAATCAGGATTATTTGTTATTTGGGATCTAGTAATAGGCCGATGGCTCATACACCCCCTTTAGATTTAGATTCATTTAAGCAGTCCCACTGGGCGTGCTAGAAAAAAGAAACTGTTGATGCCAAAAATTGGAAAGGTAACAACCTTTATAGGAAACTCAATTAATGGGGGACCAATTGTGTTAAATTGAGTGACCTCCAAATTTTTAAAGAAGTTAGATTATTATGTTCCTAGGGTTTTGGAATGGGAAAGGGAAGGAAATATAAAAAATAACAATCTAACTAAGGTTATGCACCAAGACTTAGATGTAAGGCATGATAAATCTATCTTTTGGATGCAATTTAAGGGCCCGTTCAACAATCTGCTATGTCCCAGAATAATAGAAATCAAAGATGAAAACCTAAACAATTTATTCAATAACATAAAATAATTCTCATATTCATTTACTGTAAAGAAGATTCAAAGACATGGTGTAAACCAACAAACTTGTATTTAGAATTATAGAAGTTCTGCAAATAAACAATCCAGGATAACAATAGCACAATATAATGTTTTATCAAATAGCCTAAGAAAATAGAAAGGCTAAACAATGGCATAGTTTGAGAGTCTTGTACAATAATCTAAAAGAAATATAAAAGCCCTGGTGTCTTTTCTCTAATTTTTTTGTATCTTCCAAACTCATTTTCGGAAGGAAGAAGCAGTATATATAGATATAAATCTCACTGCCTAGTGGGCCAATAATAGAAAAAATCCCGTATCACGAGCAATGATGCTTGTAGCAATGATTTCCTTCGGCTGTTGCAATAGAAAATATTCGAGCCATGGAACATAGTCGCTTCTCAAACCAATGCATCCTCCTATGAATGATGGCAGTGGTCCTAGCACACTCCCATGTAGACATGTGTCATTCACCCATGAAGGTAGTTTAGAATACGTGGCATGTCGACGAGGCTCATTGCTTACTCACACCTTCCCTTCGATGAAGTCCCCACGAAAGAGACATGTGGCAATAGGTTAGGGCTCATTCATTGATTCCTCCTCCTTATGTTGAAAAATTGCATGATGAAGACATGGGGAGTAGTCTTTTACATTGACACCGACCGTGGGATCTGCCAAAAAGTGTACGTGGATAAAAGCTACATGGCACACAGACGGGGCCCAATTGAAAATTGAATGGAAGCATCCCACAAGTGCCTGAGGTGACAACACATGGAAGCATGGCAGAAGTTGGTAGGAGAGTGAAGGAAGGCTTCCCTATGGTGAGCGCCTAGCGGACACATGGCAGCAATGGATGAAGCTCAAAAGGATGAGGCACAGGCCTATACTTAGAAAAAACAAAAACCACCCATAGGGAGCTTAAGGAATTTAACATTCACACCTACATTTCCAACATCAAACCCTAGTAACTACAATCTCCTAGATCAGCTAAAGAAGACCCCTGCGCAAATCTCTATTCTAGAACTATTGAAGCTATCCCCCACACATAGGGATATATTAGAAAAGGCTTTGTCAACTTCCTTTGTACCTAAGAATATTGATATAGAGTAGTTTTCAGCTATGATAGGGCATATCACTATCCCCCATCTTCTCACCTTCTCGGAACATGACCTCCCAATGCAAGCATCTCACAATCATGCTTTACATCTTGAGGTCATTGTTAGTAAAATAAGGTTAAAAGAGCCTTATTAGATGGAGGTGTTGGTCTAAACATTTGTACCCTTCAGTTGGTCAAGAACTTGGGTTATTCAAAGGATGCTATGGAAAAGAAAAAGAGTACAACCATAAGAGCATATGATGATCAAGAATGAGTATCACAAGGAATCATCAAGCTACCCATCCAAGTGGGACCCATCATTGTTGAGACCACATGCCAAGTGCTAAATCTTGATCTACCATACAACATATTACTTGGTCGTCCATGGATTCATGCCATGCAAATTGTAGCTCCCACCTATCACCAATGTGTCAAGTTGCCTTTTGAGGATAAAGAAGTGACTATCCTATTGAACATTCTGGATAACTAAGAGGGGGGGTGAATCAGTTACTCTAAAATAATTTTCTTAACTTTAATTAATCCAAATAAAACTTAAATCAATCAAATATTAATGAACATGAAAGCACAAAAAAAACCAAGCACAATGAACACCAAAATTTATGTGGAAACCCAAGAAGGGAAAAACCACATAGAATAATAATTCTTAATTATAAAGCATCAGTTAAGGTGACACTGGTTAAGGTGATTTTTACAAAGGCTCACTGCCAAATTTCTCGTTGTAGGTAAGGATCACTGTCGATTGGGCTGACTACTTGGCTATTATATCCAAAGATATAAAGGCTTGCTTACAAAAGAGAAAGGCTCACTTCCAACATAAATTGGCTCACTACCAGAAGAATGATGAAAGGAAATCCACCGCTGAAATAACTATCACCAACAATGACTCCAGATAGAATCTCACTATTTTCTACCTCCGGTCATATACTTTAGAACACTTCACAATGTCTATATTTTCATATTCGCATTCATCACACTTGATTTCATCAAATAGAATCAACTCCTACTTATACCATTCCATGTCGTCACAATCTCCTAAGTCAACTAGACATAATGTCTTTATAGTCTTCTAAGTCAGCCAAATATAATTTGAATTAGATAGCCACAAAATCATTCCCGTGGTGAAGAGGAACAAAACATGGACCACACAGAATCTCCTCGCTCAAGTCAACATGTTACAATGATATCCAGAAATAGAATAAACATGTTACAATGCAGATAATGCTTCAGGGTATATTAACCAATTTTGAGATCGGTCCAAACCCAAAATAGTGTATCTCATTATGTTGCAAGATGAATGGGATTAGGACAAGCATGACCAAAGATAGATCATCATTACACAACATCCAGAGTTGGTCAATCTGGATCACAAAAGCATCAAAATTAATCAACCAAGATATGTTGAAATTAATGACAACAATCAACAACATCGCATTCCAAAAATATCCCCCTTTGTCATTGATGGCAACATCCATCAACAACAAACCAAAAAAATCAAATATTAGCACTTCTTGTCTTCTTTTCTTCTCCCCCTTTGACATCAAGGACAAAGGGAAAAAACTCCCCTTGAAAAACTTACTCCAATCCCCCTATGAGGAAACCTCCCAACATTGATCCAGATAAGAGTGAACATGTAAAATTTTGGACCAATGCACACCCTAGTGCACATTATTGTAGATTATGAGGGGGAAGAACCCGTAACTTCTACTAGAGATACTCAAAGGTATCTTTTCTCAAAAGTTTTGTAAAAATATCTACAATCTACTCTTTTGTAGGTACATATTCAAGTCTAACCTCATTGTCCAACACCTACTCCCTCAAGAAGTGATATCTAATGGATATATGTTTCATTTTGGAGTGTTGTACCAAATTCTTGGAAATGTTTATTGCACTAGTATTATCACACATAATTGAGATCAATTCATCAAATGATATGCCAATGTCCTTCAACGTTTTTTTCATCCATAATATTTGAGTGCAACAAGAGGATGTTGTAATGTATTCAGCTTCACCAGTAGATAAAGATACAAAATCTTGTTTCTTACTTGACCAAGCAACCAACTAGGAGCCAAGGAAATAAGCTCCACCACTTGTGCTTTGCCTATTCTCAACACATCTGGCCCAATTAGCATTAGTGTAAGCTATCAAAGTGAAATCTGAGTCCTTTGGATATCATGACCCCATGTCTTTTGTACCCTTCAAATATCTAAAGATCATTTTTATTGCAACAACATGTGATTCTTTTGGTTCTTGTTGAAATCTAGCTGCTAAACAAACAACATACAAACTGTCCAATTCATTATTTCTACTACACCATTCTCTTGAGGTGTTCTAGGGGCAAATAGTTGTCTTTTTATGCCATTTTTTTCATAGAATTTGTTGAATTCATCATAATTAAACTCTCCTCCTCTATCAAATCTTAGACACTTGATTCTTCTGTCAACTTCATTCTCAACTCTTGCCTTGAAAATATTGAATTTTTCTAAAGCTTCTAGTTTTTCTCTTAAAAATGCAACCCAGGTTAGTCTGGAATAATCATCAATTAAGAACATGAAATATCTCTCACCTTGTATGCTTCTTGTTTTGGTTGGACCACATATGTCAATGTGTACAAGGTCCAACAAACCGGTAGATGATTCTTCTTTTATCTAGAATGTTTCTCTGGTCTGCTTTCCTTCTTGACATTCCTTGCAAATAGTGTTGTCTTCTTTGGTTAGTCTTGGTGAATCTCTAACTACTCTTGTTGAACTTATCCTTACCAAATTTTTGAAGTTGATGTGACACATCCTCCAATGCTAGAGCCAACTATCATTAGACTGGGAGAATAAGCATCTCTTTATAGCTCCTTCTAGTTGATACATATTCCAACTTGTTCTTTTTCCAACTACAAGAATAGTTTTGGATCTCTTCTGAATCTCACAACCATCGTCCTGAAACACCACATTATAGCCATTTTCGCACATCTGTCCAACACTTGGAAGATTATAATATAAACCCTTCACATAGTAAACATTTTCAATGTTATGCTTCCCATCAAATGTAATAGAACCAATTCCAACAATCTGTGTTGTTTTATCATCTCCAAATCTAATAGAACCTCCATCATATTTCTCAAGCTTTACAAACTTACTTTTGTCACTAGTCATATGATTTTAACATCCACTATCAATCAGTCATTCATCTCTATTTCTTTTGACAAACAATGCAGCTTTAGTGCTATCATTATATTTCGAACAAATATTAGAGATAGATATCAAATCTAGGTTCATCCTTTTCCACCAAAAACAAACAATCCTCATGATCTGATTCATCATCTGAAATTTTGAATTCTCATTGGCATAGTAGGCCTTTGTATTGATCTTTTAAAACTTTTTCCTTGTTCCCTTTTTTGGACACTTAGTTGCTAAATGACAAATCTTTCCACATCTATAACATTTAAGAGGCAACATACCTTTGTACTTTTCAATACCTTTCTTCAGTTTTCTTATGAAGTTTGCTTCCAACTCATCTAAACTTTCATCATTTGGATCTTCTTCTATCTTTGTGGCTTTGAAGGTTGTTTCACCTTTCTCCTTTTCTTTTCCAAATTTCCTCATCTCAAATGTGGTCAAGGTTCCAAATAGTTTCTCTCTAGTGAATTTCTTCAGGTCATAAACTTCCTCAATAGCTAAGATCTTGTCACTGTAACTCTCTAGTAAGGTCATTAGAATCTTCTCTATTACATCTTAATTTTTCAGATTCCCTCAATTTTTGACTTCATTTACTGCATTTTCAATTCTCTAAAAGTAGCTTGCTATATCCTCACCTTCTTCCATTCTCAAGTTTTCATATATGTGCTTAGATTTTAACTTCTTTGATAATTTGACTCTATCATTTCCTTTATAGATTTCTTTCAACTTTTCCCAAACTTCTAAGCAATGCCCAAAGAAATAGTTTTTGTTAACTCAGTCTTAGAAAAACCACTAAATATTGCATACCTTGCTTTTTCATTCTCTTCATAGGCTAAAATCTCATTTGCAATAGAAACACCTTTTGATGGTTCAACATATTTTTTCCAAATAGCTTTCCAAGTCATGTAGCCCAGAGAGATTAGGTAACCTCTCATATGTACTTTCTAGAAACTATAGTCAAATCCATCAAATATAGGAATTGTCAGTTTGTGTGCCATTAGATCTGCCCCAAACGGTTAAGCTCTTCTTCGAGGAACCAAGGCTCTAATACCAATTGTTGAAAAATCCAGATAACTAAGAGGGGGGTGAATTAGTTATTCTAAAACAATTTTCTTGACTTTAATTAATCCAAAGCAAACTTAAATCAATTAGATATTAATGAAAATGAAAGCACAAAACAACACCAAGCACAATGAACACCAAAATTTATGTGGAAACCCAAGAAGGGAAAAACCATGGAGAATAATAATTCTCAATTATAAAGCGTCGATAAAGGTGACACCAGTTAAGGTGATTTTTACAAAGGCTCATTGCCAAATTGCTCACTGTAGGTTGGGCTCACTAATTGTCTATTATAGCCAAAGATATAAAGTCTCACTACCAAAAGAGAAAGGCTCGCTGCCAACATAAATAGGCTCACTTCTAATAGAAAATAGCTCATTACCAAAAGAATAATGAAAGAAAATCCACCACTAAAATAACTGTCACCAACAATGACTCTGGATAGAATCTCACTATTTGCTACCTCTGCTCATATACTTTCGTGCACTTCACAATGTATAGATTTTTAGATTCGTATTCATCACACTTGCTTTCATTGAACATAATCAACTCTTACTTATACCATTCCATGCCGTCACAATCTCCTAGGTCGGCCAGACACAATGTCTTCATAGTCTTCCAAGTCAGCCAAATACAATTTGAATTAGATAGCCACTAAATCATTCCCACGGTGAAGAGGAACAAAACATGGACCACATAGAACCTCCTCACTCAATTCAACATGTTACAATGATATCTAAAAATAGAATAAAAATGTTACAATGCAGATAATGTTCTGGGGTACATTAACCAATTTCTAGATCAATCTGGGCCCAAAAGAGTGTGTCTCATTATGTTGCAAGATGAATGGGATCAAGACAAGCATGACCAAATATAGATCATCATAGCACAACATCCAGAGCTCGTCAATCCAGATCAACAAAGCATAAAAATTAATCAACCAAGATATGTTGACATCAATTACAACCATTAATGACAACAATCAACATCATCACATTCCAACATATCCATGGAGATCCTGAGCCTTTATACTATTGCAAGAACCTTAAAGAAAAGTTCTACAAGATCCCCCAAATACCTAAGGATGATGAAGGGCCTACATACTCCTCATTTTTTGACCCATCTTCCCTTGCATCCACCTCAGAATCCAAAAACCCATTATGTAGAATATACCCAATATCAAGGAAGTTATCAAGGATAATGGTTGTGGAGATTATAATTTAAATAAGGACACTTTTGTGTTGGGTGAGTTACCTCTTTCCCCCAAATCTCATGGAAAACCCACACCTATCAACAAAGCTACGAAAACATTAAAGCTTGCATCTACCACCTTCACCAAGTGGGGGGACTTGAGCAAAGAGGATGCCAATGACGAAGATGTATCTAAATTTCTCTATTGAGACAACCTACCCATGCTCTATCTTCCCATGGAAGATGATAATAAAGGTTTATAGCTAATGATGGGATCAACATACAACAAGAATGAAAAGCTAGGACAAAACAAAAATGATTTGCTAGAACCCATCATTCTTGAGAGATGCCCAAAGAATCTTGGCTTAGGATGTACTACTAGCAAGGTTACCCATATTGGCAAAGGTACTTCTGATAAATAGGTTGAGGCTTGCTCTTGGCTACCAACATCATGTGATACTACCCTAGATGACTTCCCCCTCGACGTTGCTAACTTATTTGAGGATTACTCTCTCTTTATGATATCCACAAGATCTTTCACCCAAAATGACCAAACCACTAAATTAAGCCTAGTATACCCCCAACTCATTGATTGGGACCAACGAGGACCACCAATTCTAGATATATTCAAAAACAATGAAGCAATCTCAGAATTCATGGGACTCCATGATAACTTACCATGTGGGGATCACAAAGTGGGATTTGATATAGAGCTAGACACACACACGTACTATGGGGAGACAATTGAATCCCTCAATCACAAAATTGATGACATGAGAATAACATGTAGATATTTAAGTAAAAACCAAACTATACCACCTTTACATAACAAAATAGTAAAAATAAAGGACATATCTGAAGGTGAAAACCTCTATGAGGCACCCAAGGATAAGGGATTCAATCTCCCCCTTAGTGCAATGCATCTAGAAAAATCATCAGTACTAGTAGAGAAGGATACTCTAGTGAATGTAGGAATAGAAGAGGTACCTAAGATAACCTTTTATGCCAAATCATTATTAGATGAAGAACAAAAAACCCTAGCAATGTTCCTGAAAGAAAGGAGAGCAAACCTTGCATGGTCATACGTAGATATGTCAGGGCTCAATCCTGAAGTGGTTGCACATCACTTAGTAGTATATCCTAAAGCCAAACTAGTAAAACAAAAATTGAGAAAGATGCACCCTAAAATTTCATTACTAGTTAAACTAGAGTTACAAAAGCTCCTTGATGTTGGATTTATCCGACCAATTGACTATCCTAAGTGGGTTTTCAACCTAGTACCAATCTCCAAACCCACTAGGGGCATCAAAATATGCATAGATTTTAGGGACTTGAACAAAGAATGTTCAAAGGATGATTTCCCTCTTCCCAAAATTGACATCATTGTCGATCTAATTGCAGGACATGAAATTCTATCACTCATGGATGGATTTTCAAGCTATAACCAAATCATGATCGCTAAGGAGGATCAACAAAAAACTACATTCACTTGTCCATAGGGAACATATTGTTGGAACATGATGTCATTTAGGCTAAGGGACACTAGAGCAACCTATCAAAGGGTGATGACCCTAATCTTTAATGATATAATCAATAAAATAGTTGAAGATTGTGTGGATGATATTTTGTCCATATCAAAGACAAGGAAAGAGCACATAGATGTATTGGGACCAATCTTCGATAGGCTTGAAGAGTATAAGGTATGATTGAATCCAGACAAGTGTTTCTTTTGGGTAACATCGGGCAAGCTTCTTGGCTACATAGTGTCACAAAGAGGGATAGAGATAGATCTAGCAACTTGGTGAAATAAATCTTATACATGGAGCCACCACAAACATTGAAGCAAATGAGAGGGCTACAAGGAAGGTTACAATCCATTAGGAGGTTCATAGCACAGCTATTAGACAAGATCCACCCTTTCTCACATCTTCTCCATAAAGGATTAACATATAAGTGGGATGAGAAGTGTGATAAATCAATTCAATAGATCAAGGACTATTATCACCTCTAGTTCTCATGATATCGATAACAAACAATCCATTGATCCCTTACATCTCAGCTACATCAGCAGCACTAGGAGCTCTTCTAGCCCAACATGATGGAATGAGAAAGGAAATATCTATCTATTACATTAGCAAGACCTTGGTAGGCTATGAAATAAATTATTCCTTCATTGAGAAGGCATGCTTGGAAGTGGTCTTTGCTTCACAGAAATTCAAGCATTACATGCTTTCACACCAAATCAAGCTTATTGCTAAGATCAACCCATTGAAATATCTTTTATCTAAAGCAACTCTCACTAGGTGAATGGTAAAATGGGTAATGATCTTGACTAAATTTGACATAGAGTATGTGGAGTGCAAGGCTATCAAAGGACAAGTAATTGTAGACCAACTAGCAGAAGCACCCATTTATGCAAAGAATCCTTTGATATTTGAATTTTGTGATGAATCAGTGTTTCTCCTCAATGCAGAAAATCAATGGAAAATGTATTTTGATGGATCATATACCCAACATGGATCAAGAGCAGGTATTCTCTTTATCACCCCTCAAGGTGACTGCATTACCAAGTCATACCCATTTTCATTTCCATGTACCAATAATATTGTTGAGTATGAATCTCTAATAACGGGGTTAAGGATAGCATTCCAATGACAAATACAAGAGATAAGAGTCTATGGAGACTCACGGCTGATTGTTAACCAAGTCAATGATGACTACCAAACCAAGTATGATAAACTTACTCCTTATAAGAAGATGGTAGAAAGTCTAAAGAAATTCTTCATTGACATAACCTTTGAGAAGATACCTCATGTAAACAATCGAGCAACAAATTTCATGGTGAAAATTGGATCTTTATTAGACATGCCACATAATGTCCTTCAATGTGAATTCTTGGTGGAACAACTTCTCGTGCCAAATTCTGAAATTCCTGAATCTAAATTTGTGTGTGTAATCATTGGTCTTGGTTACCCATGGTATCATGATATATTCACCTATCTTAGTAGAGGTACCCTCCCATATGATATCACCTCCAACCTCAAGAAAACCTTTGTTAAAAAGGCATCTTGATTTGTCATCTTAGGTGATACCTTATATCGTAGAAGCATTGAGGGGACATTACTACGATGTATCAACCAAGAGAAAGCCTTGACTTCCTTAACAAAAGTACATGAAGGAATTTGTGGTTCCCATTCTAGTGTAATAACCTTATCCAAGAAACTATTGAGGACGAGGTATTACTAGCCAACCATGGAAAGAGAATCTCATCAGCATGTGCAAAAATGTATCCAATTTCAATAACATGGAGATCTAATCCATGCTCCAACTCAGGAGTTACAACCAATGGTCACACCTTGGCCTTTCTCGTAGTGGGGGCTTGATCTCATATGAAATATTACTCCCACTTCATCTAATGAACAAAAATTCATCATCACAGCCACTGAATACTTTACCAAGTGGGTCGACAACATTCCTATGACTTATATAATAGGGAAGAAAATATCCATGTTTATCCTAAATTACCTTATTTGTCGCTATGGTTTTCCACAAGCCCTTATCTCATATAACATAACACCCTTCAAGAATCAGGATGTAAGAGAGCTATGCCAATGATTTAACATCCAACATCAGTTCTCTACCCCTTACTACCCCCAGGGAAATGGTCAAGTTGAGGCTACAAACAAGACCATTCTGAAGATCCTAAATAAAAGGGTTAATGAAATTGGTCATGACTAGAATTTATAGTTAAATAGTGCCCTATGGGCCTATAGAACCAACATCCACATGCCTACATGTGTAACCTCTTTCTCCTTGGTCTACGGATCATAATCCATCCTACCTATTGAGATCGAGCTTCCCTCACTGCAAGTGTCACTGCAGAATTTGATCACTAATGAAGAATATAGGGTATCTCGACTAAATGAATTAGAATTCCTAGATGAGCATCGTTTTGATGTCTTAAATCATTTGCAATCATACCAAAATTGATTGAAATGGAGCTATAACAAGAAGATCAAGAATCAATCTTTCTAGGTGGGAGATATTGTCTTAAAGTAGAATCAAAAGAATGTTTCAGATCAGGATACTAAAGGAAAGTTTGAGCCTAACTGGTTGGGTCTATTTATTATCATTGTAAGCTATGGATCAAAAGCTTACCAATTGTCAACACCTGAAGGAGAACCTTTGCAAGAATCAATCAATAGTCTACATCTAAAAAAGTCTTATGCCTAGTCTTGAAGGGTGTAAATCTAAAAAATACAAAAAAAGTCAAAAAATGATAAAAATAAAAAAAAGTATTGAAAACAGTAAAGAAAAAAAATCATCCTCTAGTGTAAACCACTTCGGTGGTGCTTTGGGAAAGTACCTTGGTGAAATCCTAGAAAACAAGCACCTTGCATAAATAAGCACGTCCATCTGTCTTTAGCTATTTACCTTATCATGCTTCACATCTCATCCATCATATCGTATCATTCATCCTATTTATTCCATCACCCATTCACGTATGTATCATAGCTTGATATTATAAGGTATCATATTCCTCTTAGTACTACCTAGAATATTCCTAATGTTAGTTTTTCCTACCTATATCAAGGTAGTCTATCATTTCATGCTGAAGGAAATTCATTATACATCATATTGGGTTCTTTTATATCTTAAGGTTATTTGAAATCACATTGAAAATCTCAAAAACATTCATAAAACCTCTTCAAAAATTCAAAAACATTCGTAAAATCAAAAAAATCTAAAACATCATAATCTTGTATAGCCAAAATCCAAAAACATCAAAATCTTGTATAGCTAAAATCCAAAAACATTTAGAAAAGTTGTAAAGTCAAAAATCCCAAAACATCCAAAACACATCAAAATCCAAAAACAAGTCAAAACATCAAAAATCAAAATAAAAAACATTACCTTGTCAAACTAGGTTGTATTTAAGCTTGAACATAGGCAAGGCCATCACTAATGTTCCCCTGAGACACCATAGGTCGATCCTTTATAATTCCATCATAATAAACTGAAAATCCATCAATTGTTCATTTCTCATCAATAATAAGTCAAAGTCAGTCAAACTATGTGGTCTCTATGTGTATAATGTAGGCAAGGATCATCTTTGATAAGCCCCCAAGGCCCCTAGGATAGTCTTTTAGGTTAGGTTCTTGGTCAAAATCTCAGAAAACCCTAAAAAATTTGAAAATTGAAAACACCAAAACATTTGAAGCATTTGAAAAACCCTAAACAGCCTTAAATAATAAAAAACCAAAACATTCACATAAAATTTTGAAAAGACCAAAAACAACCTCAAAACATTAGAAAACATCAAAAACATTGAAATATTCTAGAAAATCTAAAACCATCCATCTCATTTTTCTTTCACCCGCAATAAACTCTCACCCATAACAAATCAATTGTCATCTTCAACCTTTGGTAAAACAAGTAGAAAAGTAAGTGTTGCAAGTAGTAAAGTGAGAACCTAAAAGTCAAGATTAAAGTCTAGATCATAGGTAATGAGTTAGTGGAATTTGTATCAAAGACCTATCACACTTAGTATTATTCAAAACATCTAATAAACATGTCCTAGGATGTATCCTTCCTACAATGGGCATCAACATCAAAAATCACCTTAGCTATGTTACGTTGGCAAGAGACATAGATAACACTGATTGCTTGTTGTTCATCTTTTCTTATGATTTATCTTATTGAACCATTATGAGCACCTCTCGATGTTGTCTCAACAATTTAGAGAGAAAAGAATGAGGCATTGATCATTATCTTTCATTTTTTGTTCTTTTCAGGTATTCTTGTAAAATAACCTTGGTGCATACTTGTTTAGTTGTGTGTAGGGAGGTTGTTTGGAGTAGATTGTTGACTATTGCGTATGCTTTAATTTGAGATATTCTAAGCTTCTAAACTACATTCCAACAAGGTTTATGTATGTCAAGGTGTGAACAAGAACTATCCTATCTATTTCCAGAGTCAAATTCCATTGCACTAGATACAATGCCATCCTAGTTATGAATACCATGATGCATCGTGTCTATGTGTTATATCAAAAATAAGGAATGACAAAGAGTCTCAATCCCATATATGAGAAAATCATCCATCTCATCACCATAATCTAATTGTTACCTATTTTTTCTACTAGCCCAAACAAGTAGTGCTATTTATATTTTACAAGTGAAAAGAGGGTACATTGTAAATCTACTATGTTACATTCATGTGCATAAACAAAATCAGAAGACTATAATACTACATTGCATTATTCAAATGCATATAACATAGAAGAGCATGCACAATCTTTTCAAAATTGTAGTCTTTATTGATAATATAAAAGTAGGATGTCCCACCCAAGTTGTGAGACTAACTATATGAATACATATAATGGAAAACATTATACATTTATAGATACAAAAGAAAAGGAATGCACATAAAGTGAAAGGGGACCCATCATTACCTGAATGAAAAATCCTAGTTGCTTTGTTTTGCATCATCCTTGGTCCCTCACGCTTGTCCTACTTCCAATTGATGTTCTCCTTGGTGCTCCTAGGTTCCTTGCATTTGTAAGAGAAGTGCTATTAGAGCAATGAAGGATCACCAGTCAAAATATGTGCATACATCTATAAGCATATAATCTGATCCTCATGTGCATTCAAATACCCAAGCATACCATAAATGTCTAGGAAAACACAAGAGCATAATTAAACACATCTATCATATTCTTTTTTTATCTAACATGTTTTCTTCTTGTGTAGGCATAGGTGAAATCCTTATTACTATTCTAATTTATCTGATTAAAGCATGTGGGATAAAATGTCGCTCCCACAAGGGTTGAGCCTAACATGTTGCCTTTTTGTGCTTTAAAGAGGCATAGAAAGCTAATTCATCTCCTTATGGTTCACTCAAGCAATCACACATCATTTGTGATACTGGAATATTAGTCACTGTCATAAGTGGCATATACTTGCTCAAGACAATCATAAAGGATGTATACAATATCATGTATCGAAATAGATTACAGAAATGCATTGATGTGCTAATCCATGAAAGCACGGTATAAAACATGTACCATCTTATCAGGAGCTATCATGAACTACATGGAGCAGCTATGGATGATAAGTGAAATGCATAATTAGGGTCATCATGCAAGTGTGTTGTCTAAAGAGAAATGAAATGTAGATGAAAGCACAATGATGTAGCTAAATGCTCTATTGATTTTTTTGCATTTGAATATAAATAAGTTTTGTTCATCTTACAAAAGACATTTATGAATTATGAGGAGGGAAATCATCAATGCCATAATAGAGACATCAAAACAATGAAGAATCTCATATGATATCTATAGGATCATTTGTCTTTTCCAGAAGGCCAAATATGCTGCAATAGACTTACATGTGACAAATGGAAGGAGCAAACATGGTTTAAGTTTTCATTATGTTACAAGTGTATCATGTTGAATTGCATCTGAATATGTGTGAATGGAAAAAGAAAAGCTTAATTTTACTCTTAGTAAAAATGCAAACAAGAACATAGTTTATATCAAAAATATTCAAAAGATATTTCGAGTACAAACTCAATGAATGTTGTTCATTTCTATTGAAAAGGGGAGTTTTCTATAAACAATGCTTGGAAAATGATGCTCTGAGTTGCTAAAGAATACAAATTTTTTAGAAGAAAATAAACATATAGAAGGCAATGCAATGTCTTGTGAAGTGGGTTTTGAAAGTGGAGTTACAAGTAAGATCTACAAGGAGAATGGGAAATGTTTAGGAGAGGGAAATACAATGATAGTCATCATCTAGGCTTTATCAACAAAGAGCAGCCAAGGCTTATCTTGAAAAAAAATTGACAATTTGTAAAGAGCAGTGCTTATGGTGTTTTTTTTAGCAGTGACATTAATTGTTCATAATAAGTTGGAGACTATGACTATGTAGGAAGTAAACAATCCTCAAGGCTTTTCTTCAGAAAAGTGGCAAAACCATAAGGACCTATAGGCACAATAAGAAGGAAATGAAATCATGTCAAGGTGTTTCAAGGAAAAAGATTATGTAGTTTCAAAGAGATCTCAAGTGCCAAAGAGACATATATTTTTCAAGCTAACCATAAATGAACCATGAAATAGATTACAAAAGGATGTAAACCCTTGAGCTAGGGTTTCATAAAATAAATGAAACTTCATTTTTACTGTGGTTTGTAAGATCACCTAGAAGTCTACATTTTAAATTGAAGCTTGGAAGGTATAAATTAATGACATAGCCTGTGGTTTCTAATTTAAAATAAAAAAGGAAATGAAAATATAGTTTATGCTCTCATGGCTGTAGCCTGGGAAAAAAAAATTCTTCTCAAAATAAAAAAAATTAAAAAAAAACTATTTGGGGTTTGTCTCAAAATTACAAATGCAAAAGGAGATAAGAAGATTCAAGTGTGAGCAGGCCTTAAAACAACTCAGCCATAAAAATGTGCATAAGAAGAGGATGCCATAGGTTTTTGATAACCTAGAACACTCAAATGAAGCCATGGCTTGGGGTTTTCAAAGGCTGAATACAGAAGGAAGGTTCTTTGTTTTTTCATAGAATATATAAAAAACCATAAATATGCAAAGTAAGGTTTGGCCAACAGGAGTTAAGCTCCAGAATCATACAAAAGAAAGCCACAACTTTATGAGTTTTATAGAAACTCTCTTCAAGGAAATAGAGGTCGAATAGAAATGGAAAAATTCTTGCTCATATTATAACCCTATGCATCCTTTTCATGGAAAATAAAATATAACATTGTTGGTCGCTACTTCATGGCCAAAATAAGAGGCTTATCCAAAAAGTTGAGCCATGAAAATACACAGGTGGAATAAGAAACAAAATGTATAGAAGAAAACAATGAATGGAGGTGCGAGTTTTGATAACCTATGAACAACTTTTGACACCTATAGAACAAGAAACAGTCATGGCTAGAATGCAAGAAATATGCAGATATGTTAAACACTCTATAGAAAATGTCAAAGTTTCTTCATGCAAAAGTATGGAGACAACAAGAAAAGCACAGGATATCAAATATATTCATTTTTCTACAAATGGGTTCATTTTCGAGCATAGTTTTCCTTCAAAAATGCAATGAAACAATAGATAAATGCTTACCCAACACACAAAAGTTATTTTCTATCATAAATTGTGAAGGAGGAGCCTCTGTAATGTTAAAATCTGCCTCTAACCTCCATGATTGAATACCTGTGCAAACCCTGTGGCAGCTAGGAAGAAGACTTCTAGAAAACTCAAAAGGTAAAATGAAATGCCTTTCAATGTTTACCATCACTTTTGTGTTTATGGTTTTGAAACCCTAAAGAGGCTAATAGTTTAAGGTGTTTTTTGCCTTATTTTTCAAAAAAAATTACATAATATACCCGTGGGATAAGACTCTAAGTCTTATGTTTTGTATTTTTCAATATTCCATGCTATGTATATGGAGTCCTTTTGTCTTAGTCTTCTTTTGCATTGAATCATTCATGGTCAAAATACTTGTATTTTTGCATTTGAATTTGATTGTAAAGCATTTTTAATTTAAAGTGATGTTGTTATAAGTCACTTTAATCAAAGTGTTTTTTTTAATGCAAGAATGAAGTATATGTTTTGTAAATGTCTTAAAGGGATGTTGTTGAGTCTTTATGCTTTTGCAAGCATATTGGAGGAGGTTGAAGAGGTTAACCAACATGTGTCAGGAATATAGGGGATTGTTTTGACTGAAATTAAAGGATTTGGAGAGCATATAGGGGTAGTTTTGATGCTTTTATGGTGGGTAAGGTCATTACTTGACCTTTTCAGCCTATTGGAGCTCTTTTGGAGAGGATTTTGTTGCTAGATTCTTGGTTTTTTGGGGGCATTTGACCCCAATCAGTTTTTAGTACCTCTTTTGGTGAATTTTTGGAGGGATTTGATGGATATAGTCACTTTGTTGACTCTTTTGTACTCGGTTTGGAATATGCATTTTGCACTTAGTGACTTTTGGAGTCCTTTGGCAGATTGGAGTATATTTTTGTAACTCTTTTGGATATGAAATACAGTGATGACCTTGGATGTAATTGATATGAGATTTTTCCTACTTATTCTCTGCATTATTGTGTTCCTAAGTGATTGATCAAGTTATCTATGAGGTATTTATTATTTCCTTTTAACTTTGTCTCATGTTTCTTGATACCTTTATGCAAAAGTGTTTCAATGCAAGTTGCAACTTGTTTCTTGAAGTGCAAAATAACTTTTATCTATGAAGATATCTTCCTACTAGAAGTTTGAATTCTATGACCTTTTTGTGAAATATTTATGCAAAGACATATAGTAATAGGTTGTGCATCTTTAATTTATGTTATTGTAGGCAAGTGTATGAAATTTTTAGTTTCATAGTGCTTTTCAGTTTGGTGTATCACCCTTATTTTCAATTTTTTGTTTCTAAGTTATGTATTTTTTTTGTACCCTTTTTCCTGTCAAACCAGTAGAGTAGATTAGCTTTAGGTGATAACCATTCAACTAGGATCTAGCCTTATCTGGAGATTCACTCCAAGTTCTAGGTGACCCATGACTTTGGAGTGTTTCCATGTTTCTCTAAAGTGCTAAGTTCTGCAACTTAGCTAGGGTGCAACTTTAAGAGATAACACTAATAAATTCTCGACGACTCATGGACTTATTGGAATTATGAATCAATCTCAAAATCAATGGTCAATTCATTCATCTTATTCTTCTATCTTTTTTCCATGCTAACACAATATCATGACAGTCAACAAAAATCATAATGTATCCACCCTACATCCACAAACCATTAGCATACATACATCCTACATAAACATATCATATCATCTGTATATCATAAAGAATGACATTGTCATATGGGAAATTACATAAATAACATATATCCATCACATAACATGTCATAGAAAGATACTAAAAAAGAAAAGGAAACATCCATTTCATTACATATACATCGCATCATAGATCATCTCATATAGCATGGCATAAATAAAGAAGTACATCCATAACATAAACATTGGCATCCATTGCATCCATACATAATCATAACACATGAAATAAATACATCACATCACATATCATAAATACATCAAATCATAATAAAATTGGGCCATCGCATATATGTATCTCTCAAAAATAAATGTCATGATACATATCAAAATCAATGTGTGTAACTATCATCAAAGATACATATACAAGAGGCTATAAAAAATGAACCAATGAATGCATATAGATGTATAACTTGGGCTACATATCTAAAAAAGTGTTTGTCCCATGAGGCTATCTCATACTACCTTGGTCACCATGATGTAACTGACTCCCAAGCTGCCTAACTAATGGATGCCCACCTAACATGCTCAACTACATCTAGCTCTTGTGCTCAAAATCCGGTTGTCTACGTGCTAGGGAGACATCCCAATAATTTAAAGTCAAATAATATGATGCATATGTCATTGCATCTTGATACATATGTTTGGAAATATTCTTCCCCTATGTGGCCATTATGACAACCTCCAATTTCCACCTCCTATTGGTCTCCTCGGCTAGTTGGATATCTACATCTTGTCAGAGCTAAAACTCATGGTCTAGCTCCCCAATCAGTACCTAAACTTGTTACCTAAGTTGGTCCCTCTCAGTTTTGAGGGCCTAAATCTATGCATCCCGAGGGTCAAGCCCTGGTGGTGGCTGATATGGCTACTATTGTGAAGGCTATTGTGGGACCTATCCCACTACCTGGTCCTGTCCATCCTAGCCTCCCTGGCCCCACCCCTGTCTAATAGGTTGGTCTTGTTGACCTTGATCCTGGTTTCCCTTTCCTCTGCCCTAACCTACCCTTCGACCTGGGAGTACCCCTATCAGATCTATCAATCATAGGGGAGGCACAAACCATGCATCTTAGGTTGACGTAGTCCTAGCATCTGCCTATCCCTTATCATACACCCAAAGTTTGGCCACCCGCTGCTTAAATCCCTCTATAGCCTCATGGAGCTGTATCTATGGCCCCCATGATGTCTCTTGGGTATTCCTCACAAATATGGCACTATAGTTGTCTACAGGTGCATTCTACACCTCACCAAACCGTCTCGCCACTTGATATGGTAGGTATCTCTATATCATAGTGTGCTCACGACCCTACATGTACCAAGTTTTTCTAGCATAAAATAGTTGTTGTTGGTCATCATACCAAGCAAGTATCTACAACCATGGCCACCATCTGAATACTATCATATCATCAATGATGCATCACCAATAAGGGATCCCCAACTAACCTATATGTTGCAAGGTAATCTGGCCCCTATATTGAAAGACCACCGCCTCATTTGGATCCACATCTACCATGTGAATCACTGGTCGAAGCACAACTATATACTCCCAAGCCCGGATGTGTAATAAATTAATGCTAGCTTTGATGCCTCATCCTTGGAAATATACAAACTAGTGCATATCGTGGTAGAGTGGAGCTAGCACCACTATGCCCCATGCGAACAATGTCCTCCCGTATATCATGTGATGCCATTCCAATCCCCAACTAGGACTCAATCCTCTACCCCACCAATATGGGGCCACAATGCCAAAAATCAATGCATTGACTATCAACCTGAAAATAGGCGAGCGTCCACGATACATATCAAGGTCAATCTGCAATTCTCTAGGATGACATCCTCCTAGAAAAGAACCTCATGGCATGCATCATATCCTAAGTCAGTATCATAAATAACTTGATCTCCATGGATCAGAAGTCTCAATATCTGCCACATGTCCTTCAAAGTAACTATTTCCTCACCAATGGGGATGTGGAAAAATGAGGTCTCACTATGTCATCCCTTACACAATGTTGTCACCATCACTAGATGTGTCCTCACCATGAGCATATATGCAATAAACCAAAGCCCGATCTCCCCGAGATGCTCCTGTCAAATCTTATCTAAATCCTCCAACTCCTCCAGTAACCTAAGCATGTGCTCACACAACATCAGGGTTGGACAACCTCTTGCATCCATGAAGCACACAATTTCAAAATTTGGGTAAAATCGACAAAGTTTGGAGCTTTTGTACCCCCAACTAACAATCACGTCACTATTTACAATAGCGTTGCTATAATTATTTTTCCAAATAGCATCACCTTTGTTCAAATCCAAGGAAGCATCACCCTAGACAATGGTGTCACTATAATTCCTAGCGTCGCCCAAATCAAATCCAAGCTAGCACTACTAAGTGCAATCATATCACTATTGTAGTGTTGAAAAATGTCATTGGGACATTTTCACACTTGTTTGGGCCGTCCTTGCTAAATTGAGCCTAATGTTGCCTTGATTTAGTGTTGTAATGTGGTTGACACATTCACATTAGGTCTTGAGCCCTTGTGAACTAATGAATTTAAATGGTACCTTGCTAAAGTGTTGTGAAGTGTTGTAACTCACTTTCACACTTTTCTAAGGTTTTATTAATTAATAAAACCTAATAAACCTATTTTTAACTTTAATCTTTCCTTATTTTAAAGTGTTGTGAAGTGTTGTAACACACTTTCACACTTTTCTAGGCTTTTCATTAATAATAGTGCTTTCTTATGCTTTAATTGGCCTTATTTTCCATCCACAAGCCTCATTTAATGCATCTTTTCGATGATAATCCTAACACAAATCATTACCCAATCATAATTTAGGTGTTTCAATCTTGAATGGCCTAGATTTAGTGATCTAGGAATCATTCACCACCTTGGGTGAATGAGTCCCACTTAGATTTTTTGGGTCCTGATCTTGGTTTCACACATTTCTAAACATTTTTTAAAATGGTCCCAAAATTTAGGCCTAGTGGGACTGATTCGCCACCTTGGGTGAATGAGTCCTGTGTGGCCCAAAATCAAAATTAATTCAAATTCTTGTTGGGATTTTATCCTCCTAGATCTAATATCAGCTTATAGTGTTCTAATTTTGAGAATTATTGCATAATTGAGTATAAATACAAGTTCTTTCACTCATTTTATACCTAGCAGTTGAATGAGCATTCTTATAGAAAATTTGAGTTCACAAGTGTTTACAAGAGCATTCAAGAGTCTTAAAGGGAAGATTATTAAGCATTTTAGAGCAACATTCAAGCATCAAGCATCATGTCAAGGACTTCATGCATCATGTTTGTTTTGGAGCTAACAATTGTGATGTAGGATTTTATGATTCAAGCAAGTGCCAAAGTCTACATCCATTGGATCCATCTCATACATGTTTGTGGCACTTCATTGCTAGGGTTTGGTGAGTTGCAAAAACATATTTTGTTCATTCATCATTCTCCATTCGTATTTTATTCTATTTCAAGGTTTGATTACCAACAAGAGGTTTGACCAAGGAAAACCCCTATCCACTAACCCAACAATATTTTCCCCTCTCCTTTCTGTGTGATTTGCAGGTCTAGGTTGCAGATTTCCTAAGGAGCAAGATTGGAAGAAAGTTGTCAATTCATTCAAAGTTGTCAAAGTTGTCATCAAGCCTTGGAGCACATTGGAAAACACCTACAGGTTGCAAATTAGGATTTCAGATTTGAAAATAAATCAGGAAGGACAGAGTAGATAGAGAAGAGCAGGATCAAACTTTGAAACTTCAGAAAACCCTAACTAGACTGATTCGCCACTTCTAGTGAATTAGTCCCAATTTCAGTCAAAATTTAGATTTTTGCAGATTCGGATACCCTTTTAGAAGATTCTTGTTCCCACACAGAAACCCAAAATCTGGACTGATTCACCTAACTTCATGAATGAGTCCCAACCAACATTAAAGTCAAATTTTCCAGTGTTTCAAAGCTCCATTCAACCATCTTCATATTTCTAGTTGCACACATTTCATTTTGTAGCTTTATGTTTTGTTTCATTTACATTTCTAGGTCATTTTATAGGTTATTGCATTGAATCAAGGTTTAGTATTGCATCTTGCATTTCATTAGTCTTTCCAAGTTCTTACTTGGTTGTGAACCCCTTATTAGTTTGCATTCATCCTCTAGGACAACCCTCTTGATGTAGGAGCATCCAGGGGTACCAAGCAATCCTGCACAACCGAAAATATTTTACAGTTTTATGCTTGTGTTTTATTTTAATGTTTGGTTGTAGGTGTAAATTGTTGAATTTTTCAACTCTTCTATTGTAGCAAAATTTGGTGATGGATTGTGGGAAAATAAATTAATTAATTGATTCACTTTTTATTGTTTTAAAATATTTGAATGCATTAATTTTCTAGAAGGGAAAATTTACATGTCCAAGCTTGTGAGTGGACAATTATTGTAAATTGTAACCCCATTCAAAAAAAATTGAAATTGCATCTTGTTGGAGAACTAGAATGATGGGCATTGATGGAATGGAGAGAGTGGGTGTAAGGCGAGAAGAAAAGAATTTGAATTTCACATTGAATGCACATGCTAAGAAGAGGAAATCCATGCCAAAAGGAGTAATGAGCATTCTGGAAGTTTGACTGGCATTTTATTATTTTTGGGAAAAGAGTAAAGATTGTCTGGGTCATAACTATGAGACCTAGTCTCAATGAAACAGTCATAATTTTCTCATATGGTAGCAAAATTAAGAATTTCAAAATGATATAGAAACTTAGAAATGAGGTGCACCAAACCTAGAAACCGTTTGAGGAAATTTTGATGAATGATAGAGCATTAATAGGAATAAAGTGATGGATTTTCTTGGTGGTGTAGTGGAGGTTGTTTTGAGAAACCAATAATGGTTTCTTCTCACATAATTTCTATATATCGATGCTTGCAATTTGGTGAAAGGGGTATTTGGAGGAGTTGCAAGTTTACATAACCAGATGCTACTAGATTGAGCATAAGATTGAAGACTCCATTGTTGAAAATTTATATTTGCATAGTGTAGACACGTCAAATTAGCATTATGCATATTCATCCGCTCATTGAATTGATCAAATGCAACAAATCCATTCATCAAGTAAATCGGGTCAATCCAAAGGTTTAATCAAATAATACCATTTCATCTCTCATAAATCATTCAACCTTCATCTTGCATCATCCATTTAATTAAATAAATCAGGACTTTATTTAATTCAAATCCAAATCATACTTCATCATTTTCTGATTTAAACAAATCAAATATTTAAGTCATAAAATTCAAAGCATCCTAATCATCATCCTAGCTAATTAATCCTAATTAAATACTCACCCACTTGCATTCTCTAGATTTGGCCACTTGCACATGAAATTGCATTTAATTGATTTATCAAAATTATTTATTTTCAACTTGGCATAAAGGAAGAATATTCTTCAAGTTTGAATCTCCCCCCAAGTGGACATGTACACTCAACAGAGCATTTATGAGGCCTTACATGTCTCTTACATGTCCCCTTCCAAAGGTCAAACTCAGCATTCATTGCAAATTTGAATTCAAATTTTCCCTCTCATGGGCACTCTTCCCAAATCTTGCACATCCATTGACCAATCACCACTTGACAAGTGTCCTTCTTTCATTTGTCTAATCTTAGTCCCACATTGGTCTCTCTTCAACACTTAGAATTTTGAAAATCTTTAAATGAGAAGCTTCATCCTCAAGCAAATCCTTCACAATCTTTATGCAAAGTCACTCTCTTGGTTTGAGAACTGATTTTGTTCATCCACTCCACAATCTTAGCATTTTCATCTCCAATCTCATACAAGGTTACTCTCTTCAATGGAGAGAGCTAATCTTGTCCATCTTATCATCATCATCTAAGCTTATTAATCAAGGATTGGGAAAGGGTCACTAGCACATGTGACACCAATCCACTATGGAATAAAGTGTTGATCATGTTTTTGTATGCTTGCAATCAATTATTCTTATTCTATTTAGTTTTGCATATTCTAACATGGTTAAGTATTTCATAGGGATATTAAATTTAATGTGTTTGAAATGACTAAAGCATGATATGATTATGTTAAGATTTCTAACCACGTCAAATTAGCATTATGCATATTCATCCGCTCATTGAATTGATCAAATGCAACAAATCCATTCATCAGGTAAATCAGGTCAATCCAAAGGTTTAATCAAATAATACCATTTCATCTCTCATAAATCATTCAACCTTCATCTTGCATCATCCATTTAATTAAATAAATCAGGACTTTATTTAATTCAAATCCAAATCATACTTCATCATTTTCTGATTTAAACAAATCAAATATTTAAGTCATAAAAGTCAAAGCATCCTAATCATCATCCTAGCTAATTAATCCTGATTAAATACTCACCCACTTGCATTCTCTAGATTTGGCCACTTGCACATGAAATTGCATTTAATTGATTTATCAAAATTATTTATTTTCAACTTGGCATAAAGGAAGAATATTCTTCAAGTTTGAATCTTCCCCCAAGTGGACATGTACACTCAACAGAGCATTTATGGGGCCTTACATGTCTCTTACATGTCCCCTTCCAAAGGTAAAACTCAGCATTCATTGCAAATTTGAATTCAAATTTTCCCTCTCATGGGCACTCTTCCCAAATCTTGCACATCCATTGACCACTCATCACTTGACAAGTGGCCTTATCTTATTGGCTTGATCTTTGTCCCACATTGGTCCATTTTCAACACTCTTAGCATTTGAAAATCTATAAAATAGAGGCTTCATCTCTTATCAAATCCTCCACAATTTTATGCAAGGTTACTCTCTTCATTTGAGATTTGATCTTGTCCATTTCACTCTTCATCATTTGCAACATTTAGCTTATCAATCAAGGATTGGGAAAGGGTCACTAGCACATGTGACACCAATCCACTATGAGATAGTATTTTCTTCATGTTTTGTTGTATGCTTTCAACTAGTTTATCTAATCTTTTGTTGTTTTGATGGCATCATGAAGCATGTTGATTTATTTCATATGGATGTTGAGGGTTTGCTTTGCTTGAATACTAATCATGCTTGTCTTTTGAATGCGTATCCTCTCCCCTTGCGCTTCGTGCGATCTAGGGTGCAAGAGAAACACTCAAAATGCATTTTATTGCTTTGACACACTTCAATTTGGGCTTAAAAATTGAACATCTTGTGTGAGTGTGAGTAGGGGCATTTTCCCGTACATTCTCTTTCTTTGTGCCATCAAAGATCGATCGAGTTACAGATTGTGTTTTTGCTTGCTTTTGTTTATCTTAGAGGGCCTGCCTTGGGGAAAAAGTACTCACCCAAGGGAACGACTCAACCGGTAACACTCTAAAGCCAAGAGTATTTCCAGCTGGGATATAAATGTGGGTATTGGTTAAACGTCATTATCACGCGGTTGGCTCCGACAAGATGGATCTGAAAGGCGACTCTTGTCGTATGGGTCAATCTCCACGAATGGAAAGTCCTTACTAGAACCCATGTGCTAGAATTTTCCAAAATCCTTAATCTATTTGTTGGTGCAAGAACGGTCGTTCTGAAGCCGCCCCACACTTTTACGGTCTTTAGTAGAAATGGAAAACATGCCATGGGAGTTTCATGGGTGTTGATGCTTGGCTGCCCCGTATAAGTGAGTGTCGTGGAGGGGAGCCAGTGGGGTCAAGCATCTAGCCATTCGCTAAAGATAGGCGTAGCTAGACTTGTCCAAGTGGGGATTCAACAAATATTGTCTTACACATCCATAGGGCTTGTACATTGCATGTTTGAAAACACAGTGTGTTTATCGAAAACATTGAAAAAACCAACATTCAACATCATCATTCAAATTTCAAACCCCTTAGTTAGAGCAAATACCTTTGACAAAGCCCAAGAACTATTGCTTACCCTTGGGACTATGTCCTTAGAGGTTCCTAAGTAATTGGGTTTATATCTTAATTTGCTCTTACAAAGGTCAACATTAGGCAACCTTTGTCCTAATTTCTTGGAACTTCCACATAGCACTTTGTGGGACGAAAAGAAGTTGTGACATTGGAAATTCAGTTTGAAACCTAATTAAGAAGTGTGTTTTTGGTAAAACATACTCATTAAGCAAAGATAACAAATTGGACCCCACACATGCGCTTGATATCTTTTGGTCATATTGGTCTTTTGATTGCTCTTAGAGAAAAGTGTGTTCTTCAATACCTTGGCCTAGTAAACAAAGTCTCTCTATGTCTCTTAGGATCAAATCAAACACTTCATCCATCTCACACATTTATCAAAATTCATCCATCCAAAACAACTTTAGAGTTTTTGAAAACATCATTCTAGACTTGGGTATCATCCTTAAACCAAATCAAAGTCAATTGTTTAATTAGGTGTGTGGGAATGCATCCTTTCTCATACATTTAATTAAATCAACCATCCTTTGAACAAGTTCATCCTAAGATCACATCCAACATCTTAGGATTTACAAGTTCATCATCCAAATCAAACAATCAAAATCAAGTCCTAAGTCTAGCATTGATCCAAAATCCCCAAACGTTCATACACTCATATCATTTACACCTTTCATCCTTCATCTCGTCATTGGTCCTAAGAACCTTAGAGGTCACTTTTGTAACAAGGTCAAAACACAAGAGGAACATGGAATATACACTTGATCCATACATCTTGAGTAATCTAAATCAATTGAATCCTCAAGGCCTTGCATTTCCTATCAATTATCAAAGTCCATGCATAGGATCATTGCCTTCGACAAATGTTAATGGTACAACAAGTGTGAGTATGCCCAAGTCAAAGTTTGGAACACATTTCCCAATGATAGATCTAAGTCCAAACCTACAAATCCACCAATCGAATAATCAATGCATGAGCCTTGAAACGAACAACGTCATTCCACCAAATCCCTACAAACCAAATGTGGATGTACCAAGTGCAAGTTTTCGAAACATGAATCCTAACTCGGAAAACTTTGGAAAAATGATTCCCAATACCAACAATGTTCATCCTATCATGCCAAATCTGAACATCATCCCAAATCAGAACATTATACAAAGTCAATTTTCCCATAATCCCATTCAAAAACCGCAAGTTGGCATCCCAAATCCGCTTAAACAAAAGCCAAATCAACTATCTCAAGTGAGTCAAGATCAAAATCAAGAACAAATTTGGCGAGATCAAATTGTGGAACTTTCCAAAATAGTTGAGGCATTGCGCCAAGGGAAATCTCCACCACCCATATCAACATCATTCATTGGTTTAGGGCTTCCCCCTTTACCTAGCACCAATCAATCCACCCAAATCAATCCAACTAACGTCAATCAAACCATCACGTCAAATCCTTCGAATATACCATCGACATCGCACCAACAGATGGTATCTAATCAAACAACAACATTGATCCCAAATCAAAATACGGTCTCCCAAGGACCTATCACCTCGGTCATTCCAACCATCATTATCCCTTCAATCATTCCAAACACTACTATCATACCCATCACATCTCAACCCCTCACTACCATGATCGCTCTGAGCGTATGTCAAACACTTGTCACCACATCCAACATGATTCCAAATACACCACCACTACTGCCAAAACCAAGTGCAATAAGTCAATATCGTAGCATCGCACTAAAAGCACATCAAGCCTACCACCAAGGGCTTCAACAATCTCAAGCTACCCAACCAACACAAAATATGACAACTATTGAAAACAAGGATCAAGATCAATCCATCACTGAGCACACATTTACTTCATCCAATGATCAAATCGACATATGTCAAGAGTCACTTTTGAATCACGATCAAAATCCACCAACAAAAATTGACAATGAGCCAATTCAAGAAATATCAACATCACTTGACTCTATGGTTGAAGACATTCACAATCTCTCCACCGCAATTGTCGAAAACAATGATCAAAACCTCTCCATTGAGGAGCACATTGAGGATGTATCTACACAATCCGATGATAAACTCACCATACATCAAGAGCCACTTTTTAGTGATCTCTTTCAAGGAGTGTTAGGGTTATTTGATCCTATTGACATAATGCACGATCCATCGACCTATGATCATGTTGAAAATGTCTCTACATCGCCTTATGAGTTAGAGGACATATCTCAAGAAGTTATTCCAAAGCAAGATCAAAATCTTTCACTAAGGTCTAGCAATGGTCATTTTCAAAACATGTTGATCCCCTTTGACCTCATGGTTACAGATGCTGAAGGAACCTTGAACTTGACCATGCCTAATGTCGACATCCAAAAGTTCTTTGTAAGAAATCTATCCTTTGAAGCTACCCATGTCAAGAACTTGATCCAAAGCATGTCGAAAGCAACTCCGAAATTAATCAAGATCAAAAATTTGTATCTCCAAGATACTACAATGATCTAATGGATATTCTCCTATCCACACAAGATGATCACATCCACATAGCACATACTCCTCCATCTACCCATGAGATGCTTTCTATGGATGGGCACGTAGATGATCTTCATCTAGAACAAGATTTTGTTACACAAAAAGAGAAGATTCTTAACTCCTATAATCAAACGGAGTTGTCAACATCAGGATCAAATATGTCCCAAACTCAGATTGAGGACATCATGAATAAAGATATCCATCATTATCCGCTCAACAAAACAAGTCAAATAGAACATCCAGAGTTAGCGGAGCAGTAAATTGAAAGAACATCAACTACGGTGGTCATTTGTCAGAGCATGATTTGAACAAAAGCTCTCAGAAAAGAAAAATCAAAGCATGAAGGTGATACTATCACCATACTGGGGGCAACTTCGTCTCAAGCAAACGTCAACATAGGGAGCACGAAGAATCTTTATGGTGAAACCATTGCCAATACTACAACCAGCCACATCATGAATCCTCATCCACCCATCACCCCATCCATGAATTGGGACCAACGTCAAAAGAAAGATTTGAATCAAAGTACAAAGAACATTATCAAAGAAAAAGAAGCTGATAAGCATAATGGACAAATCAAATACAAATGGATACCAAAGAATACAAAGAAAGATCATCCCTATCAAACTCCATCAATCAAAGAAAGTATGGGGTAAAATAAAAAAGGGAAAAGTATCCATCAAATATGTTCGCAAAAGAAAAAATAGGCTTCTCAAGCGACGTACAAAGTGTATCAAGCAGTTGGTCCTAATTCCACGCACACTTCCGTATCCACCCATCATTGCTCATCTTCCCAAGTTTGGAGAGTCAAAGGTTCCAAACTGTCAACCAATCCATCTCTTATCCCTAAACACACTCCATCCATGCCTCCACGCATAATATCCAATTCTTACATTGACCATGTATTGGCAACGACCCTTCATCATAAGGATTCTAAAGGCAATCTATTGCGATGTACGCACAGAGACAGAGTTAACTCTGGTATCAATGAAGCAGATCAAAAATCTCAAAAGTTGCATTCAAATGCACGTATCTTAGCAAAGCAGCTCCTTTAGGCAGGATATCAATGGCACATTATGACAGGGGCATCTGCATCAACGACACCTTGCGATTCAACATGAGCTTAAAATCTTTCAGAAAAATACAAAAAAATCAAAAAATATGAAAATCCAAAAAAAATCAGAAAAAGGATTGAAAACAGTAAAGATAAAAAATCATCCTCTAGTGAAAACCACTACGGTGGCGCTTTGGGCAAGACCGTGATGAAAACATGGCAAACAGGCATCATGTGTGGAATCGAGCATCTACGTGCGCCACTTCAGGTGAAAGCATCTCATCCCATCCATAATAAATTGAGCATTCCATCCATCTTACCCGTAATAAATCCATCCATCCATGAACCATTTATCCAATCCATTCGCATCTATCTGCATCCGTCATCTTAGTTATCTTGATCTTGATGAGATTTTGGGGCACGCTTTACGCTTGCTTATGGTAAAACATCTTGACATGGGTTGTTTTCATGGGTCCTATCCTATACATCGTTATCTAAGCCATGAAGCAGTATCCAAATGAGCATTCCTTATCTAAACATTGTATCTTATCGCAAGATAATCCTTGGCATCCTTTGCATGCTTATCCATATCCATCCATCCATACACTTATCTAAGCATTCATCCATCACATTCCATACATTGCTAGACACTGGGGATAGATATATACATCTTGCTTCGGGAATAAATCTTGATCTATGTCCTCTGGCTTATGTGGCAATCCGAACATTGGAAAACATGAAATCAAATTGGTCAAGCATCTGCAGTCCAAAATCCGAATCACTAGCCCATGGCATATTTTGACGAGAAGACATTCCATATCAGTCTTCATCTTTTATAGAACATCAATCCAAACAATCACTATCAGTTGCATCTAACACACCCTTCAAATGTCACATCAAACCATTCGAACAAATTTTGTTCCAAATCAAGCTTCATCAAGCATGATCAATCAAATCCAATAAAAAAATCATCATCTCAGGATATCATTGTGTTGCTTAACACTATCCTTGCATTGTCGTGTATCCTCGACAATGTTATCATTATCAATCCTGATCAATCCAGTCCTTGCATTGTTGTGTATCCTCAACAATGTTATCATTATCAATCCTCATCAATCAAATCCTTGCATTGTTGTGTATCCTCAACAATGTTATCATTATCATCATCATCAATCCATCGACCCGATCGATCAACCTTGGCTTGGTTTTCAATAAAATCCCAAATAGAGCACTGGTATCATCATACATATCATATCCTAATCGTCAAAATCGTGCGAAAAATCCAAAAACATCCAAAACATCCAAAAATCCAAAAAACATCCAAATCATGCAAAAATCCAAAAACATCCAAAACATCCAAAAATCCAAAAAACGTCCAAATCATGCGAAAATCCAAAAACATCCAAAATATTAAAAATCCAAAAACACTCAAAAAGTCATAAAATATCAAAAACATTGGAATCCGAACTACGTCGTCTCTGAGCTTAAACGTAGGCAAGGCTCATCTTTGATCAGCCCCCGAGACATCAAAATCCAAAAACATTCGAAAAACATCAAAATCCAAAAAAAATAAAAAAACATCAAAATCCAAAACATTCGAAAAACATCAAAATCCAAAACATTCAAAAAAACATCAAAATCCAAAAACATCGGAAAATAAAATAATCAAAACATTTGTAAAAAACTTGAAAATACCAAAAACAGCCTCAAAACCTTTCAAAATGTCAAAAACATCCAAATATTTTAAAAAATCCATCCGTCTCATCTCGCTTGCACCCGCAATAATCAATCATCCATAATAAACTGATCATCACCTTCATCCTTTGGCAACACAAACAGAAACAATCATAGCAGTCAGCAAAAGCAAACTTCAATTGCAAAATCAAAATTGAAACAGAAAATCGTTAAACACAAAATCAAACTCTTGATCACTTTCAAACATGTCAATCGACTTTATATCAATAGCCTATCAATCACCTTATCAAAACCATCATCATCCTGTACAATGCATGTCCTAGGATATATCATTCCGACAATGGGCATCATTTTGGATATCACTTGGATTCCTATCCTATCAAAACACATCCCTTTGGCTAGAGGTATGAAGAACATTGGCTTGTTTGTGTACTTGATCTTTTCTTTTGATTTATCTTATTGCACTCATTCCAAGGACCTCTCGATGATATCCAAACGAAGGATTTAGAGAGATAGGAATGGGGAAACGATCATTATTTTGTCTGCTGTTCTTGTTGGGCGTTCTTGTAAAATAACTTGGCGAATACTTGCTTTGTTAGGTACGCCCTAGCAAGGTTTCTGTATGTCAAGTGTGAACAAGAATACTCCTATCTACTTGTTGAGTCAAATTCCATCACACTAGGTACAACGCCATCCTGGTTCTTGATACCTTGATGCATCGTACCTATGTGTGTTATCAAACATAAAGTAAGTGACCCTTTGAAAATCCCAATCCTTGATAAGCAAATCATCATCATCATCTATCATCATCATCTCTAATAAAGTCTCGACCAATCATGGACTTGTTGGATCCTCTTGTCATCATCTCATTTCTGCACTAACATCATCATCACCAATGCATCCATCATGCATCCATTATGCATTCATCTTGCATCCATAAATCATTAGTATTTTGCATATCATCTCACACACATAATCATGATCATATAGATCTGTTAGTCTAAGCATCTGCATAAATCATCCATTGCATAATCATAGCATATCACATCATCAATCGCATCCATCTCGCATCATATAATTATTTAAGTTGTTTAGGATAATATAGATTTGTTATTCTAAGCATCTTAGAATCATCTCATTTGCATTGTCATCCATAACCACCCATTTTGAACCTCTTTGTCGTGAGATCGACCCTCAAATCGAATCTTTTCGCTCGATCTCTCGAGGGGGCAATGTACCAGTGTACTTCTTTCCGCTGGGGCATCCAAAAAATTAGAATTTTTTTGATTTCGATCACCACAAGTTTATTCTTTGAACCAACGCAACAAGTACATTGCTTCAAAGAGGGGCAAAATGTAGACACGTCAAATTAGCATTATGCATATTCATCCGCTCATTGAATTGATCAAATGCAACAAATCCATTCATCAGGTAAATTGGGTCAATCCAAAGGTTTAATCAAATAATACCATTTCATCTCTCATAAATCATTCAACCTTCATCTTGCATCATCCATTTAATTAAATAAATCAGGACTTTATTTAATTCAAATCCAAATCATACTTCATCATTTTCTGATTTAAACAAATCAAATATTTAAGTCATAAAAGTCAAAGCATCCTAATCATCATCCTAGCTAATTAATCCTGATTAAATACTCACCCACTTGCATTCTCTAGATTTGGCCACTTGCACATGAAATTGCATTTAATTGATTTATCAAAATTATTTATTTTCAACTTGGCATAAAGGAAGAATATTCTTCAAGTTTGAATCTCCCCCCAAGTGGACATGTACACTCAACAGAGCATTTATGAGGCCTTACATGTCTCTTACATGTCCCCTTCCAAAGGTCAAACTCAGCATTCATTGCAAATTTGAATTCAAATTTTCCCTCTCATGGGAACTCTTCCCAAATCTTGCACATCCATTGACCACTCATCACTTGACAAGTGGCCTTATCTTATTGGCTTGATCTTTGTCCCACATTGGTCCATTTTCAACACTCTTAGCATTTGAAAATCTATAAAATAGAGGCTTCATCTCTTATCAAATCCTCCACAATTTTATGCAAGGCTACTCTCTTCATTTGAGATTTGATCTTGTCCATTTCACTCTTCATCATTTGCAACATTTAGCTTATCAATCAAGGATTGGGAAAGGGTCACTAGCACATGTGACACCAATCCACTATGAGATAGTATTTTCTTCATGTTTTGTTGTATGCTTTCAACTAGTTTATCTAATCTTTTGTTGTTTTGATGGCATCATGAAGCATGTTGATTTATTTCATATGGATGTTGAGGGTTCGCTTTGCTTGAATACTAATCATGCTTGTTTATGTTAGTTTTTAACCAAAATGCAGAATTTCACATCCTACACATAGAAGCCCATGTTGTAAGGGAGCTTATGAGCTTCCGCATATTGTAGTCCCAATTCACATTCGTTGCAATAAAATACAGTGTTTTCCTTCTTGCATATGTTGTTCTATTTTGAGTTGTGTTATGAGCTTTCAAATTTGTAAGGGGAGCTTATTTCATCACCTATTGCAAGATCTCTTTCTCCTTTGCATTGAGATCTCAAGGGTTTGTTCTTGAATGAAAGTTAGTGAAGATTGTCCTTCTTCTACATGCTAAACCCTAATTCCAAATCTCAGGAAGCATCGCTATTTACAATGGCATCACCAAAATTGGAAAAAGCATCACCAAAATTCCTAAAAGCGTCGCAATATAGTGATTCCTAACCTATCCTAGTTTTGACGCCTGATAAATACATGAAAAAATCAAAGTACAAGAAAAGTTTCAACTTGCGTACAGGTGGTCCTATGCTTGGAGGCCATTGGTACTCTTGAACTCGGTCAAAAATGTATCATGGAAGCACGCGGCATGCCTTAGAGGGTCAGAGCAAAAATCATAAGAAATCTCAAACTGTGAATGCAAAAATGAATTGAACATTACCTTTTAGCACATATTTATGCCTAAAAATTAGGGTTTTTTACCCTAATTTGAGAGGAAAGCTAGGGTTTTGAACCTATTTATCCAATTTTTGAACAATGGGGCATATTTTGGGGTATTTTTTTGTGTTTTTAGCTCGTTTTCATGTCCTGGATCCTTTTGAGACCCCTAAATCAATGTTTTATCTCTGTCGAGAGATCAACCCAAAATTCAAAATTTATGCCCGATCTCTTAAGGGGGTGGGGTACCAACTTAATTCCTTCAATTGGGGCAACAATGGGGCATAAAAAAAAATAGAATTTTTTAATTTTTTTATCTAAGCAGCAGTTTAAATCCGAAAAGCACCAGTCTTTGAACCAACGTAACAAGTACCTCACTTCAAAGAGGGGAAAAATGTAGACACTTAAAAATGACCCGAATGATACCAAACACTTGAATTTTATCACTAACATCATTTCATCCTAAAATTCATCCTATTTTTTCCTGTTTAATTAAATAAGCCTAGTTATTTAATTAAATGCATCATTTTTTTCTATTAATCTAATTGATCTAATTAGGTTAATTCGTACCCTCTCACACTAACATTTCATATAGTAACTAGTTTAATTAAATAATGTAAATTATTTAATTTAAACTCATTCCTTTATCTTCTCTCATTTAATTAAATAATCTAAATCATTTAATTAAATGTCACTCACCCCTTTTTCATTAAATAAACTAATTATTTAATGGACATCCTATTATTCCTCCTTGCACATTAAAATTTAGTTTTAATTACTAAATTGTTAATTTCCTCACCCATCCACTTGCATAGGGAATATTCCAAAGGAATATTATCCTATTTTTCTCCAAAAAAGGGAATGATTATTTTCAAAAAAACTTTGTAACAAAATTTCAAAGTTGTTACAAAGTGTCTTTGTTTGAATCATTGTGAGTCCTTGATCTTTCCTTGATCCATGTGATCTTTGATTCTCATCCATTGAATCCTTGATCCATGTGATCTTTGATTCTCATCCATTGATTAGAATCATTGATCCATGTTTCACCCTCATTCAATATTGACCATTGATTGAGTAAATCGATCTCAACCATTGATTCTTCATTTGCTCTCCTTTAAATACGTCACTATTTGGAGAGAAAGGGATCCATATTTTGATAGAAAAGTTATGTTGTTGAAATTCATACTCACGTGTATCCATATTTAGCATTTGTTAATCATTTTATATTAATATTCATCCATATTAGCTTAAGCATTCATTAATGGCTTCCATTTTAGATTAGCTCACATCCATTTTAGCATAGTTTACATCCATGGCTTGTATCTTTTAATTTTTGTTTCTATTTAGCATAGCTTGCATCCATATCCATCAAGCATTATAGCATTTAGCACTCATCTCCATCATGTTAAACTAGTTTTGCATCCATGTTTCATTCATATTGCATCAATTTCATCAATTTTCATCAATAAAATTGATTGGAATGGCTCATACTATCCAAGGGATTGGGAAAGGGTCACCATTCCACATCAATGTGACACCACTCCCCCAATGGGAGAAGACTTGAAGTCTTAGAATAGTTTTTTATTAATCTTTCATGTTGATTTCATGTTAGTTTAATGGTTATTTAGTTTCTTGATGATTTCAAATATCTCATTTGGATCATGGATTAGGGTATTAATTTGGTTTTAAATTCATTTTGATCTATCATATTTAGTTCATACTATTACTATGGTCATAGATACCTTCCCTTAGGTAATAGTGTGTTTGCAACATTTGTTCTATATCATTTTAATGATAGATGTTTTGCATTGCAATTTTGAGGAGAAACTTAAGGACACTTTTTCAAGTTTTTATAGGGTATGACCAATATTCTAAGGTTCCCATCTTGTTCTCAAAATAATCTTCATCACAACACCACCCTTGTACCTTTTAAAGGAATGGTATGAATTTTGGACAAGATGCAAACATTTAAATGCTACAATGAATAGAGTTAGTCAAAATCCATTCTGATTTTTGTGCAAGTATATAAAATCATATTGGTAAGGTATGAAATAAAATTTCATATCTCTTAATTTAGGTTGTATGGTACCCAAGTAGCATGATAAAATGAAAATAGTAGCTCCATAAGAGAACACAGTTCCCATCATAAGAAAACTTATTCAACCTTAAGGTTTCACACTTGCTACATTAACATGGGATTTCCCTTTAATATGGTGTCTAAAACAAAATAATACCAACATTCATTATCACTTCTCTTGCATAGCTACCCAATTCAGTTTATTTGTAATTCTAACCTAGAGCACTATCTTGCCCATTATACAATGGAAATCTTCAACTTCTTGAAATACAGTCTAGTCTATTAAATATTACATCCTTCCTTCTCCATGCATCTTGCAACATTTTTAGTAGGGATAATATTAATAGACCTCCAATTTTCATTAGTTTTTTTTTAATCATTTAGCTTAGAGGCAAGTTCAAGAGTAAAATTCTCCAACTGTAATGCCAATCCTGCCAAGAAAAAGTTAAGGAGGAAGAGGGCTCTCCAACTTACAATTTTTTGCAACCTAAATATCCAAAGGGGGGTTTCTCACCCAACCTTAATGGGCCATCAAGTTGAGAGAACTCTCACCATACCTCTAAGCCAAGATAACCTTTAAGACCCTATAACCACATAATAATCAGAGAAGAATAGACACACAGTCCAGACCATTTCACATGTACTTACAACACAATGTAACACAAGAAATTTATTAAACATAAAAAAATGGAATGAACTCTACTAATATGGGAAGGCATAACATGTTCAAATGGTAGCAATAAAGAAAAACTACATAGCCATGTGGTTTTCGCCTTCTCAAAAAATTTAGAAATTTCTTCACCATGATCTACACATCATTCAAAATCTTAGCAAATAGGGCTTACCTCTCCAAGGAAGCCTAGAATCTATGTGATCTTTGCTCAGTTCTCATCATGCATCCTTTTTCCCTCTCTCTTCAAAACCAACAAGTAAAAAAAAGGAATTTTCCCCCAAAACAAGATTGAAATCAATTTTATAACCCATTCCTCTTGTTCCCTAACCCTAGCCACTTGGGTTGGGGGCTCAAATTTAACCAAATAACACTTTTTATTTTTATTTTTCACCTTTATAAAATGATTTTTAAAATTGTATATGGGTTGCACTTTTCTCTTCCAGTTAAGACACGAGTAACCACAACCTAACATCTTCTTAAGAGAACTAGAAGCATTGATAAATTTAAACACTCAATTTATTTGGTGCCCACAAGGAGATAAAATTTAGCTCAAAATTACAACAATTGACACACAATACTTCATAATGTGAAGTAGACCGACTAGGGTCCTAAAGGTTCTCTCATTCCCCATGGCTCTTATATATATACCTGCATGATTACTACACTTATTAGTCTATCAAGATATAAACAACTAAAGAAATATATTTATAATTTAAAATATCAATTGATGATAGTTAAACTTGTGTACCTCGAACATACTTTAGTGTATGCCACCTAGATGGTTGTAACATGATCATTTAGAAGTTGGAAAGCACCATCTTACTACTCATTGTTAGGACCTTCAAGATTCTAGTTCTTTAAATTAGTATAATATTATTATTAAATTTCACATATCTAGACACCCTATCAATCATGATAGAGTCAACCAAGTATTCAAATCAACATCCTCCCTTAATAATTAATATTTAATTTATGGAATAGAACCAATTAATAGTAATCCTGATAGAGGTTGAATTTATCTAAATCAGCATTACTATGATATTTCAGATTGAAGTGCCTTGGTCATCAATGTCATAACTATATACCTTATTTCAAATCACACCTTCCTTTCATGTACCAAATTAAATTACCATAGTTAATAAGTCAACTACATAGTAATTTATATTTCTAGAGATATCACTAACACAAATGTGTAGAAGGTAATATCTAAATAAACAAATTGACAATTTTAGGGAATGTTTATTATGATAACATGCTAGTATTATAGCAAAGTTGAATCCTAAAAAAATTATAGCAACAAAATCAACTATTTACAATAATATATAAATGAAAAAGCAATGCTTATTAATAACTATCTTAGATTAAAGTGTATCTTTGTGACCCATACAACACCCATTCATAGGACTACCTTATGTGATATAAATCATAGAATTCATCCAATTTCATGAATGAGAGTATGCCACTTATTACCAAAACCTACAAATCTTAATTGTTTATATCGTAGATAAGGTTACAAAATATATCTTATGATACTACATTCTTGTCACTACTCCTTAAGACTTTACCCTCATACCAACATACTATTTAGGTATCAAAACAACATTCATCACATCATCCACATTAAATCAAGATTGCATAGTTCATCAATTTATCTTAACAAACCAACTATAATGGAATACATCAACATCACCCAAGGAGTTGTAACTATTGTATGCAAGGGGGGTCTTACATTGAGCCTTGCTAATCTCCACTAGAATTTCCATAATCAGGAACTAGAAGATGTTGATACTTTGAAGAAGATGAAGTAAAATTTTCTCTTTGTTGTTTTTTTACTTTTTGTTGGTTTTTTTTGTTGTGCATTATCTTTTAGAAACATTTTGTAAGTAGGGTTCCAGGTCCCTTCAAAACTAGTTTTACCTGTTAATAAAAAACAAGTAAAATCATTTCTTACATTAATTTTTTTAAGTATATACAAAAACAAGTACATAGATTAAATACATAATAATATTCTATTAATACTATCCCAAAAAATTTAAGTCGATTCTTACACCTAATCACAAATTTAATTTCCAAAATAAACCCAAGACGAGTCCAAATGCTCAAAGACAAGTGCCTAAGAAACAATAGATACCAACCACAACAAGACCCAAAAATTATAATATGTTGATGCAGTTCAACAATTGAGAAACCAAAACATGTTTATCATTAATCAAAAACAATTGAGAAACCAAAAAGGTTTGTCAATTGTTGCAGCCTTCTCAAAGTCAACATTTGAGACAATTTAAAATAAACACTCCAGCATAAAATATTTTATTACATTCAAGTCTACAAAGTCAAAAAAATAAACATTACAATCCATATTGGAAGCCCCATCTACAACTACAATCAACTACATGTAATATTCAAATCTAGAGTGCAAAACACCTACAAGCAAGTTTTAAAAAAAAACAACTACAACTCCACAAACCCGTCACTTGTGTCCATCACTGCTCCTTGATTATCATAAATCTTTTAAAACACCTTATGGGTTTTATGCTCCTCCTTCCTAGCTTTCGAAAAAAAAAAAAATTCTTGATTTCATTACTGTATGAGAAATTTATGTCCAATTTACTAAAATCGGGTCTCACTGTCACAACCTAGACAATATTCCTCTCCCCAAAATGCCAATCAAAACCCCCACCTCCTCCATTCTGGTGTGGTAATTCATTTCATTGGCCTCTTTAATATTTTTTCCAAGAAAATTTCAAATATTTTCCAAAATTACCATCCACTCCCTCTTTCTAGAACCTCCACTCCCATAAAATTTCATTCCCTTTCTCATTATTTAATCCAGGGAGTTACAAAAACAATTAAAAAAAAATTAATATCCCAATCTGGGCATTGGATTTTACATTCCAAGTGTAATGTGAAATAACACCAAATTTCTTCACATTTCATCTAAATTCAGAGCCAAACAAAGTGTAGAAAGAAGGGGCCTTTCAAGGTTGCAAAAGGAGAGTTAATTTATGCTTGCAAGATAAAAACATACCCAAAATTGAAAAAGGAAAAATTAAATAAAAGATTTTTTTGTTGTGCAGGATTGCATGTGCACCCAAATGTTCCTGCATCAAACACCCAAGGTAAGAAGAAATGTTCCATGAGTTGGAACTCATGAACATTCAAAAATATTTTGTTTATTATTCAACCATCTTTCTTCTTTATCAACATGTTTCTTCTTCTTCACCCTACTTTGAATCTTCCTATCGCTTCCTTCCTTCATCCTTCCTCTCTTTCTTCCCCTCATGAAATTCATTTCAAAATACCAATGTTGTTATTTCTACCCTACTTCGTCACTATCAACGCCTATATACAAATTAGCATTGACAAATTCATAGAAATCAAAGATTTTTTTTTGCACTTCTTTCTCACCTTATCTTCCTTCATACTTCTTATCTTTTATGTCAATAAAGTTTATCATACCTTTCTATTTTTTCAGTTTGTAACCTGTTATTATTTCCCATAACCATCTTTCCCATTTCACTTTCTTTTACCAACTCATCAAAATAAAAATTAGTTTTGTAACACCCCTCCATTTTGGATCTTTTGTTCGGCAGTGTGTTTTCTTTGTTATGTGTTTCTGTTATGCTTTGACTATGATACTTGGTTACTTTTGACTGCTATCTAATAAGCAATGTAAACATTATATTTTGATGTTATCATTATGGCATGTTTTGAATTAGTGTAGCAATTATTTAATTTAAAATGCTTTATGCTTTAATTATATTGTTGTTGTTAGACTCGTCAGTTTTGAAGCCTGTATTGGTGAAGGGGACGGGATTGTATCACTCACTTGTGAGCGCCCTACGATTCCGAAATTTCCACTTCACAGTGTGTCTTATTATATATATATTTACGCGTTCGATATGCTCTTTGTTCGCAAGTTGACAGGTATAGGACATCGACTCCACCTGACTTCACAGGTTTGAGCGTGTCCATTGACCAACGGTTATTGATTGGGAGATAGTAACTAGGTTTCTCGTGCCAAGTCGTCACCTTAGTCATAGTTTGTCGTCAGGTTAGCTATTCATTTTCGTATTTTAAAGGCTATTAAATGGTGGGTATGGTTAAAGTGATGATTTAACATATCTAGTTTCAATGTTGAATATTATTTTATTTCATTGATTACTTTGGTTTAATTAATAAAATCATTTTTAGTTTATTGGTTAACTAGGCCAATGGTCATAAATTAAATGAAATAGTTATTTTGCCATTATTGTATATTTAGATTTAAATTTATAATGAAAATGGAAATCATAGTAGATATTTAAGTTATATGTTAATAAAAATAGAAATGTGTTTAAATTTCACTTTTTGGAAATTTTGGGATAAAATAAAACATATTCTAGCAACTTTGAGATTTTTGGTTTTTAAATGGAATTATGAAATTTTGAAATATCATTCTTTGAAAGTAAATTGTTTTAAAAATTTAAAAATGGAAATATCCTCCAAATGCTCAATAAATTTAGTGGGTGGGATATTTTAGGGGTTTGACCAAATTTGGGGAAAGCTCTTTGTAAAGAAATGGAATTTCATTTGTTTTTCAATTTCTGATTTTTGGTGGAGAGTTTTGTTGTGGCTGAATTTGGAGTTGAAGAAGAGATTTGGAATCACCATTGCTAAAGTCTTCAAGCTTGGAGAGAAAATATAGGTTCTTCTTCATTTTTGTTTTCCTTTTTGGAATAATCTTCAAATTTATTTATGTTGTTTGAAAATTCTTTAAATGCTATTTAAATGCAAAGAAAACCCATGAGAAATGAATTCAAATCTTGCAAACTGCTGTTGGATTTAGGAAAGAAAATCAAAACAAGAATTTACACAATGAAAAATAGGAAGAAAATAAAAAAGAAATGTGTTTATCAAACTAAAATTTGAACCAGTCATGGTGTTGCCAAATTCATTTGGGTATTGCAAAAATGTGTTGTTCATTTGCACAAGTTGAACTGGAAATGAAAATCTGGGTGTATATTTACAAGTATAGATTGTGCTTTTAATTTTTGTTTTTTAAAAAATAAATAAATAAGAAATTGTTGTTTTTTTTAAAAAATACCACGAACAGAGTTTATGCTCTGTTGTTTTGATTCTGGGTTTTTTTTGTTTGGCTTTTAAATCTAAATCCATTTTTTAAAAAAATGAATTAAAAAAATAATAATAAAAAAATTTATGTAGAGGGAGGGTCGTAGCCGGCTCCCACCCACAACGCATATGGGAGTGTTGCTCCCACAACACCCCCACATGGGAGGCGCTATGTGGAGCAACGTCACTGCCTATAGGCAATGGCACTGCCCACACAGCACCCCCCGTATGGGGATGGCTGCGTTGGCAGCGCCTCTCCTATATGGGAGGGGTTGTAGCCAACTAAAAACAAACCTAAAGTTTATTTTTATTTTTTATTTTTTTATTTGTTTTAAAATTAAAAATTAAAATATATTTTTATATTAATTAATATTATTATATATATATAATATTAATTTAATATTTAAATAATTTTATTTTTAATTCGATATTTATATATATAATTTATATATATATTATGTATATATGTATAGTATGTATATATTGCATATATATATACATAATGTATATATACTTTATGTATTTTCAAATGATTTATTAAGTTGAATTTAAATGGACTATTTAAATATTAATTATATATTTAAATATATACATAAAGTTGTATATATACTTGTATGTACATATTTAATATATGTGAGAATTTAAGCTTAGTTAAATTTATATTGATTATTTCTAGTATAATTGAAATAAAGATTGTTTTATTTTAATTAAATGATTCATTTATTTAAAAGACTGTATTTAATCAGCTAGTATGATCGAGCAAAGAAAAATTAAATTCTTAGCTTTGAATTCAGTAATGTTTATCAACGTGATTGGATTTCCCTCTCGAGTATGTACAAAGGAAATGAATTATTTAATTTATACCATGCACTATGATGATTGAGTGAATTGGATTTACGAAATCCTAATATTAGTTGTTTTACTTCTTTTAAAGAATTGCCTGAAATGCTTCCTTATGATGTGTGGCGTTCATTCTCGGTGTTGGGCAATTGTGTCAATTGCTATGTAAGTCTTTCAGACTAGGTTTTCTTTTAATTTGTGGGTGTTGTAAGCTGTTAGTCAATTGTCTTGGGTAATGTGTATAGCCGTATTCTGTTGTTTTACCCAGTTTTCATGAATGAGGATGGTTTGTGCCTCCTATGGCAGGAGTGGATTATGTGTTTTGTTGTCTCCAGTGTTGGAGGGTTTTGACTTTTGTTGTCTCCAGTGTTTGGAGTGAGTTTTCTTTTTGTGTGCCTCCTAGAGTTGGAGTGGTTTTATCGTGTTGGTAAGCACTTGAGATTCCCTTGGTGATTGGTTTAATTTGGTACGTTGTCAGGTAGAAGAGTGGCTTCTGTTAGGGGCCAGAACCCAAAGAGGTAAACTGGGAAACCTTCAGAAGTGGTTTAATCAAGTGATAACTAAATCAATGTACTTAGAAGTTAGGTAGTATTTCACACTAATTAAGATAATTGAGCCTCGCTCATGGATGCAAGGGCTTGTATAGACTTGGGATGAGATGGTAAGGCCTGGAATGGAAAGGTCATCTACCTTGTCCTTACGAGAGGTATTTGATTCCGCATGAGTGAGCATGGGTGTCAGGATTCGGTAGAGGCCACCAGGACAACCCATAGTGGGGGCTGGAGCCTAGGAAAATTCCCAGAGGATATCCCATGATGAGCTGTGTGATGACACTCTTTCTATGACAACAGTTGGTATTTTGGTTTATGTGCATGGTCTTCTTATCATTCTTGATCTGTTTTATTTCTGGAAGCAATGTGACCTATGTCGGTGATGTTGGAGTTATACTTGTGTTATCCTTTTGGATGTTTGGTTCATGTGTTTGGTTGTGTCAGTGTGAGTTAGCCTATGTCTAGGGGTGGATGGTCTTGTCTAGAATTCCTTGTTACTATCTCCTAGCACGGGGGGTGAACCTTCGGGTATCACATGGTTGGGTGGAACGTGCATCTTAATCCGTTGGGTCGGCCTTTTGTTCGTATGGATGAGATTTCCAGTTGGAGAGCTCATGGGATCCAGTTCTTCATGCTTTATTCTTTTAGTTATTAATGTAATTTAATTACCCCTCTTTGTATCGAGGTGGAAGTTGTAAATTGTAATCGTTATATTTTTGGAAGTATCTCATTCGGGGAATGATTGTTGTAATCATATTGTAAAGATTATTACTGGGAACATGTGGTATTTCTTATGCCTTGACATAATTTAATATCATATGGAATGAATGTGTAATTAATAGGTTATATAATTAAATGTATGAGCATTTAAATTGTTAAGTATTTTAAATGTTATGTTTTAATTTATGTTTCTTGTTTGGGTTTAAGTAAACCCAGTCTCGTAACCTTAGGGGTTGTTGGAATTGTGTAGTGAACTTTCATGCATTTTGTACTTTAAAAAAAAAAAATAGTGCATTTGTGTTGTTAATTACAACTTCCCCTAGGGTTGTGTGGCGGGGCATTACACATGTGAAAATAAGGGCACCTTTACATGCAATCCACCTGAGCGACACCTCACAAGTTAATCCAGAATAGAAAAATCAAGATATTCTCCAAACACTCGGGCAAAGAACACTTCTCTCCACACACACAAGCCTTTTCTTGCACCAAGGTCAGCCATTGCTCAGGTGGGAGCGCTGCTCCCACAGCACCCCCACATGGGAGGCGCTGTTTGGAGGGAGCGTCGTAGCCAGCTCCCACCCACAACACATATGGGAGTGTTGCTCCCACAACACCCCCACATGGGAGGCGCTGCCCACACAGCACCCCCTGTATGGGGATGGTTACGTTGGCAGCACCTCTCCCATATGGGAGGGGTTGCGACCAACTAAAAACAAACCTTAAGTTTTTTTATTTTATTTTATTTTTATTTTTTTTTAAATTAAAAATTAAAATATATTTTTATATTAATTAATATTATTATATATATATAATATTAATTTAATATTTAAATAATTTTATTTTTAATTCGATATTTATATATATAATTTATACATATATTATGTATATATGTATAGTATGTATATATTGCATATATATATACATAATGTATATATACTTTATGTATTTTTAAATGATTTATTAAGTTGAATTTAAATGGACTATTTAAATATTAATTATATATTTAAATATATACATAAAGTTGTCTATATACTTGTATGTACATATTTAATATATGTGGGAATTGAAGCTTAGTTAAATTTATGTTGATTATTTCCAGTATAATTGAAATAAAGATTGTTTTATTTAAATTAAATGATTCATTTATTTAAAAGACTTTATTTAATCAGCTAGTATGATCAAGCAAAGAAAAATTAAATGCTTAGCTTTGAATTCAGTAATGTTTATCAACGTGATTGGATTTCCCTCTCGAGTATATACAAAGGAAATGAATTATTTAATTTATACCATGCACTATGATGATTGAGTGAATTGGATTTACGAAATCCTAATATTAGTTGTTTTACTTCTTTTAAAGAATTGCCTGAAATGCTTCCTTATGATGTGTGGCGTTCATTCTCGGTGTTCGGCAATTGTGTGAATTGTTATGTAAGTCTTTCAGACTGGGTTTTCTTTTAATTTTGTGGGTGTCATAAACTGTTAGTCAACCTTGGTATTTTCTTGGGTAATGTGTATAGCCGTATTTTGTTGTTTTACCCGGTTTTCACGAATGGGGATGGTTTGTGTCTCCTATGGAAGGAGTGGATTATGTGTTTTGTTGTCTCCAGTGTTGGAGGAGTTTTGACTTTTTTTGTCTCCAGTGTTTGGAGTGAGTTTTCTCTTTGTGTGCCTCCTAGAGTTGGAGTGGTTTTATCGCGTTGGTAAGCACTTGAGATTCCCTTGGTGATTGGTTTTATTTGGTATGTTGTCAGGTAGAAGAGTGGCTTCTGTTATGGGCCAAAACCCAAAGAGGTAAACTGGGAAACCTTCAGAAGTGGTTTAATCAAGTGATAACTAAATCAATGCACTTAGAAGTTAGGTAGTATTTCACACTAATTAAGATAATTGAGCCTCGCTCATGGATGCAAGGGCTTGTATAGACTTGGAATGAGACAGGAAGGCCTGGAATGGCAAGGTCATCTATCTTGTCCTTACGAGAGGTATTTGATTCTGCATGAGTGAGCATGTGTGTCGGGATTCGGTAGAGGCCACCAGGACAACCCATAGTGGGGGTCAGAGCCTAGGAAGATTCCCAGAGGATATCCCATGATGAGCTATGTGATGACACTCTTTCTACGACAACAATTGGTATTTGGGTTTATGTGCATGGTCTTCTTATCATTCTTGATCTATTTTATTTCTGGAAGCAATGTGACCAATGTCGGTGATGTTGGAGTTGTACTTGTGTTATCCTTTTGGATGTTTGGTTCATGTGTTTGGTTGTGTCAGTGTGAGTTAGCCTATGTCTAGGGGTGGATGGTCTTGTCTAGAATTCCTTGTTACTATCTCCTAGCACGAGGGGTGAGCCTTCGGGTATCACATGGTTGGGTGGAACATGCATCTTAATCCGTTGGGTTGGCCTTTTGTTCGTATGGACGATATTTCCAGTTGGAGAGCTCGTGGGATCCAGTTCTTCATGCTTTATTCTTTCAGTTATTAATGTAATTTAAATACCCCTCTTTGTATCAAGGTGGAAGTTGTAAATTGTAATCCTTATATTTTTGGAAGTATCTCATTCGGGGAATGAGTGTTGTAATCATATTGTAAAGATTATTATTGGGAACATGTGGTATTTCTTATGCCTTGACATAATTTAATATCATATGGAATGAATGTGTAATTAATAGGTTATATAATTAAATGTATGAGCATTTAAATTGTTAAGTATTTTAAATGTTATGTTTTAATTCATGTTTCTTGTTTGGGTTTAAGTAAACTCAGTCTCGTAACCTTAGGGGTTGTTGGCATTGTGTAGTGAACTTTCATGCTTTTTGTACTTTAAAAAAAAAATTAGTGCGTTTGTGTTGTTAATTACAACTTCCCCTAGGGTTGTGTGGTGGGGCGTTACACATGTGAAAATAAGGGCACCTTTACATGCAATCCACCTAAGCGACACCTCACAAGTTAATCCAGAATAGACAAATCAAGATATTCTCCAAACACTCGGGCAAAGAACACTTCTCTCCACACACACAAGCCTTTTCTTGCACCAAGGTCGGCCATTGCTCAGGTGGGAGTGTTGCTCCCACAGCACCCCCACATGGGAGGCGCTGCCCACACAACACCCCCCATATGGGGATGGTTGTGTTGACAGCGCCTCTCCCATATGGGAGGGGCTGCGGCCAACTAAAAACAAACCTAAAGTTTATTTTTTTAATTTTTTATTTATTTTTTTTAAAATTAAAAATTAAAATATATTTTTATATTAATTAATATTATTATATATATAATATTAATTTAATATTTAAATAATTTTATTTTTAATTCAATATTTATATATATAATTTATATATATATTATGTATATATGTATAATATGTATATATTGCATATATATATACATAATGTATATATACTTTATGTATTTTTAAATGATTTATTAAGTTGAATTTAAATGGACTATTTAAATATTAAATATATTTTTAAATATATACATAAAGTTGTATATATACTTGTATGTACATATTTAATATATGTGGGAATTTAAGCTTAGTTAAATTTATGTTGATTATTTCTAGTATAATTGAAATAAATATTGTTTTATTTTAATTAAATGATTCATTTGTTTAAAAGACTTTATTTAATCAGCTAGTATGATCGAGCAAAGAAAAATTAAATGCTTAGCTTTGAATTCAGTAATGTTTATCAATGTGATTGGATTTCCCTCTCGAGTATGTACAAAGGAAATGAATTATTTAATTTATACCATGCACTATGATGATTGAGTGAATTGGATTTACGAAATCCTAATATTAGTTGTTTTACTTCTTTTTAAGAATTGCCTGAAATGCTTCCTTATGATGTGTGGCGTTAATTCTCGGTGTTGGGCAATGTGTCGATTGTTATGTAAGTCTTCCAGACTGGGTTTTCTTTTAATTTTGTGGGTGTCGTAAACTGTTATCAACCTTGGTATTGTCTTGGGTAATGTGTATAGTCGTATTATGTTGTTTTACTCGATTTTCATGAACGGGGATGGTTTGTGTCTCCTATGGAAGGAGTGGATTATGTGTTTTGTTGTCTCCAATGTTGGAGGGGTTTTGAATTTTGTTGTCTCCAGTGTTTGGAGTGAGTTTTCTTTTTGTGTGCCTCCTAAAGTTGGAGTGGTTTTATCATGTTGGTAAGCACTTGAGATTCCCTTGGTGATTGGTTTTATTTGGTACGTTGTCAGGTAGAAGAGTGGCTTCTGTTAGGGGCCAGAACCCAAAGAGGTAAGCTAGGAAACCTTCAGAAGTGGTTTAATCAAGTGATAACTAAATCAATGTACTTAGAAGTTAGGTAGTATTTCACACTAATTAACACAATTGAGCCTCACTCATGGACACAAGGGCTTGTATAGACTTGGGATGAGATAGGAAGGCCTGGAATGGAAAGGTCATCTATCTTGTCCTTACGAGAGGTATTTGATTCCGTATGAGTGAGCATGGGTGCCGGGATTCGGTAGAGGCCACCAGGACAACACATAGTGGGGGCCGGAGCCTAGGAAGATTCCCAGAGGATATCCCATGATGAGCTGTGTGATGACAATTTTTCTACAACAACAGTTGGTATTTGGGTTTATGTGCATGGTCTTCTTATCATTCTTGATCTATTTTATTTCTGGAAGCAATGTGACCTATGTCGGTGATGTTGGAGTTGTACTTGTGTTATCCTTTTGGATGTTTGGTTCATGTGTTTGGTTGTGTCAGTGTGAGTTAGTCTGTTTCTAGGGGTGGATGGTCTTGTCTAGAATTCCTTGTTACTATCTCCTAGCACGGGGGGTGAACCTTCGGGTATCACATGGTTGGGTGGAACATGCATCTTAATCTGTTGGGTTGGCCTTTTGTTCATATGGATTAGATTTCCAATTGGAGAGCTCGTTGGATCCAGTTCTTCATGCTTTATTCTTTCAGTTATTAATGTAATTTAAATACCCCTCTTTGTATCGAGGTGGAAGTTGTAAATTGTAATCCTTATATTTTTGGAAGTATCTCATTCGGGGAATGAGTGTTGTAATCATATTGTAAATATTATTATTGGGAATATGTGGTATTTCTTATGCCTTGACATAATTTAATATCGTATGGAATGAATGTGTAATTAATAGGTTATATAATTAAAGGTATGAGCATTTAAATTGTTAAGTATTTTAAATGTTATGTTTTAATTCATGTTTCTTGTTTTGGTTTAAGTAAACTTAGTCTCATAACCTTAGGGGTTGTTGGCATTGTGTAGTGAACTTTCTTGCTTTTGTTCTTAAGAAAAAAAAATTATTGCATTTGTGTTGTTAATTACAACTTCCCCTAGGGTTGTGTGGCGGGGCGTTACAAGTTTGAACATTAACTTCAACAATTTTTTCAAAATCAACAAATATCTCAATCTTCTCCTCTTTCCCTACTAGTGTATCTGTAACGCCCCACCAAGGAACCCTAGAGGACAACACACCTAAGCTACAATAATGGAACAATTTTTTTTTAAAAGTAATTATCAGTGAATTGCATAACATATCTAAACATATAAACTAATCCAAGTCCTCTAAGGTTCCATGACTATGCTACTAACTTATCTATCAATCAAGCTAACAAGTGTCATATCATTTACTACAATAATAACATGATTTAACTATCAAACAAAGTACATTTATGCCATCATAATAATTGATTCAACAATAAATATTTCCATAACATGTCATCAGCTAATCAACATTAAAGATCATTTATAAATATCTAACATAAGCATGATACATTATTAATATTTTTCATTGCAAGAGAGTTCATCAAATCAATTACAACATTTCAAATTTTCAATAATGACTCCTTGAATACATGTGAGGAGAATACTTTTGAATTACAATACATGATACAACTGACTAAGAATATACACAAAGGTTGTCTCCTTGAACTGGAGCATGAACTGGAGTCCACTACACAAGTTCACCTCCACACACACAAACAAGCATCAAGGGTACCCAATGGAGGAAAAAACACCAACCTCCCGACCATGTGGAACCCCAAGGTCCACCCCTCGTGCTAGGAGATAACACAAGGTCCCACAATTGTAATAGTCAAACAAGAAGACAACAGGCTAACATAAACAAGGGCTAAACATGACTTCAACACAACACTACTAACAATACCAACATCACATATAACACTTACATCACTTCCAGAGGCATTCACACAACAGAAAGGGAAAACATAACTAGGGAATGCTACACTGCAATAGGTAAGAGTGTCATCACCTGGTCCTGGCATGGGTTATCCTGACAGTCTCTCACTAGATGTCGGCCCCCATCTATGGTTGTCTTGACAGTCTCTCACTAGACGCCAGCCCCATAGGGTGACACATGCAGAACCAACTTTCCTTTCTTGAGGAAAAGGAAGTTGATCTTTCCAACCAAGCCTTTTCAGCCCATCCTTAGCCTAAATGAGCACTACAGGCATGGGTGAGGCATCCAAATATCTTATTTAATGTGAAAACTACCCTTTCCCCCTAATTCATTTAGGGTTATCACTGGATTAAGAAACTCTCCAATGGGTTGTCCTGAAAGTCTCTCACTAGACATCGACCTCCATTGAGAGTCACTCCCCCTACTTACAACTAGTAGACCTTTCACAACAAGCAAGGTAAAAACCATCTTCCACGCTTAAACAAAAATCACATGAATCCCACACACAAAACAAGGCATTGACCATCTCGCTCACCTATCACAAACACAAAAATGTAAACTCAGTGCAAGGCATTAACCCTCTCACACACATAACATGATCACATAAAGCTATACACAGTGCAAGGCATTGACCCTCTTGCACACAACTCAATCATGACCAAACCATTTTCAAAGTGAAACTAACAAAAGAATCGTTCATACAAAGTACTCCCTCCCAAACCTCTAGAAGACAACCTCAACTCAATTTGCATAAAAGACTCCCTCTCAAAATCAAACACCAAGCTTCCTACAAGCAACCAATACCAATAAAAGTAATCATGAAATACATGGTGGAGTTTACCATTTAGCTATTAAATAATTTTAATAGAAATCAGTGTTTCTTAATTACCAAAGTGAATAATCCAATTTCCTCATTTAACAAGTCTTCCAAATTATTTAATTATATTATAAATCAATTCTACCAAAATATATCCCCAATTATTCATATATATATATATATATATATATATATATATATATATATATATATGTATAAATTATAAATATAAATTTGTTTTCATAATAATGAATCGAGTTATTGTGTGACTATTATAAATTTCTACATACATTTTAAAATATACAAATATTTATATATACTCTCATATAAAAACATACATATATATATGCCGATATAATAGAATACCAACAGTAAATCATATTCCAATTACTAATGTAATGCATAGAAATCAAAATTTCTACATATTGAACTCCTATTAAATGGTGAATTCACCAAGTTCCTTTTATAAAACATAAGAATTGGAAGCTAAACTTATATCATATTTCATATTCATCGATTCTCTTCAAAGGGCATCAGATTCCAAACAAATTGTAATTTCTTCCAATCCCATGCTTTAAGCATATGATTCGAACTCCAAATAGAATAAGGCAAAAGACTATTATCAAAAGTAGCATATAAAGTTGCATATGCATAAAATTTGAATCCCATACAAGCTACATATACATGGAGATCAAAATTCAACCAACCAAAACCATTGACAAGGAAAAATTGAATTATAAACTAAACCAAATAGCACATTAAATTCCAACCAAAAGAAGTTTCCATCGATTGTCAAGGGAAACAGCAAGTCGAATTCCAACAAAAATGGAACCATTGAAAGGGAATGATAATTCCATACCAAATATAACCATCGATATGAAGGGTGCAAATAAAAGAGACGCCGATATAAATAGTGCCATATGAAGCTATCGAATTTCAAACACTAAACCAAAATATCCAATGGGTAAGAAGTACAATGCATGTAAGTCAAATTTTCAAGGAAAAACATAAAGCAATATAAAATGTAGGCCCACAATCAAATTCATTACAAAAGGATTACCAAGCATGTTAAATGACCAAAGAATATAAAGCATACAATCCGCAATATATAGTTTCAATGACCAAACAAATAATATAAGCAGTTCATGGTATTGAATCCATTTGAAAGGAACTACTATCACATAAAAAACAAATGCACTATACAGAGGCTTCAGATTAAATAAGACATATTCCCTGTACGCTTTTGCGCCATGAGTAAGTGGATGGCCTCAGGAAAAAATTTCCATAAGGAGATAAGGTTAGCCGGGTGCACCAAGATAAGAGAATAAACCTAAAACCCTAAAAAAAATGCAAATGGCTGGGGAGGAGTGGTTCAATGCCATTATGAAGATCTAGATTACACTCAGAAACACATGCAAGTATATGGTGAAGAAATGCAGGGAAGAAATTCATAGCATCAAACACTATTCAAAGAGGATATGCGTTGCAATAAAAGGGCATCAAAAAATTCTCAAACAATGCATTTGCTAATTATACAATTCAGAAATTAAAAAGTAAATGTTTTGCTTCAAACATCACAATCACTGAGTATCCATTTTCTAAACAGAATTAGAATTGGGAAAAGCATTGGAACCTGGTTTAAATCGATTGACCGGCTGAAAAATTGATGTCGAGCTTCGAGTTCCCCAAGTTGAGCTCCAATCACTTCAAAACCCCCAAACAATCTCTACAGAATCCTATTCAAAAACCCCCCCAAAAACAAGAAGAAAGTCTCCCAAAAACCAGAAACAACATCCACAGGAAGCAAACAAGACAGTTACAATATTTAATTCCAATCCCCTTTTCTTTTTCCAAGAATAACCAATTATATTAACTGCTCTTCAATGCATGTTGATGCATGCAAACTTCTTATTTAATCACTTTATTTTATATTTATTGCCCACTACCACTTTGTATATCTTTATTTTTATTTTTATTTTATTCAACTAGGTATATTGTAATTTACTTAAACTTAATAATTTACCTTTTAATATTTTATATTTATTAACTTTAGCTTTACATTGTAATTTTGTTTTATCATAAACTCAATTATATGAAGCATTTATTTTCTAATTATTAAAATACCTTTGTTTAACTTTAATAATTCTATTTTAATGTAGAAATTTTAATCAGAAACATTTACTAACCAAATTTAATCAAATGGACTAAATACCAAACAATACCTAACCATAAGGTGAAGTCGACAAGAAAGACCACAAACGACATTGACAAACCAAACCAACCATATAGACAACGCTGACAGGGTGTAAAAATTGGATATTCATCCTCTTCAAGGATGATGGCTAAAATAGGGGACCAAGTGCTACCTTCGTTCAACAATTCCATTGGGTTTAAGGTGCGCTCAGACCTGTCAATTCAGGTGGAGTCAATGCCTGGTACCTGCAACTTGCAACAAACAAAATGGTCGAACATATATATAATCATACAGTCAGGCACACTGTGAAAGGAAAATTGTAGCATTGTAGGGAACTCACAAATGAGTGATGTGACACTGTTCCCCTTCACCAAGACACATCAAACAAGTAACCACAACAACGCATAACAATCAGCTACCTAACAAACAAGATAATAACAATCTCCAGATAATCAGATAACAACCATAATATGATAATCACATAATGCTCATAATAAGATGAATCCACATAATCAAATAAGTCCATAAACTAGTCATAACATAAGCATGAAACATAGTAATAAAAGTATCACCAAGGTGTCATCAAAATGTCATCATAGCAGAGAGTCCAACATCAAACAAAGTGTCATAATGTCTCAATCCAAACAAAACAATTGTCAGTCTAACAAAGAACAAAATGAGGGGCACTACAGTATCAATCTCATATCCATTATTGTAAACCATGTCATTTTCATATAAATCAACCTCTTCTTTTTTAACAAAAAATTTAAAAATTTAAACTTTACCTCAATGTTTGTTGCAACTTTTGTTTCACCTATTGTTAATGCAAGTCACTCCTTTACTGCTACAATCTGCATTAATAAGTCACCTTCTTCTTCATTTGTTATTGCTCCTTCAATTTCCTTATTCACTATCTTCCACATAAACTCTTATTCACTCTGTTTTCCCAAAAATTCTAATGTTTCCAAGTCCTTCAATGGACCTAACTTTGCTGCAACTTCATGGTTATCTTCTACAACAATACTATCCTATTTCATGCACAAATTCATTTATCTCTTTCAAATCAAATTTTCTTTCACAAATATCATATGGATGAATATTTACCTGGATATTTTCTTGCTTCTCTATTGCTTCCCCAACTTCACAATCACCATATTCCTTTATCTTTTCTTCATACAAATCAATACTTACTTTGCAAAACTCAAAAGAAGGAGATAATACCTCTATTTTTGCTACTGCAACCTCTTTTCCTGTGCATGCAATTTCATTTTTTATTTTCTTCTATGTCATCAACAAGATGTACATTTGTTGCTACCTCTTTCTTTCTCCATTCTTTCCTTGTGCCTTTCTTCTTTCCTTGCTTTCTTTCATTTGAATTTGTGTGGGCTGCTCCCATACGAATTTATTTCCATATGCTTTCCACCATAGGGATACAACACTACACTTCAACATTCTCCATTTCATTGTCCTCTTTGTCAAGCCTTTGATTTTCCTTTTCTATAAATTGCTTCTTCATTCCCAAGCTTTCATCAAGGGCATCCAATCTCACTTTTATCTTCTTCAACTCTACAATGAGATTCTTTTCTCTCACATTTTCCCAATACTCTTCCTAAAATAACATTCTCATGGGTCTTCTAATGACCCATCTCATCTTCTTTTTCACAGTCATTTTTAGAGACTCACAAGTTCCTCTACAATTACAAGTACTCCTTGCAACAATATATCACTCACACAACTATCCTCTACCCAAAAAAGAATTTGGAATATGTTTCCTCTACTCACCCTCTCTCAGTGGAGGAACTCTACACCTTCTATCCAACTTTATCTCTACTGGAGGATAGAAGTCGCAGGCCCTCTTTCATGCCTACAACAAACATACCTGCTCACAACTCTCTCTCTTGCAGCTCCACCGCTTCACTCTTCACCAAAAAATACTCCTGCAACAAACTCATACTCAACACATCTCATAATCCAATAAGATCAACCAGCTCTGATACCATTTGATGTAGTTCAACAATTGAGAAACCAAAGAGGTTTGTCAATTGTTGTAGCCTTCTCAAAATCAACACTTGAGAAAATGTAAAATAAAAACTCTAGCATAAAATATTTTATCACATTCAAGTTTACAAACTCAGAAAAATAAACATTACAATCCATATTTGAAGCCCCGTCTGCAACTACAATCAACTACATGAAAGATTCAAATCTAGAATGCAAAACACCTGCAGGCAAGTTTTTTAAAAAATAAGCTACAACTCCACAAACCTGTCACTTCTATCCATCACTGCTCCCTAATTATCACAAATCTTTTAAAACACCTTATGGGTTTTATGCTCCTCCTTCCTAGCTTTCCAGAAATTTTTTAATTTTTTAATTTTGTTACCGTATGAGAAAGTTATGCCCAATTTACTGAAACTGGGTCTCACAATCACAATCCAGACAATCTTCCTCTCCCCAAAATTCTAGTCAAAATCTCTACCTCCTCCATTCTGGCGTGGTAATTTATCGCATTAGACTCTTTAATATTTTTACCAAGAAAATTTCAAATATTTGTCAAAATTATCATCCACTCCCTCTTTCCGACACCTCCACTCCCACAAACTTTTATTCCCTTTCTTTTTCTTTAATCTAGGGAATTACAAAAACAATAAAAAAAATTAATATCCCAATCTGGGCATTGGATTTTACATTCCAAGTGTAATGTGAAATAACACCAAATGTCTTCACATTTCATTTGAATTTGGAGCCAAACAAAGTGTAGAAAGAAGGGGCCTTTCAAGGTTTCAGAAGGAGAGTTAATTCATGCCTGCAAGATAAAAATAGACCCAAAATTGAAAAAGGAAAAATTAAATAAAAGGATTTTTTTTTTGTTGTGCAGGATTGCATGTGCACCCAAATGCTCCTGCATCATATGTAGATGAATAAATTCTCATATTTGATAAAAATTTGACACTTAACACCATTTGGATCATTATTTTGGAACTACACATGGCATATAGAATATGTTAATAACATCTATAAACTTCACCTTTTATTTTCATCCTACCAGCCATATTCTCCCAAATACTTTAAATATCAATAGGAAAAAAAGTCATCCTCTTCTAACATAAATTTTGTCTAGCTTCAAATTTTCACTCCTACTATGCCTCAAAATGACTTTTCCCTTCTCAAATGTTCACCCCAAATACTTGAGGTTGAATATTTTATAAAATTTTCAAAAAAGTACAAATATTTTAAAATGAGAGCATTCAAAATATTTTTTATACATAATTTTTTCCTTACGATCAATATGTCAAAAGAGGTATTTTGTCAAACAATTTTCATGTATTATTTTAATTCTTATTTTCTTGTATGATCGTTTAGAAGATAGCAAAATTCATTCTACAAATACTTAATTTCACCATGAAAATTGTGAGATATTTAATCAAATTATTTAAATTCATCTATTATGTACTTGCTTTGGCATTTTACTTTCCATCATATTTACAAATTCAAGACAAAATTCTAGCCATAAAATTAAAATATTTGCTAAATCATTGTGTCTCCCTATGAACAAGTGACACTTATAATAACTGATTAGCTTACCTTACTGGAACAAAATGATAGCTAAAGTTTGTTTAAATTAAATTAATAAATCAATTATTGTAGACATGATGTTATTTTTACTAAATAAAAATAATAGAAAATACAACATACGAAGACAAAATGGTAGCTACATTAATGCTCACATTTTATAAAGTATAGTAACACCTTATATTTATAATTATTTAATGTATTATGAAAAATTAAAACATAAACATGCAATACGTTGCTCATAATAAGGACAAGATATAAATATAAATTTTAATTTTAAAAATTTAAAATTAAATAAACATAATAATATGTTTGTTTCAATTTTGTATTAATAAGATTATTATTAATATAAAAAGTTACTAAATATAATATGTGGGGTCATAATTACAAGATATGACACATTAACATTAATTATGTAAATTATGTAAATGTTAATATATTAATTTTATAATTATATATTTTAGATTTATAAAATAATATTATCTAAATATATTATAAAATATTTAATAAAGGATTTTCTTAAAAAAATATTAATTATCATTAAAATAATTTTAATATAAAATTGTAAATTTTTAATTAAGAATATAAATTTAGCTCAAATGAGCTTTTTATTCAATAATAAAATTTAAATAAATAAATAACATGTTTTTTTGAATTTTGAATTTTTGTATTAATAATACTATTAAAAAATATAAATAGATCTTAAAAAATAATATTAGTAATATATTAAAAAATCATTGAGATGTTGATGTTATGTGGTCTTCATGAAGTTTGAACAAAGGTCAAGGAGGTGTTGATTGAAGTTTCAATTTCATCTTCTATGGCAATGTTCAAAGGTCTACCAGTGGAGGCTGTTATTGGTCCTCATCTCCCTGCTACTATGATTGTTTTTCAAAAGAAAGAAACATCAACCATTTCTATTCAAGGTGTATTTTTTTGTTTAACTACTTTTTCATGTAGCAAGTTATTTGGAGCAATGCATGCTTTTGATATTTTGAACAAAGCAAGCTTTTGATGGTCATTTATGTGCTTGGACATTATTACATGTGTAATACCCCTCCGTTTTTTGCGTTCTCGCTGGACAGTGTGTCCTTGTTTGCTTTGATGTGCTTTTTGGTTATTGAGATGCTATATCATGTGTGTGTGATTTGATCGATGATTATAGAGCGATAGTTTATTGGTGTGATGTGATGTATCTTATTTGATGCTTTATTTGACATGATTTAAATTGGTGTAAGGATGATTAGTTATTGTAACATGTTATTGTGTGAGATATTTGTTTATGATGGAACTGTCAGTCTATGATGAGTGTATTGGTGAAAGGGACAGGATTGTATCACTCGCTTGCGAGTGCCCTACGATTCTGAGATTTCCCCCTTCACCGTGTGTTTTATTATATCATATATATGCATGTTCGATATACTCTTTGTTCGCAGGTTGACAGGTACAGGGCATTGAATCCACTTGATTTCACAGGTTTGAGCATGTCCATTGATCAACGGAAATCGATTGGGAGATAGTAGCTAGGTTTTCCATGCCAAGATATCACCCTAGTCATAAGTGTATTGTCAGGTTGTCGTCGGGTTTAGCAGTTTTGATTTGGTTCATTTCACCTTGGGTATTTATTTAATTTCATATTATAAAGGTTATTAAATGGCAGGTGTAGTTAAAATGATGTTTAAATGTATCTAGTTGCAATGTTGAAATGTTATTTATTTCATTGATTAATTTGATTTAATTAATAAATTATTTTTTTAGTTTATTGATTAACTAGATTAATGGTCATAAATTAAATGAAGTAGTTTTTTTGGCATTATTGTATATTAAGATTCAAATTTAAAATGAAAATGGAAATCATATTGGATATTTAAAGTTAAATTAAAATAAAAATAGAAATGTGTTTTAAATTTCACTTTTTGAAATTTTGGATAAAATATATTCTTTGTAACTTTGAGATTTTTGGTTTTAAATGAAATTTTGAAATGCATGAAATATCATTTTGAAAGTAAATTGTTTTAAAAAATTTAAAAATGGAAGTATCCTCCAAATGTTCAATAAATTTAGTGGGTGGGGATATTTTAGGGTTTTGACCAAAATTGGGGGAAAAGCTCTATTTGAGCATTTTCAATTTCATATTATGAAAGGTTTGGAATTTTGGTGGAGAGTTTTGCTATGGCTGGATTTGGATTTTGAAGAAGAGATTTGGAATCACCATTGTCAAGTCTTCAAGCTTTGAGAGAAAACACCAGGTTCTTCTTTGTTTTCTTTTTTTTCTTGTTTCATTTTGAAAGAGTTTAAATCTGGAAATGCTTTTTAGATTCAATGAAAAACCCATGTAAAATGATTTCAAATCTTGCAAACTGTTGTTGGATTTAGGAAAGAAAACCAAAACAAGAATTACACAATGAGAAATTGAAGGAAAACCAAAAGAAAATCTTCATATCAAACTGAAATTTAAACCATTTGTTGTATTGCCAAATTTATTTCTGTTATTGCAAAATTTGTGGTTCATTTGCATAATTTAGCTAGAAATTAACATCTGGGTATATATTTATAAATTTACCTATGCATATGTATATATTTATAGATATATGATATATTTATAAATATATATTGTGCTTTTAACTTTTTTGTTTCTGAGAAAAGAAATTTTGTTTTAAAAAAAAACCAAGAAACAAAGTTTTTATGCTCTGTTTGTTTTTTATTCTGGGTTTTGATTTTTTTAAATCAAAAATCATTTTTACAAAAATTATTAAAATAAAATTTTATATTAAAGTTTTGTGGAGGGGAGGGTCGTAGCCCTGCACCCCCCACGGCGCCCTTTGGGAGGCACTGCTCCCACAGCACCCCCCATTGGGAGGCGCTGCCCACACATCACCCCCCATATTGGGGAGGCTGCGTGGCAGCCTAGCCACTCCCTTATGGGAGGGGCCCGCACCCTACTTTTGTTTTTTTTTAATTTAAAACTTAAATTTGTCTTTTTATATTATTTTAATATTATATATTATATAATAATATATATATATGTTATATATATAATATATACATTATATTATATATATAATATATATATGTTATATGTATATATATATAATATTATTTTAATATTTAAATAATTTAATTTTTTTATAATTAATTATTTATATATATATAATGTATATATATATTTTATGTATTTTTAAATAAATTAATGAGTTGAGTTTAAATTAGTTATATTTAAATGGATTATTTAAATAATTAAATATATATTTTGAAATGTGTATATACACTAGTTGTATATATAATTTTATATATATATATATATAATATATATGTGTATTCAAATATAGTTAAATTTAAGTTGATTATTTTTAGTGTAATTGAAATAAAGATTGATTTATTTTAATCAAATGGTTTTAATTGTCAAATTGTTTTGACTATTGAGTATGATTGAGAAACTTAAGTTAAATTATTGGTTTTTAAATTCCTCAATGTCATGTAATAAATATTATGTATTTTTTTTGGATAAATGCAAGTAACGTAGATTGAATTGACTGGATTTAGGAAATCCTAACCTTAGTTTATTTAAATTGTCTGAAATGCTTTCTAGTGATGTTTTGTTCATTCTCGATGTTGGGGTAATTGGGTCAATTGTTCTGAAGTCTTCCAGATGGGGTTTCATTTATTTGTATGGGTTTTCGTTTTGATAGTCAACCGTTGTATTGCCTTGGGTAGGTCGTATAGTTGTATCCTGTTGTTTTACCCAGTTTTCTCAAACGAGGATGGTTTGTGCCTCCTTGGGATTAGGAGAGGGTATGTGGTTTATGCCTCCTTTGGAAGGAGTGGAGTATGTACTTTGTTTCCTCCAGTGTTTGGAGTGAGTTTCCTTTATTCATTGCCTCCTTGAGTTGGAGAGGTCATCTTATCTAGGTTACCCATTAGATTGTGGTTTGGTACCATGTGTGTTGTCAATAGGAGAGTGGCTCTTTGTGGGGATCTGACACACAAAGGGGCGCCAAGGTAACTCACTTAGGGTTTTAAGTAAGTGATAACATAAAAAGAATTAATGAAAAACTCTTTGGCTAATTAAGATAATTAATGCCTCTCTCATAACTCATTCACTTTTAAGGTTTGAGATGAGATGAGAAGCACAGTTTGTATGAGGGTCCAGCGGTTGGTAGAGTTGAGCCAGGATAACCCAAGGTGGGGATTCGGTTGCCTAAGATAGTTGAGCCAGGGTAACTCAGCAAATGTCGTGTGACACTCTCTCTATGTCAACCAGAAGTCAGTTGTTGTACTGCGTAAATGATCCTTGTTCTCTGGAAGCATTGTAACCATTGTGTTAAGTGAGAATGTGTTTGCATTCAATTCAGTTCAGTTATGTTTTAGCTTGTGTCTAGGGGTAGATGGTTTTGTGTAGGAATTCCTTATTACTATCTCCTAGCACGGGGGGTGATCCTTCGGGTATCACATGGTTGGGTGGAACGTGCACCTTAATTTCATTGGGTCGTCTTCTTGTTCGTGTGGATGAGGTTTCTAGTTGGAGAGCTCGTGGGTTCCAGTGCTTCATGCTTTATTCTTTCCTGTTATTATTGTAATTTTATTACCCCTCTTTGTATCGAGGTGGAAGCTATAATTTGTAACCTTGTTTATTGGAATTATCTCATTCGGGGAATGAGGGTTGTAATCATATTGTAAGGTATAATTTTGGAATCATGTGGTATCTTTTAGGCCTTTGTTGTAATTTTATCATGTATGGAATGTATGAGTATTTAATTTGTTAAGTAATTAAATGTTATGTTTTAATTCATGTTTCTTGATTGGGTTTTAAGTAATCTCAGTCTCGTAACCCTAGAGGTTGTTGGCAATGGATAGTGATCTTGCATGTTATTTGTACTTAAACAACAACAACAAAAAATAGTACATTTGAGTAGTAAATTGCAACTTCCTCTAGGGTTGCGTGGCAGGGCATTACAACATGCTTCTCAAAAAGGGAAAGTTATTGTGCATGCATCCATTATGGGTATTGACAAAGAATTACTTGATGTTTCTAATGCTTTAGCATCCTTGAAGGCATTATGGACCATTACTATCTATGCTAAACTAGTTATGCAGCAAGTGGGGGACGAGAATGTATTTTTGTGTTTATAAATTTGATGAAGAAATTTTAGAACATCCACTTGTTGATGTTCATGGTGTAGATCATGTATGTTTGCATGACTTTTTTCTTGTTCTTGGAAGTGGGATGATTTTTTCCTATGTGGAGGACTAGAGTATTAGAAATAGGGAGAGGTTTGTGTTCCATTGTTTGATAGTGAAAAAGGTATTAGGGTTGTCAATAGTTACTTTAAAAGGATAGATCTGTGATAGTCATCCAGGAAATCAAAGAATAGAAATGCACAAAAATCCATGTGTTAATCAAGGGAGGAAGCAATGGAAAAAATAATGCAAGAGTAGATGAATATAGGCCTTGGTAGCTTGAGAGCATGTTTTGTCAAATAGTATAACAATGATGTACACATGCAACTGACAAGTCAAAGAGATACATGGGGCAAATCCAACTACACATTTTCTAAAGCAAGAAAAAATGGATCACAATAGAGTGGAAGTCTATGCTCTTGGTAGTCATAGAATGAAGGCAAAAGGAGTTGTTTTGATCGAAGATAATAGTGGATTGAGCTCCATTGGATATATAGAAGCATTACCACACTTTGTCTATAGACCATTGTCTAGAGCTTCCTTCAATATTCTATCTAATTATCCACGTGAGGCATTATACTACTTAAGACCCCTTTTTGACCCCATCTTTGTGCACTTATCCCCATCCTCATATGCATTGTATTCAAAAAAGTAATCATAAGGAAGATCTTCCTCTCTACTCATTGGAAGGGAACTCTGATTCATAGGGGTGTTAAGTTGAACCTTCTCTTGTTCCATCTTTGTAAGAAGTTATTTTTATTTTTGTTCAAGGTGATATAACACTTTTTCTTCAAAAAAAAAATTTAAAAAAAATAAAATAAAAATTATATATATATACGAAAAAATCAAAAAACAAATTAAGAATATTAATTTTTTTAAATAATCATTATAAGACATGACACATTAATATAATTATGTAAATTATGTAAATTTTAATATATTTATTTTATAATTGTAAATTTTAAATTTATAAAGTAATATTATATAAATATATTATTAGACATTTAATGAAGAATATTTTAAAAATAAATTTATTAATTAACATTAAAATTATTTTAATATAAAAAATATTAATTTTTAATTAAGAATGTATATTTTTTCATATAGGTTCTAAAATCCAACTCTTAAGTTTGTTTATATTAAATTAATAAAATCATTCATAAAAAATCACAAAATAATAGTTCACCTTTATTATTTATTTTACCCATTTGTAGCTTAACTTATAAAAAATAATAAACCAATTATTGTAGACATGTCATAAATAAAAATAATAGAAAACAGAACACTTAAATATCTGATTAGTTCTTTGCATGTATATATTGTAGAATATGGAACAAAATGGAGTTAATATTAGATATAAATATAATATGTTGACTCATAATGATTATAAGACATTAAAATTATGTAAATGTTAATATATTGATTTTATAATTGTATATTTTAAATTATAAAATAATATTATCTAAATACATTATAAAATATTTTATCAAGGATTTAAAAATATATATATAAATTTTGGTCATATAGATTCTCAAAATCCAACTCTTAAATTTATTTAAATTAAATTAATAAAACTATTCCTAAAAATAACAAAATAATAGTTCACCTTTATTATTAAATTATCTATTTGTACCTTAATTTATAAAAAATAATGCATATAGAAACAAAGTAAAAACTATTCCTAAAAAAATGGAAAAATAATAGTTCACCTTTATACTTCTTATAAATTTTCCCTTAACATCCAAAACGTTTTAGCCAATCATTTTGAAGAGAAATAATTTCTAAAATGTATAAAGTCAAATATTTTCCATGTTCACTTTAGGGAGATTAAATTTTATTTCAAGAGAATAAAATATTTCGCTTATAATTGATTCAAAAAAAATTATTAATAACTAATTAAATAAGAAAAAAAAACTCCCTAAGACAAGTATTAATAAATAACATGTCAAATATGTGAAACCCTCTATTTATGACTCCTCTATGTATTGTTCTATGTTTGCATTTTTTATTGTTATTGATGAAATTATTGCATATTATTTGAATTTTCCTTACCTAATACAATAACTTACATTTCAATAAAGGTTTAAACACTTAAAATTTTCAACAAAGCACCACGTTAGAAAAAAATATTTGTACCTTTTGAAACTTGTGTAGGTGTGCGGAAGTTTCTAACATATAATTTCCTTCTTCCTTTTTAAGTGGGATTTTAATAATTGATGTCCTCCAATTTTAATAATTTGGATTTGAATAATGTTGTAATGCCCACTAATTTTTGCTAAGAAAACCCAACTATTTTTTTTAGTGCATAAATTAAGTTATTATTTTGCCTAAGTGCTTGGGGTGTAATATTAGCATGCCAAAATTTGTGTGCCTCGTTCAACTTACTCATAACTCTAATGTGGAGTTTAACTTTACATGATTTGATATATGATTCCTCCTAGGTCCTACTAGAACCCAACACCTTGTCTTTTCCTAAGTTCCACCGATTTCAATAAAAGTTAGTTGGTCATTTTATTTGAAGGGGATTAAGTTCCTTTAAGAAGATCTAGATCTAGACATATTTACTCTTAATCTACTTTAAGAGATCAATGACTAGTATTATCAACTTGCTAATATTATTGCTATTTAATATATTACTAGCCATATGATTCCCAAGCGTTGATGTTGGTGAAAACCACAACTTGAAGTCTATTTTGAAGAGCATAATAACAATGGTCATTCCAACCATTTGAAAATTTGATGCTACCACTTTTAATGCATGTATGATTTACCTATAATAATTAATGGAGATATCAAGGTTTGTAACAATGTTATAGTTAATTGATAGTTTAGTTGATAATAGTACTTAATGATTTCCCATTTGAAGTTATTAGCCATAATAATGAATTTTATAATTAAAAAAATTCCTTGACTAATAACAAAATTTTCATGTTATAAATACATAATGTCAACGGCTCCACTGGAGTTACCAATTCGCTTTAGATTTAATTGTGTAATTGTCACTTCCGCCGTTATATAATTTTCCATTATATCTTGTTGTATTAATATAAACATTAATTGCCATAATGTCAATAATTTCATTAACTCTTGAGTTTATGATAGAATTTGAACTGATGTGAACATTAAAAAGTTAAAGGTAATGAAGTTGACGATAGTATCTATATTTAATGTTGATTTGAAGGATAGTTACCTTACTATTGTCCTGTCGATAAAAATTGTAAATAGAATTTATCACTCTAATATCAATGAAATCCTTACTGACATGTTGTGATAAAGTCATCCACAATACTTATCATGGTTATTAATGTCATTTAATAGTTGCATTAATTTATTGATTACTATATTAGTCATTTAAAAATACTAATCCTTATTTTAAGTGATTTCTTGTCAGGGAAAACTTTAGTGGCAAATCTTCGCCAATTGGCTAATTCTAGAAATCGGCCAAGTCAAAATTGGCGAATTAATAGCACCCAGTAGGGTTTCCAAATTGCCTGGATTTTATGAACTATCGGTCTAATGCATGTCCATTCACCAATGAGTTTTTTTAATGAGGCATATTTAAGCAACAAATTTTCCATAACAAACTACGCATTTCAAATGGACCTACTAATATTTTCGCCTAGAATCTTCAAAGCATGTAATAAAACACCTACATATTCGCCAATACTATTAAAACAACATTGTATCAGGACCCATTTCGCTAATTAAAATTTATAAATAGTTGCTTGTGAAGACCCATTTCGCTAGTTAAAATTTATGAATAGTTGCTTATGAGGACCTATTTCACCAATAACATTAAAAAATAATTACATTTGAGGACACATTTCGCCTTGAAAATTACAATGTATCGTTGTATAAGCATGTAGGATTTGCCAAATTTTTAATATACCATTTAAAAATCCCACGGAATTTGCCAAATATGGATTGATATAAATACAATCAAAACTGTCATTTATTCTTACACATTTTGTTCAATTCTGAGGTTCTACTTCTTGATTTGGAAGTTAGTGAAATCCAAAAACATAGACTTAAAGGTGAGTGATCATTTCTTGATAGTGTTATTAGTTATAATAATAAGATTTCTTTATCTCTTTTCCATTCTTGCTTCAATCTTAAAGATGATATTGAGTAGGGAATGAGATCTATATTCTCTATCCTTAAACAAGAAGACATTTTTTCCAGCTTTTATTCGAAGTGAGAGATTAATATGTTGAGTAGCAACGATAAGACTCCTCAGGGTAGTGAAGAGACTGGGAGGCCATCAAAATGCCCAAAATATAGAGGTACCATACAATATTACTTTGGAATTGGAAAAGCTTCTAATCCATCAGATCAAGATGGAGTTACATCATCAACTCTTCCACAAAATATTAATGAAGAAGGCATTCACAATACCTCACCACCACCAAAAGGTCAAGGTGAGATTGTCATTAAGTTAAATCAAAATGTATCAAATGAGCATGGTAATACCGCAGAAGATGTTCCAAGGGATACCTTGGTTAGAAAGAATGAGATAATTGACTTGGATGAGGATGATGTTGGTAGCAAGAAAAGAAAAAGAAAATAAAAAATGGAGCACAAGTGGGAAATGACAAGGAATTTTCAACTTGGTTGGTTGTCAAAGTACCCATTCATTGTACCAGTGGGGAAAGTAAAAGATATTGAAAGTGAAACATTGGCAAAATGTACGATTTGTAGTTGGAAATGTGGAAGAGACAAGATGTCGTAGCTAAAGCTTGACACTATAGAAAAGCATATTGGTAAAGTTTATGAAAAACAAGTCATAGATAAAAAGGAACAATCAGTTGTATGATGGAAATCAAAGGAAGAATGTCTTCATGCTAGGTATGTTGTGCAATATGAAGAGCATGACCAAATAATTTTGAAGCTTGTTGCATGTCAAGGTACACTTGAGGCTTAATTTGGAAAAGCAATGGAAGCAACAAACATGTCAAAAACTATTCAGATGAGTGTTGTTTTTCATATTTTTTCTAGAGGGAATCCTATGACAAACTACCCAGAATATTCTAGTTTATTATCTTATTTGGGTGTTCCTCACTATCCCTTCTCACATTGGTTAGTAAACGTTGGACAGGAATGGGAAAACTATCTTGCTGTAGTGGAAAAGGAAGATTTAAAGGAGAAAGTAAAAGAGTCAAATTTCATTGCATTATCTTTAGATGAAGTTACTAAGGTAGACAATACTTCTTGGGTTTGTATGCATTTGTATATTGTAGAACAACATGTTCACCAAACTCATCTTCTCTGTGTTCATAAAATGAATGGCAATTCAACATCACAAAATCTATTTGAACTAGTCAAGAAATCTTTGAATGAAATTGTAGGTGTGGATGAGTTGACAGTTGCCAAAAATTTGGTGTGTGTAGGAGTTGATGGAGTTATAGTGATGCAAGGTCAAAGGAGCGGTGTTTGCACAAAGTTACAAACTACTTGTGCACCATACATGCTTTTCATTCACTGCATGGCCCACAAAATGAATTTAGCATTCAAAATTGTAAGCAAGTTTCCTACAGTATTAAAAGTTGAAAATCTAGTCCACGAGATCTACGCATACTTCTGTCGAAGTACCAAACGTTTCACAAAATTTTAAAATTTTGCTGAGGAAATAACATCAAGAAACAAGCTTCTCAAGGATGTTGATACCAGATGGATCTCCCTGCATGGACCAGTGCAATAAGTTCTTTTAGAATATCAATCCTTGATTGGAGTGATGTACGAGCATCGTAGCATAGTAGACAAAGCTCCTGACCTCTTACATAGGTTAAGCCATATAGAGACACTCTTGACTTTAGCTAGTCTTCTCCCCATGCTAGATGTGATGAACAATCATGTGAAGAAATACCAAGACAAAACTATGTATATTTATGAATATGTCAATCTATGTAGACATACATGCTTGGCCCTCGATCATCTATATCTAGATCTAACACAAGAAGGCCCAAATTATTTCATGTGGCAGAAAATTACTAATTTGAATAATCTTGATAATTATTTACAGTTTAATGCAAGTGGGCACTTATGTATCTATGTATGTGGATATGAGATACCAATGTACCATTGTAAGACAACCAGACGCTCTAGCATAGAAGTAGCTATTAATGAGGAAGATTTTAATGGCATTGTTAAATCTATTAGTAATAATTTGAAGGAAATTGCAAAATCTCTTTTCTTATAGATTCGTGAAAGATTCCCTCAACATGAAATACTTGACACTATGGGTATTGTGTATCCTCAATTTTGGGTAAACCGAGATAACCCAAAATATTTTCATGATAAAGTAAAAATACTAATTGAACAATTTTTGAAAAGTGTAACATACAATGAGCAAACAATAGAAGGAATTTTAAATGAAGCTAAGCTTAGACAACAATGTAGGAATTTTGCAATAGCTATGAAGGACCAGTATAAATCCATGGGCATGGAGAAGGCCTTTGAATTGGGATCAATAAAAAAGGTTTGGACAAGCTTAGGTCTGAGTGAAATATTGTGTGATTTGATGTCAGAATATTTCAAACTTGTTGATTTATGTCAAACAGTGATATTGGGGTTGGTGGAGGATGAGAGAGTTTTCATTACATTGGCATTTTTGAAATAAAAGTTAAGAAACAAACTAGACAAGAATTTGGAAAATTGCTTGAGGATGAAAGGAACTGTGTATAATGTCAAAAAATTTCCTTTTGAAATGGCACTCGCAATCTGGAGGTCCACATGTGAAAGAAGAAAGATTGGTTTGTGCAACACACCAATTCCAAACACTAGTATAGTTAGTGGCACTGGCAGTGGTAGTGGGACTAGGACAGATGACATTGACACAAATCACACAATGAATGTTGAATTTGAGACACAGGTCGAAGAAAATGAAGAGCAGACTCAGAATCAAGACAACTCTTTTACTTTATCTCAAGATGAACATTAGTTTGAGGACCTTGACTCTATTTGGGATATGGAAGAGAATAAGCAGCTTTTAGGTATTTATACTATACTTCATGAATCGGTTTCCATTGTTCTAAATTGTAGTTGATGATATTTTATATTGTATTCAATGAAATTGTGAATCATTGCACTTCATGATATTTTATTTTATACTGCACTTCATGAATCATATTCCAAACTGTAGTTGATGAGATTTTATATTGTATTCCATGAAATTGTGATATTTTATATTTTATATTGTATTCCATGGTATTGAATTTGATGTGATTTTGTATCATTTTCAAAGAACAACACTTATCACACTACTTATAAATTCCTATTGCATTTCCATTTACACAATCTTTGATAAATAACTGAAAGGAATATTAATCCATTCCTTGAATAGAAGCTAACAGTTCAACATCCATAACTTATAAATAACCATTGATTATTTTGAGTCAGATGATAGTGAATACAATACTACAAAGCACGATACCTTGATATTATATTTAAAATTAAAGATATTATAGTGTATTTTCCTTTTACCTACATTGTAATAATCTAATTTGAAGTTGAACAGTTTTTACCCATTCCTGGTCTCTTAAGTCATATCTTATTCCTTTGCATCCATTTACTCACCGACCCCTTGAGCCTAGTGTTCCCAATTGCTACCCGTAGAATCCTTGTCTTATGCGGGTCATAAAATTCTTTAATTCTTGTTCTTTTCCTTAGTTTGGGTTTTAATATTCTCTCAATATCATTCATGTTATAAACCTAGGTAGGTGGCCCATTCTAAGTCGTGTAATAAGTGCACATTCTTATTAAAATCCTTTATTATGCTTAGCGGGTCCCATTGACTGCTTTCCATTGGTTTCCCTCCATCCCGCGAGATTAAATTAATCAAATCAGGGAGTCAGTGGGATAGTGAGCAGGTGACACCTGGACACCCTTTTGGTAGGTCCTACCACTACTCAAAGGCACTGATGACTAAAGGTGTTCAATTCAATGGTTAATATTTTCCAACTATTGGATCTAAGGATTTGCTCCTAGACGTTAGATCAGAGGATTCGATCCTGGCCATTCCCCGCCAGCCCCGCGGGAATAAAATAATACTTTTTGAAATGATGCAAGGTTAGCGAGCTAAAGACACGTGTTCTACTACATGTGTGGAGCCCGATCTCCACTCACATCCCCAACACCTTAAGGTTTTAAATCATCGATCCACATGCAACGTCGAGATTTAATCTCAACCATTCCCCACTCACCCCGCTGTAATAAAATGTTTTTTGTGCATAATTTTTGTTATCCTGAGGATGCAATCAGGATTTTTTTTTACTTCTGGTAGAGCTCCTAATTTTTTAAAAAAAATTAGCTTGTTTTGTGCCCTATAATGGTATGTTGCATCCGTGCCCAAGGGTAGGGTTTAGGGTTTTAGATCTAAAAACTGTCTCAAATATCTCAAGTCTTAAACCCTTGGCATTTTAACCCTTGTCTCACATATCAACACTCAGACTCTATGACTTCTTATCAGATCCACTAGACAAGTATATGAATTCATGATTTAATCAAAGCATTTTAACTAATCCATTGAACCAGAGCCTGAATTACAACGTACATCAAAGCATAATGACAATGAAGATTAATGAAATGATTCTTGATCGAATTTTCATTACTAGTTCATATACAGAGTAAATTTGGAGAGACAATAGACTCAAAAGACTTGCATTATTGTTTAGATATGCTTAGAAACCATACAATTAACAAAATTCACTTGCTAGACTCAAAACTTAAGATACAAACTTCATATGTGTTCTCTCTATGTTCAGAATTTACATAATTTGGATCCATAATTCAACAAGAGACCTGTACTAATGGCCTGGGGTTCACTTTTATAAGAACAAGGTAGCAAAATAAGCTTGAGGCTGAATAGTACACATGTCACATTTTTATTTGACTGCTACAACACACATTCCCTTTTACAATTATATTTACACTTTTCAATTGGAGGGAACATACTTGAGATAAAGATTATCCATTCGCTGAAGAAAATAAAACCACCTTCCAAAAGGCACTTTGTTGGAAAGGAATAACCTTCTAACCGTTGTAGCATATTCATCCCATCGAGCAAAATGACAAAAATGTGCAAAGATGGAAAAGGTGAACAAACATCCCAGTCAACATCCACATCATCAGCGACCAACATTTACCTGTGGTATTCTTAGTCATGAGACACATATCTTATATGCATTATAATCTCAAAGGCTAGACCTATACTATACTTGACCAATTATATGTGTTCTCCATTCTGGTACTCATAGATCCAATACATCAATAAATATTCTCTTCCACTGCTCATACTCTGAATTAGATGGCCAATTGAAGTCAATGATTTCATCCATCTTCTTTCTATATGGAGAGTATTTTGTCATTACTGAATTGGACTCCTTATCAAAATCTTATAGAAAGCTGATGATGAAAGAAAATTTCTCTAAAGCATCTTTTAATTTATCAATGTCAACCTTTTCACAAATAGGAACTACTTGAGAAACAATTGTAGTGTCCACCTGGTTCTTCCACATTTGCAAGGGTTTCAACTCATCATAGGTATGTTGAATGTTAGGAAACAATGTCAAATATGCCTCATCAAACTTGGCCTTCAATTCTCTTATCTTATGTTCTAATGGGGCAGCATACCCTTGAAACTTTTGTTCCTTAACCTCACTAAAAAATTTATAAGTTGGGACAACCCTTGGATATCTATCTTCCTACTATCTAGGCCCAATTGTCATGGATCTCAAATTATCAACCCTAGGAATCCACTTATCTAGGAATGGAGTAGCCAATTCCCTATCCCTCTGAGATAACTTTATTGCTTGCATAATTAAAGAATAATTTCCATGAACATTATTTAATTTACCTTGAATCTTTTTATTTAGATGCTTCAAAATAGTATGAACAATATTTGAATTGTTCTCATGCATGGTGTTCTGAACTTTTTCAAGCAATTCTTTGTATACTCCAATTTGCTGCAATAATTCTTCCTTAGTGGGCTCAGTTGGTGGAACTGCACCTGATATGCTTGGCTCTTCAACTATGAGTGGCTCTCGACCCATATTATAAGGCACTATTGCTAGAGATTTCTCTAGTGGAGGAGGAGGGGTAGGTTTGGTATGACTTGAACTAGTTGAACCCTGATTTCTCAATGTTTCCACTTGTTGCTTCCACAATGCTACTTCAATTTCCAATTCAGCAACCCTTTGCTAACTCTTATTATATTCATCCAAAAGTTCATTATATTTGCTTCTATACATGTCTCTGTTATTGGTGAGGTTCTCCGTTGTTTCTTTTGTGAACTTAGCAACATTTATTTCCATGTCAGCTACCTCCAATGTTGGGGTGTTTTCCACTCTCTTTATAACTAGTTTCTCGCTAAAATCACTTGGTTCTGCATCAATTGGCTTCCTAGATCCCAAGGACAATGACCAAATAGCTAGAGCATCCCACTCTTCACTAAATGTTGATCCTTGAAGAGCCAATTTTTCCTCCTCCTCAATTTGAAATAAGGGTCTCTCAAAACTCTTTATGGTATCCAATACCACTGCATTAGCAATGTCCCATTCGAACAGCAATAGCACACCACTTTTTTGTACAAGGGATGTGCCCTCTTTAGCTATCATATTTTGAAATTTTTTCTTCATGGCCTTTCTTACATCTTCCTGAATAACACTCTCAGGTCGCTTTGGATGTAAGCTCCTCTCTCTAGCAACATTCTCTGCATATTTAGAGGTCATTTCCCTCCACACAAAATCTCTAAATGCCTTTGTTTCAATGAAAGAATCATCTTCCATGAATGATTTACATGCTTCTTTCCTCAAATAATTTACAGTATTCAAGCCCCTGAGATCAACCTTTCCAAGTCTAACACCATCTCCTCCTGAACTTGATGCAACATCCCTAATGGGAGAAGGCATTCCTTGCTGCATTTCTTCAAAAGTAATGAGAATATCATCCTCCTCTGTATTCAGGTAGTCAACTATCTTTTCTACCTCAACCTTTTTCTTTTTCATAAATGGATGGTTTGATGGAGGGGGACCTCTTGGAGGTGAATCTATATCGATAACAGTAGGAGGGGTACCTCTTGGGGGTGATGGCACTAACCTTGTAGGAGAACTTACCGTTGACCCCTCTGATGTAGCAGGGGTTGGAAAAGTTTACTACTTCTTTATTGTCTCCTTCCTAGAGTAAATGCTTATCTTCTTTGGTGGTTGGTAAGTAGGTCTCTCCTCCAACACTACATTGGGATCCTCCTCAAATACCACTGATTTCCCTTTATCTATAACTGCATGCTCTTCCCTCAAGACTCCCACAATGCTCTCAAAAAAAATTCATAACATGCATAATCTTGTTGAACTCACCCCTTATATTGGGCATAGGGTCATAGTTAGGATTAGATTTCTTAACATTATCCACCATTTTCTTGAAATCCAAGTATTTTGCTTTTCTCTCCTCTTGTTCCTGGAAATTAAAAAGATTCTTGATTAAATCCTCAAGATAGTAAAAATTATACACGAAAGCACCACTCCTATTCTTTTCCTTTAGTGCTGCAATAAATCCCTCCGGATCATGGTTCCTTGGGTGTATGATGTTCAAGTTGTAAGGTAAAAGAAGTTTCAACAAATCTATCCATCCTCCCTTTATTATCACAAAATCTGCAAACGTTGTGTACTATGGGAAGAATGAACCCTTCCTCAATGTCTCAGGAAAATGTGTCATTTAAGATCCTCCCAATTGTCTCGTGAGTTCCAGGAATCCAATCCTCAATGGCACATCCCTTGGTACTACAAATGGAATGAAATTTGTGCCATAGACTCTGAAGATTGTTATGTGGGGATATAGGATTATGTCTCCCCAATTGTGACTCAGATTCAAATTTGTTCTCCTTTCCATGGGCCTCAAAAAGTCATGGATTTCCTTGGGGATCTGGGGTGGATCATACACTAGGAACCTTCTCAATTTTGAGGAAAAGGAATTATGGAAAACCACATAATCAAATTTATGATCATCCTTTTCTAGAATTTGGGTCCAACATTAGACAGGTAGATCAATGTCATCTTCCCTTTTCTTCAATGTCATGTCCTCAAAATTCTTCTCACCCTTATGAAAGAACATGCATCAACAAAGAATACCACCAGAAATGTACCCAATTCTTTCCACTTTTAAAATCAACCAAACCCTTATGAATGTGTTCTAAAAAATATGTGGCGTAGTCATAGACTACATTAAATGTTGGGTGTTGCAGATGGCATGCCATGTAACTATATTCCCTCGTCAAGGTATCAGGTGGAGTGAAACCAATGATCTGGCACAAAGAATACACTATCTTCTTGAAGTATTTAGAAAAATATTTCATAGGGAAGGGTTCAAGTTCATCTCTACCAATCTTTATTTGCTTCCTATTCTTCCCCATTCTGGTGCTAGAAGTGTGCACAGGTAACATTGACGTTCTAAGTAGCACCCTAGTATTCCCATACTCCTTTCTAAAAACATCCATGTCAAGAGGAACCATATCTTCGCTCCACTCATGTAGTTGGAAAATATTTGCAATCTCTTCTCTTGTTATCCTCAACATCTCTTTTCCATCAAATGTTTTGACCATCCTGGAAATTGGGTCATATCTTGCAGCAATGTTCTTCAACAAATCTACATCCATGTACACATTGGGAACTACCATCTTTCCCATGTCTAGTCTCCAAGGGTTGCAGACAGGAACCCCAAGATTTTTGTTCCCGAACCAGTGTTGGAACAATTACCATCTAGTATAGGGTACTTCTACATCCTTAATGAAGCATTTCTTGTTCATCAACTTATTAGTAATTTTAGGACCATAGAATACAACTTTTCCTTTAGCCTTTTTGTTTGTGGAGGATTTTAATTGGTCGACTATATCTTGGGGTAGTGGTCTAGATGAGGTTGTAGGGCTATCGGTTTGTGCTTTGGGCACCATTGGTAACAAAATTAGTTCAGATAAACTTAAGGTTTCAGTAGGAATGGGTTCAAGACTAAGCTTCTCAATTCAAACCTAGGGTTTGGCTCGAAGGTGCAAAATTTGAAAGGTTTGACAAAATTGTGATTTTTTAAAGCAAATTCAAGCCTCAAAAAAGAAATTAAAACAAAGCACAAATCCAATTCAACTAAAAGCACGGTGAATTTTAACCCTAATCCCAAGTAATCTGAATAAAGCACATAAAATTGTGTTTGATTCACTTATAGATTTTAATCTCGTGAAAACCCTAATATTGATCCTGTTGAACTTTGCAGATACTATTTTCAATCTCCTGTGCACTCAAGATTTATTTGTAAATTGCAACTCTCAATTATGCAAGAATTAATCATTTATGTCCAACATGAGTGAGGTTGGGTAGCTTTGGAGGTCATTTCTACCATTATTGCTCGCTCACATGAAGCAAAAATGGCTATCATGGTCATACTTTCAATTTTAAAACTCCACCATCGATCTCTAGGTGAGGTGACCTTTCGAACGACTCAGATCAAGTCAGCCAAGTTTGAATTCACATCACCATCGTGCACCATTCCATTGACTAACACAAGCTCACCAATTGGACACCAAATCATCCACTCCCTAGGCCCCACCTTTTCTCATTCTAAACAATCATGGAATCCATGTGGCAGCAGCCCACTGACCCCAAGGCTTTTTTTAAAGCCTTATTTTAATCCCACAAGGTGAGCGGGCAACAACTGAGATTTAATCTCACCATTGTATCCCATCCATTGATCTGAAAGATTTAGAATGTCAAGTTCCACATTGAAGACTAGGACCCACACGTACGGCGGTACACATGTCGATAGCCCATTGACCCAAAGGCTTTTATTAAAGCCTTATTTTAATCGCACAGGGTTTGCAGGGAATGGCCAAGATTAAACCTTGCTATCGGACAGTTGTATATTCTGCACATGCAAATAAAGTTATTTTTAAAATGGGGACATCGCTAGGTTGATGAGACTCAACCCTTAGGATTAAAGACTTAAGATTTAAGGCTTTTGTCATAAAATATTTCAGTCTGACTTAGGAAATATTAAATAGTAAACAAGCGCATAATGACCGACAGACCTAGATAAGTAATAAAATCTCAACCATTGACTTTTAAAAATCTAATAGTTTTAGTGTTATTCCAGAGGTTTCAATTCGCAAGTCTAGTGCTTCAGAGATTTACTTCTGGACTGCAACTACAACTGTCCATCAAAAATTCATCGAATGGTCATGGTTATATTGATTTTCTTTAGAATGTTGGGTTCCACATTGAAAATCGGAACCCACACATACTACGACACGCGCATTGATAGCCCCCTGACCCTGAGGCTTTTATTAAAGCCTTATTTTAATCACACAAGGCTGGCGGGGAATGACCAGGATTAGATCTTGCGATCGGACGGTTGTATATTATGCACATGCAAATAAAGTTTTTTATAAAATGGGGACATCACTAGGTTGACGAGACTCGACCCTTAGGATTAAAGACTTAAGATTTAAGGCTTTTTTCATAAAATATTTTAGTCCGACTTAGGCAATATTAAACGATAAACAAGAGCACGATGATCGACAGGCCTAAATAAGTAATAAAATCTCAACCGTTGGTTTCTAAAAATCTAATGGTTCTAGTGTTATTATATAGGTTTCAATTCACAAGTCTAGTGCTTTAGAGATTTACTTCTGAAATGCAACTACAGTCGTCCATCGAAAATTCATCAAACGGTCATGGTTATATTGATTTGCGTTGACATTTCGCCACTAAATTTTTTTATTAGTTTGATATTATGCTAATTTGCCAATGTGTTTTCTTATTCATTTGAAAATAGGTTTAATTCGCCAATGAATATATTTTTTGGTTTGAAAAAAAGTTTTAATCGCCAACAAATTTTTTTCTCTATTTTGAAAATAGGTTTAATTTTCCAATGAAAATATTTTATTGGTTTGAAAATAGGTTTTAATCGTCAATGAAAATATTTTATCAGTTTAAAAAGATTTTCAATTCGCTAGGATTTTCCACACACTTCTAGCGATTAGAAATGATTCACCAATTGAGATTTTTTTTTGTCGAAAAACAAAAAAAATCACCAATAAAATTAATATTTTTCTTAGGAAGTATACAAGATTCGCCAAGATTTTACACCTTCGCCGAGGGGGGGGTTTCTTAAATTTATCCTTGTTTATTATTTCCAACTACAAAAGAAAAACTATGTTAATATCATACTCATGAACATAGAGGGAGTACACTGATTAAATAGTTAAATGAAGCAGAGACACTTATGTTAAATACCATGCTCATGGACTTATTTAATTAAAACTAAAAAAAGCTATACACTCTAAATTTAGTTAAACGTTTCTTTTTGTTTAAAAATACCTACAACCAATTGAATTTACAAAGGAATGTCGGTGCAAATTCCAGCTAACTTAGAGGTGAAGGATAACGAAGGAAGCCAATTAATATAAAATTGAATAGGTAGCATGGAGTAAATATTTGATTGTGTTCAGAGAGACTAGTGTAGATTTATTGCTTTATGTGGTAGGAAACACTAGATTGATCATCTGGCCATTGCAACTGACATCAAATTTTAAAATAATATTCTAGTATTGTTTTTTCCTCTATGCTAAACTTCGCTTACTTCTACAAAAATTCCTTACTTCTCTCTATCCATTGTCACCTTTTTCTCCTAAATTGAATATGGATGCCTAGCTAATCCCTCTTTTTTTGTGTTTCCAGCTATATTATCTTTATTGAATGAAATTGTCAGAATTTTGCAATGCCAAACTACAATCATGCAAGTCTTTTCAAAAGGCACCTACATTCACTTCATGATGAATGCGCTCAAATCATTGTATCAATGGTTATCTTGCATCCATATCAAAGCAAGATGATTATACCAAACTCATCTGTTCACCGCACATTCTTTCAAGACAATTAAATGAATCTTAGTTTTTCATCACTTTTTTGCCACCCATTCTTTTGGCAATTTATTTTTTGTTTATTATTTTTTTTATCATGTTTTTTGTTTCTTTCCCCACCACTATTGGGTTTCGTTCCACCAAACTCTTCCTTGTCAGTATTAACCTGTCACTCCCCCAATTTGGCGAACTGTAGCCTGCACTACAGTTTAGGTGGGGGTTTTAGAGTATGTTTATTATAATAAGAATTTGACCAAGATTCTAACATGAGAACATTTAGGTTTTAACATTATATTGACCATTTTCCCTATGTAGTTAAGTAAATATATTAGCATATACTTTTATTCTCACCCCCATTTCAACTCTAGCAAGACACCCAAGGGAGGAGATAAAATTTCATTAAAATATTTTGAAAGGAAAACCCTAAACTTAACCCTAAAATCTTTATGATTCTCCTTCACGTTGCCTTTTCTCTTTGCAGGTTAGTATCTCATGGCGGCAGCCAATTTTGGGTGTGCACGCAAGAATGCAAGTTTATCATTTCATCCCACTAAGGTCTCATCTTTGATCGAGTTGAAATTGTAGGCTTTCATGGAGGTTATATGATATTCACCCCTTTTTTTTCTTCCTTTGCACACAAGATTTAGTAGGGGAAATGCATATGGAGGGCATAGGAAGTTGAAGATGAAACCACAAAATTGATGCCTTCATTTAACAAATAATAGTAGAACCATTTTAGAATAAAATGAGCCTCAGATAAAACCACAAAATCATGAAATGTTGTTGGGTGCAAAAGTTGAAGAGTTTATATTTTTAAATCTGCTAGTTGCAATGTAGTGCCATAAGCCATACAATTGGGTATTGAGTATATAGCATGAAGTTTTAGAATCTAAACATTTTATATGTAGACATTCTAGTAATATTGGCAGGTCTGTACCATTTGCTAGGCATGTCCCTATGTTTTCTTTTAACAGATTCTAACTACTATTGGATGTTTAATTAGTTGGCCTATGCATGCATAAACAAAATGAATGTAATTAATTTTTTATTATTTTTTAAGGATTTGGTATACTATATTCTTGCATTCATTCCAATGGGTAAGTCATTCTGTAAACATTTATGCTCTCAACAAAATAGCAAAGCATTTTCAACTCACAAAGAAAGGCATAATGGGTAGATCTTCTTCTTCCTTTTCAAGAAGGTGAACAACAATCTTTATTTTTACACAACATTTATTTGTAGCTCAAGAGACACTATAGAAGTCCCATATTCTTATTGTTGCATCTTTATCTGCTACGTTACTATTCATAACCTCAAAAAATTTCTTGGACATATTACCTCTTTTTTTTTAGTGAACAAGAGTATCATAATATTATACCCTAACCTCCATTTTTCAGTAGTACATCCTTTTCTAAAACAAATCTTCTATTAATTAGGTTGAAATATTGCACATAGATGAGTAATTCCAGCTAGAAACCTGTAAATTTCTTATTAGCCAACAACCAAGGGAAATTTTTCTTTCCACCTAACCTTAATAGGTCATCAAGTCTTTAGTAAGCTCTCACCATACCCCTAAGATCCAAAGTACATTTTTACATAAAACACATAAATACAACACTCTACACACACATCAACATGAACTACCACAACAATAGAAATCAAGGATCTTATAGGGCATAGCATGCTAAGGTAGCTAAAAATTTCACAAACCACTACAAGGATAATAACAGACTCAACCCAATAAGGTGCACCACCAAGAAGAGTTTAAGCACAATAAATCTTACCTCTCAAGATGGTCCAAATGCTATGAATTAGTTCCCTCTCTTCTCTTTTTCCACCAACCATCCAACAAAACTATTCTCCTCCTCTAGCCAACTCCCTCCAAAAAAACCAGCAAAAGAATCCCCCTTAAACAAAACCCAAACTACCTTTTTAACCCTTCCTCATGTGCCCTAACCCTAGGAACTTTGATTAGGGTCTCAAAAATAATCTAAACACACTTATTTTTCCATTTTACACTTCCTAAAAATGACTTACAAATTTTTAAACGGATTACTATTTTACACCTTGTTCAAGACACTTGAAAGACACTAAAAACAACTTCACCACACAACTTTTTTAAGACTTCTCACATTATTTGACTCACACCACAAAATAAAGTAGTGTCTATCCCCACTTACACACAACACAACACACTACTTCATAATGTGAAGTAGAAATAATTAGGGTCTTAGGAGTTCTCTCATTTCCCATTGGATCTTGTATAGACCTGCATGCTCAACTTCATTGTCAATGCATCATGGTATGAAAGAAAAAGCAATCTAATAAAATTTTGTAAACAATTATTATAATAATGAAATTCACATACCTCCATTACAGATTAATGTGCACCTCTCCCATGATCTTGACCTAGTCCTTGAAATATGAATTGTTCCATGCCTAAATCTTATCATTTCATCCTTTATTTTATGTAGTAGATAAACAATATTTAATTTGCATATGATCATAATGATGATACCTCTCATTATAGAACACAACCCAGATTCTCATTTCAAGTTAGGCCTTTGTATATGCTAAATAAATAGAAAGAATAATATTTCAGTAATTTTCATTTCCTAGAAACTTCTAACACTATGAACATCATCATCATCTTGAATTTATGAAGGGTTGTGTGAATGTAGCAACTTATTATAGTTCTAAGGTGTAGTCCTTCCTTGTATAAGGTGGGAGTAGCAATATTCCAAACAAGTCAACCACATTGCATAACAAAGCACTGTTAATTTTTTCTTCTTTTAATTCTATTTGGAAAGATGAGTAATCGTAAGGAACAAAAAAAACTATTCAACATACTCATTATGTATTTTGTTAACACCATATGTATCCAAACTCCAAAAAGCTGATTAAAAATGAAAGAGGGGTTTTACTCTCGTTTAAAAAGTATAATCACATAATAATACTTATTAGGTACTAAGTTCTATTGAGGGACAAATTTTATGATTTATTTTATATATAAAAACATTGGTTAAGTTTATTTACACGATTCACATTCTATCCATATGGCATTTACCTCACATACAATACCAACAAAACATGCACTACAAGGCTCATAATAAATCATGATTGCATACTTCCTTAGTTTAACTTGAATAATTGATAGTAATGAACTCCATCAAGAGAATACAAAAGTTATAATTGAAATGTGAAAGGTGAGGCCTTATAAATACCTACAAAAATTTCATTTAGCCCACTATTTTAAAATTAAAACAATAATATTATTTTATTTTTTCTATTTAAAATTTTAAAGTCAATGATTGAATGGTTAATTGTAGAAATTGATTATATCAACACCATATATACAAAATGCATTCGATTAGTCATAATTTTATCAACTAATCTCATGGTTTCACCTTTGGTGGTGTTTTTTTTGTCAATATGTAATGTTTTTTGTATACCTTTTCTAATTGTACAAGGTTCCAACAAACAAACATCATGTTGAATTTGGTCCTTAAGTCCATTGATGTACAATTGTAGCATTTGGTAATGTGTCACCTCAAGAGATCTAAGTTCTAATCTCAAATCCTTAAGCCCATTGATGTACAATTGTAGCATTTGGTAAGGTGTCACCTCAAGAGCTCTAAGTGCTAATCTTAAATGCTCAACATTATATTCAACTAAAGAATTTAATTGTTTTAAATTTTTTAGTTGGATAAAATAATTTTCAATACACGGTTGCTCATAATTGCTCATAAAAAGGTTGTTAATTCTTTACTAAATTCTTGCCAACTGAACATTTGTCCCTTTCTTTCACTCATATTTCATTAGTACCATTGTTAAGGTTCTAATTCTAAATATAGTAAATATATGTCATCCATGGAATTATTTGGTATATTGTGAAGTTTAAATTATTGTTCTATGAGGATTTTTCATGAAACTACATTTCTACCATCAAATTTATGAATGTTTATTCTTGGTAGGTATAATTGTTAACCTCAAAAAAGTTCCCCTATCCCTTGATTTGGTTTATTTGGTTTGTACCCACCTTGGTGGTTTATTGAGACTCTAATTCTGATCATAATTCCTTCATAAACCTATCTAAACCCTCATTTAAAGATTTTACAAATGGTTCAAACAATTTATCTTTAATGAAACGTATTGTTGTTCCATGTCCTTGTAGAATTCTTTCCTCAATTTTAGGTGGTGGAAAATAAAATGGGTCCTTACATTTTGTATGTGTAGAAAGGTCCATTAATCCTAAAGATGACATGGCTTTAATTATGTTTATATTTTAAGAATTATTAAGGTAGGAAAGTATTTGGTGTGAGAGAATTTGATGCTTCAGTTTGGACCAAACTTGAACCACTAAATTAAGGAATATATTTTATGTTTAAAAATAAATTTCAAAGAACTAACCCTACTTTGATATCATGGGCGCAGTGGCACTCCCATTGGGTACTCAAACCAATCATTGTCCAAAGGCGGAGGTTGTGTTCATAAGTGTTAAGTATGCCATCAGTAAAGGATACTCCAAACTTTGGCTGGAAGGTGATTCCATGAACATCATAAATTATCTACATGGCACCCATCCTCCGAGTTGGAACGTCAACCATCTTATCAAGGACACGATTATTATGTTGTAATCTTGTGATGAGACCCGATTCTCTCACGTCTACCAAGAAGGAAACTTGTTGGCAGATTTTTTTTCCAATGAGGCTATCAACCTAAATGAATTTCATTCGTGGGAGGAGGGATTGATCCTTCCCAAGAAAGCTAGGAGTTTATTAAGGAATGATGGCATGGGATGAGGTGTTGAGACATTTATGGCCTTGTACCTGCCTTCAGTTTGCATGCTTTGTGGGTAGTTTTTGGCTCTTTGGTCTTCAATTAAGTTATTTTTGCAAGAATCCTATGAATTTTGTGTTAGTTGCAATGGGTGGTGACAGGAGTCGAATCAAGCCACACTCTTATGGTGACATTCGAAGAAAGAAGAAGCTCTAGAGTATTTTGAGCCATGGGAATTTCACTCCATTCTTAGAGAGATTGCACAAGCATGACCCTAATGCCTCGGTACAATTTGTCTCATTATGGCATAATTGTAAGCTAAAGATTAAAGGTCTAGAAGTGGAGGTCAATGAGGACTTGATTGCCACTGTAACAGGAATGTCGACTATGGGTAGGAAGTTTTTTAAGGATAAAAAATGCAACAAAGAAGTGATGGTTTAGTTTTTCAAAGATGATGAGAGGAAGCAATTAATCAAATTGGAGAGTTGGGGTTATGAGAGAACTTCCCTCAAGAAAATATGGGTGAGTGTTGCAGAGGTCCCGATGCATTATGTGACCCTAGAAGGGAGGTTTGGGGCTATTCTTGGTCACCATTTCATGCTCCTCAACCATTTTCGACATGGTTTGTTCATTTCGTTTCCTTATTTCCTGTTATCTTCTTTGGAGGTCTCAATTTGCGTGCATCTAAAGAATAGGAGGGTCCCTTTCCTCCATGAAGGGCTTATCCTTCTTATTATGGATCACATCAAGGCTCTCATCCTGGCTCTAGCCATAAAGGGCAAGGAAAAAGTGGTTAGCGATATGTCTAGGTAATCGGGTTTGAAGTCCCCTTCGAAAGAGGAGGAATGGAACAAGGATGAGGAGGATGCTTCCCCTGTGGCTATGGCTACGTCTTCTAATAAGAGGAAGGTGGCTAGTGCCAATTGTTGCAGGCTACCTAAGCGGCTATCCCTTTCTGAGAGTGAGGACACGAAGGTTGGGTTGAGTGATTCTTCTCCCAAGTCTGTGGAGGTCGTTGTTGGTAAAGTTGTTGTTGGTGGTGGGTCAGAGGTGGGGACACAAGGTATTGCTAAGGGTTTGGTTGATAAACTAAGGAGGTTGTCAAATATAATTTCCAATTTAAGAAAATAAGGCTTCTAAGGTTCCGATCAAGGACCCTAGCATGGCTAGTGAGGAAAAGGATGTTGGTGAAAAGATGGTGGCCATTGAGGATTCTCCCATGTAGGACTTGCCCAAGGAGGAATAGGATGATGAAATTAGGGGTATGGATGAGGAGAATGCAGAGAAGAGCAAAGCCAAGTAGGAGCCCTTGAAGGTAAATCCTCTTTCTGAGGACTTTTCTTGCCTTGACGATGATGCTACTTCCATGTTTGATTTACTCGATATGGCTAGGGTTGGGGCCACTGGTACCTTTAAATTGGCTAAGTGGACTCTTCAAGAGTTCAATAAAATCAATATTAAAATCAGAGGCTTAAAAGAGAATATGAAGAATGATCTGAAAGGGTTTTGTGCCAGACATTCTTATAGATAGAATGGTGGACCTAGAGGGTTCTTATAATTATTTTAAGTCTCTATGTGAGGATAGATTGGTGGTTGTGGAAGCCAAGGTTTTAGGCATAAATACAGACATCAAGAAGTTAATGCAGGCATGCCATATCTTAGTCAAGAATAGTGTAAACTCCCTAGAAGTCTTGTTCAAGAAAATTAGTGAGCTCAGGTAGGATCAAGTTTACTTCTCTGAACTTATGGAGAAAGAGCATTCGACCAAGGGAAAGGGAAAAAAAGTGGCTAAGGATGACGAAAAAGGTCTTATTGGCAAAGGGTCAGTAGATTGGAAGAAAACATTTGATGTTGAGAAGAAAGAGTTGTTGGACATGGTCGAGAGGCACAGGAACCAACAAATTGAGGTCGCCAACACTCTGGGTGGCTTGAATTAGTATGTGGTTTTTTCTTTATTGCTTTTTGTTTCCTCCTGGGGGTTAGTTTCTTTTAGGTTGTTTTTTTGTTGTGTTGTTGTTGGGTGTTGATGGTGTTCTTTTGTCTTATTTTTTGTTAAGAACCTATCTATTTGTGTTTTTTGGTTGTTGGGTTGTTGCTACTGGTCAGTTGAATATTTTCCTTGGCAACATTTTGTATCCTCAGTTGTAAAGGGTTTCGAGTCCCTTCAAAACATGTTTTTCCCTTTAATCAAAACCCTACTTTGATAATATTTCCAAAAGTATAATATTTTTAAAAAAATCTAAAAAATTGTAGCTTATTGAGAAAATTAATGAAAATTTTGACTAAACTTTGACCACTAAATTAAATAATTTAGTTTATTTCCAATAGTATATTACAAAAAACTAACCCTAAATAATTTTTTACAAGATTTCCAAAAATGTAAATATTTTTTAAAAATTCCAAAAAATGTGGCCTATAGAACAAATTAATGAAAACATATAAAATCTCAATAACTTTTAGAAAACATACCTTTAAAGTCTAAATTATTTTTTGAGATCTTATCTTATGCATACCACAAAACCCAAAAAATTATTAGATCCAAATTCATACTAGTTTGGAAGTTATGGTCGAAACAAGAAATTTGGCAAACATAACTTTGATACCACTTGTTATGATATTTCTTGGAAATAAGTAAAAAAATTAGAAATATAGTGAACCACTCGAGGGGATTACCTCCAATAATTATATAATATTATATGAATTCAATATTTGATGATATGATAATATGGGAGAGATTTCTCTTACTTATTTATATGCTAAACTATATAGGGACGTACCTTTTCATCCTAATTAAGAGTTCTTAGTGTATTAACTAATATTTGTGTTAGGTTTAAGCATGAAACAAGTGCTTATACTTATTATAATTAGGAATATATCATATTAGGATCATAACATTTATTATGATTAATGCAAGATCATTATGTCTTTAGTTCTAGAGTTTCTTCTTAAAAGGGTTCCTCCATGTGGTATCAGGACATAATAACCCAGCCACAATAACCCCGTCATAATAACCCAAGGACAAAATAACCCAAGGTCATAATAACCCATGGATAGAATAACTCGTGGTCAAAATAACCCATGTAATTTATAAATTTTGTTTTCCTTTCTCTATTTTATTACAAGGATATTTTGTCCATGGGTTATTCTGACCACGGGTTATTTTGGCTTGGGTTATTATGAACCTGGGTTATTTTGTCTAGGGTTATTTTGGTTAGGTTATTATGTCTTGTAACCCCTCCATGTACATCTATTTTATGTCTATTTGATAATTTTGAATTGATAGTATGTGTTTGATAATTTTTATTTATTTTCATACATGTTTCTCCATGTAATATTTTAAATTTAATGGTTAACTAAAGGTTTATTTATTTTTAGATAATCATATTTGAATAGTTTATGCATATAATTTCACTTTATCTATTTACCAATTTATCAACATGTCTAAGGAAAAGTTAATAAAAAAATTGATTAATCACCAACCATGTTACATGTCCAATGTGACAATTTTAATTTATTTTCATACATGATTATCCATGTAATATTTTAAATTTAATGGTTAATTAAAGGTTTATTTATTTTTAGACAATCATAGTTGAATAGTTTATACATATAATTTTTCTTTATGTATTCACCAATTTATCAACATGTCTAAGGAAAAGTTCAAAAAAAATTGATTGATCACCAACCATGTTACATGTCCAATGTGACAATTAAAAAATCAAAGGTCACTGAACTCAATGGTACATTAATTAATCCATTTTTCCTATTACTCATGTTTATTCTATAACACTTGAAATGTAATATTGAATCCTAGAGTAGCATATCTCAAACCAAGAAAATTAAATCTATTCAAATAACTAATAACTTAAAATCTAGTGAATAAATTAAATTTTTTTGGCCTCTTAAAATCATAAAAAATATATATTTTTAAATTTATCTAGTCAACGAGGTAGGAAGACTAAATTGCAATGACTAGGTGGGAGGCATAAATACAAGAGTTATGGTGTAGCTACAATTCCTACCAAAGAAATATAGAATCACAAGCACCCAGTTATTGCTAAAATGTATTAGCTCCTTTTTTTAATTGGTTCAAACTATGACCTCTGATAAAGTAGTAGGTAAATTATAGATAAACCACAAATATGCATTGAAACTATTGAGATTTTAAAATAAACTTACAATAAATTGCAAAAACATTCTCAAATGTCCAATTACTATTTTTATGATTTGATTCACATTCATATCCACCAGTATCACTAACTCTAATAAAGAGCTACATAGACCATGCATATGTAATCAAAGTATAAAACACAATATTGTATGCAATTTAAGCCATTTTACAACAAATGGCCAATAAATTTTGAAATTATAAGTGACAAGGCTTTCATTGCTTTCAATTATAACAATAAGTATCATGTTTTCCTTTGTTGGTATTATAAACTCAAATATAATGTTGTATATACATTTTTTTTTGGAGGCAAGGAAATGTTGTTCAAAACATATTTGCTATGATGACTAGCTTATTCAATGTTAAATTCTTTAGTCATTTCATGTAGGCCCAACACTTCATAGGATGTTGAAGGAACTTCATAATTTCCAATTATGTTCAAAACTTGCCATCCAAGACAAAAAAATGGCATACTACATTAGACTAGGCAATTTGAGGACTGCTACATGTACATCCAATAGTAATATGTCCTCTTTTTCTAAAGGGAATCAAGAGCCAAAAGATTAATGAATGTTAAACTTGTCACAAAGGGAATCATGTTGCAAAAACAATCCATACGGTACTTCTAAGAATTTATCTTTTAAATCTGCTAATTTCACCAAGTTCTATAACTTTGGTGATTAAAATATATGTATGAGTCCAATCTAATAATTTTCTTTTGCTTTGATCTTTCTTTATCATAAAATAATTTTTCAAGTTGTTTCTCCATTAATGTCCTCCATTTCTTAAAGGAAAAAACTTGAAATCAAATGAGGAAGATAAAATTTAAAGTCAGAAGTAAAGCTTGATTTCCATTAAGACTTTCCAAGTAAATAAATATAACTAATATAGAGATTACCCATCATGATTCCATTGCAACTCATCTTTTCATTTTGCAGTGTTTCAAGATTATCATTCAGAAAAAGGCCCCCAATTGTTACTAAAGCAATAGAGATTGATGAATCCAAGTGTCATGGAAATTACATACTTCAAGTAATAAGATTTTTTAAATCTTTTTCTGCTACAAGTAATCTGAGACAGGTCTATTTGAGTGATTATTATATCTTTTGTTAGGAAAAATAAGACTATTTTTTTAAAAAAATGAATTGAAATGTTGAAAATTGTGTGGGTTTTATTATAACTTGTTGCTAGGGAAATCTGCAAAAGAAACTCATGAGTCCAAGGTTGATTCCCAACAAAAACTCACCAAGTAATTAGCCTAACTCACCACTGACTTGGCTCATGGGTACAAGTTGACTTGGTGTAGTGAGCTGAAAAATTCATGATTTGATTGAGTGCTCAACAAGTTATCCTACTATGAAATGATGTGCAATTTCTTTTTTTCAGAAACTATTGAATAAATTGGAATGATAAACACAAGATTCTCCAAACTCCTAACAAAACAACTCCCAAATAAATAAGGTGATCTAATCTCATTGACAATTTAGGTGTTTGAATTGACTAGCTTTACACAATATTTCATGTGCACACCCATAATACATTCCTACAGTCTTTTCTCTGTAGAACACTGATTGACAGTTGCTTACTTCTATAGACAACACTGTCATATACATGCCCCCCATAATATTAAAGAGGTCTCTGCAGTTAAACATGTAAACACACACACATACTCTCTTTAAAATTCATGAGGTGGATAGAATGCTTTACAAATATAGTTGACTTGATTGTGTTTCTAGTTGATTCACATATTGTTTGCTACCAATTTTCCAAAAAAATAGGTCCAATTATTACACTAGTGATAATATTTGATATCATTCTAATAGTATTAAGTTTTTACTTCTCCAGTGTCTCCACCATTTCATCCACATGCAAGATTTGATTTTTCCAAAAAGATTGTGAAAATTGGGTTGAAAATTAAAGATCTTTTGCACTAGAATCTAGAGTTTTAAGTTCTTTCACTAATGCTTTATTCCTCCTATATCATGGAGATTTCCATTGTAGATGCAAATAATTTGAAAATAGAAAAACAAAAATACAATAGCTCAAAGAGCAATACTAGGAGATTTCAACTGGTTTGGTACTAACTTGTAAAGATACGAGTTCTTGTATCTTTTAGTAAAGCCCATTACTCGACAAAATACAATAATATTAGAGATCACTTCTAGTATCCATGGAGTAGGATTATGTTATCTTTGGAACTCCAAGAATAGCCTATAATAAAAATATTGATAGAGAAATATATCAAGCTAATCTTTGAAATAATGAAAGCATTTTTCTTTTGGACCTAGGATCCTCTAATTTTGATATAAGTATACTACTCGAACATTATAAAATTCACCCTCAAAATGTTCACAAAAATATTATTGTTTATTTGTATTTAATCTTTCTCCCTAATTCTCTCGATTGTATCTATCCTTCATTGGTGAACTTACCTTTAAAATACGCAAGCACCTTGTGTGAGTTTTTACCTAAGGCTCCTACATAAATGACTTGGCCACTTATTTTCACTAGGGGCAGCTACACTAGAAGTGAATCAGATATTAATTCAAGAATTTATTGAATATACAAACCTAGATAAAATGAAACTATTTCAAGCATTAATTACCTCATCAAAGCTTCAAAAATATCAATACTAGGTTAGTGGATGGTACAACTGATCTTCCTCTATCAACTATATGACATAAGTCCACATAACTATAGCTATTGCTCTGGCATCTAGTCCAAAAGTTGGTTCGGACATAAAAATAATACCTGGTTTTGCAAAGAACTCCACAACAATTAACCATTTTCTTTGTTTTGTTCACAAACCAATCATACTAGAAAGGATTTTTTGTCCCTCCTTTAAATCATCCAAGTTCTCTAATAGTTCCACAACTTCATCCACGAAGGCCCATCATGGTGTAAGATAGCTGATTTAGTAAGAATTAAAGAAATTTGTACCCTATTAAAACAAGTATTGAATAAACAAGAAAAACTAGAGTTTGGGACTTACTATTTTTGTGGACACCAATTTGTTTTGGAAGATAATGAAATGCAAAATATAGTAAGAAATATCTCACTATTATATGTGGATAATTTATGTTTGGAGACATCAAATTACTTGCAATAAACAAAGATGCAATTGCATGGTACAAAAATTTTATGAAATGGCTTTGTTCTTACCAGATTTATTACCTAATCCTTGACATCTTGTAGAGAAACTAAGTGTATTTCATTGTCATTAGTCCTATATTCCTATTATTTTGACTTATATATGAATATTTCTTTTGAGGGACAAACTCCTCAAGTGAATGGCCATTATAAGTTATATGGCCAATTATTTGTAATTATAGCTACAATTAAGTAAGTAGAAAAATCTAAAGCATAATATAATTTAATGCTTATGAATATGGGTAAAATATTTTTTTATGGGAAAGCAAGGGAATCACCTCTCTACTACTGCAAACTCACATAAAAACTACAACAAAGATATTGAAAGAACAAGATAATTTTATGCCAGAAATTAACAACAAATTTTTCATTAAAATCTCCAAGTGATACAAACTTGTTTCAAATTTTGTTTGTTGATATTAAGCTCTGTTATTACATGAAAATTATAGTCATATGACTGATATAAACCCCAAAAAAATCAGTTCTAAATCCTGCAACATTCTTCCTTCAAACTAAAAACTTGCAAACAATCCTCCAACAATTTTCAACGAATCGCTGTCAAATGAACCTTTGATCTCCAAACTTGCAACTACAAAAAATTAGCTTCAAAATCTGAAAATAAACATTCAAATACCTGCAACACATTCATATTCAGCTCTCAAATCAATTGCTATGCCCAAGGCTAGCACTCCTCAAAAATCCGCAAACACCACTATGCATCATTGCAACAATAATGCATTTGCAGAGACTCTTCAACCTTTGAGCTTCAATTCTTTTTCTCGTGTTCAATAATCATCAGACCTGAAATAAAAAAACTTGTTATGTACCTCTTCATCACATACTATACCTTCTTGAGTCACTCCTTCCCGAATCCCTACAGAAATCAACTTCTCTCCCAATTCCTGTTGAGTGACTAACTCCAAAAATTGTCAAATCTTGTCTTTTATGCTAAATCTTCATTATTTTTGTTGTAGCTTTCATTTGCAACTTCCCAATATGAATATTCTAACATTATCCAACATTAAATTATTAATTTTCAACATTTAAAACTTCTTCAATTCCACTTTCCTTCATTTTTCCAAGTTTAGAAGGCAACTTGGTCTCCAACTCCTAGAAAATAGGGTCCTTTAAGAGTTGTAACTGCCACTCAACTTGGGCACCCATATCTTTTTGCAATATCTTTAGGAGCATTAAATTAGTAATCAATAATTATAACTCCCAAAAATCCAATGCCCTCTTTTTCCTTTTAATATTTTTCAATAATTAACAAGGATTGGATTGCCACCTAGACTAAGCAATTTGGTAGTTTTACAAAATATAAGGCTAATATTTGTTTTATATATTTTTGGCCTATTTAGTACATTTATTTATCAAATTATACCTAATCAACCTTAAGGAAAATAAAAATTTAAAATAAACTAGATGAAAAATATTTTTGGTGATGTTGATCGCCTATGGACCCAAATGCTCCTACATCAGACACATCGGGTAAATTAAATTTTGTGAATATGACTCACAAAATGGAGCTAAGTAGTAGGTCTAACCTTCCAGATTGTAAACAACCTATAGAAAACTCCATCACTGAATCAAACTGGTATCCTTCTTTCTTCCATCTCTTCTTCCAACATCTTCCTAGAACACTATGCATACTCCTACACCCTCTCTCTTCCTTCACCCTTGTGAGACCAAGCCCACCACAAACTGACCACCTCCACCAAGAAGAATCTTCATGTTCTTCTGCAACATCTCCATACAAATTTGCACTCACAAAACCTACCTACATCTCCTCTACATTCAACTCTTCAATTGCATACATCTCATTATCGTCTTTATAATAATCAAAATCAGAAAAAATTAAACATTACCTCAATGATTTCTTTCTCTATTGTTGCTGCAATATCTTGCTCTTCATCACCATCTACCATTACATTTCCTCCTTCTGCATCCTCTATCATCTTATTTCACATTCATCAGCCACTCTCCCTTCAAACAAGATATCTATCTTTCTTATCTCCTCTTTGAGTAGGAGATCTTCTTCATCTTCACCAAAAATTTTATGAAATATAGGACCCTCAAATTTCATCATCTCAGCTTCTACTACACTACTCAAATTGAAACAATATTCAAATTTATTTCCTCTATTTATTCATCTTCATTCTTTGCTACAACTTTTATTTCATCTTTCATGCCTTCCAAAAGACATGCCTCCTCAACTTCATATTCAAAAACTTCTTCCCATTCATCTTCTTCTTTCGTAGTGTCACATGCATGACATTCTACTTCATCCTCTTTCTTTAATGCATTCAAATTATCATTAGAATGATAAATAAAATTATCATCACCTCTTTTCTGATGAAGTGCTTTTATCCTTTCCCAATCTATTTCCAATTCTTCCACTTTTTGCTTCAACTCCCTAAATTCTCTCACTTTGTCCTTCCTAAGTCTCTCTTTGATTTTCTCAAGTCTAGGAATTGTCAAAATCCATCTAGTAATAAAAGTTCTCTTTCCCATTCTCTTCAAGGCTTCACAAAGACACAGTAACATAGGTTTTCAAAACCTCTAAGTTGCACATACACATGCAACAAACCCAACTCTCAGGTTCTGGTGCAATCACTCTGCACTCTCAGGATCTTCCTTCTCTAATACCACTGGTGGGACAACAAGGGAATCACCTCTCTACTACTACAAACTCACATAAAAACTACAAAAAAGATATTGAAATAACAAGAGAATTTTATGCCAGAAATTGACAACAAATTTTTCATTGAAATCTCCAAGTGATACAAAATTGTTTCAAGTTTTGTTTGCTAATATTAAGCTATGTTATTACATGAAAATTACATTTCAGGCATGTGCAATATCATGATGGGCTAAAAAGTGGCGATATGATGGGTATGTGTAGGGTATGTGGCTGACAAACCTTTTTTTAACCCAAAATTGATGAAACGAAAATGGTTTTTAAAGGAGATTCTCATCTTTCCACCAATATAAATTATGCTTTACTTTGAATTTAATAAATAATTATTATTCGTTTTCTATTTGAATTATGACTAAAGTCCTGATTGACAGGCTGATTGAAAAACATCTATAGCTTTCAAACGCTATCACATTTTTTGAATCTAAAACATGTGTCACATTCTATGCTTTGCATACAATAGGATTAAAAAAAAGAAAATTGAATTTCATGATGTTTTGACCAAGTTAAGGTGGTCAGACATACGATTTTTTATATTTTTAAAAATTTGTAATAAAAAATTCATAATTAATTATTTACTTGGAAAAAATTACAAAAAAATATGCATCACATCCAGACATGGTCCTCTACTTATATCTAAAATCTTATAAAAAATATTATCATTTTATTGTGGTTAGGGTGGTGACAAACACCTACTTCTTATTTTTCCCTGAAATTTAAGTACTCCATTGAAATTTCAAATTTTCACCAAATAGATTTATTTTTTTTAAATAAACCTAGTAGTTTAGAAACTACATTCAATTTGCTACATATTCTATTCTTACATATTTTTGAAATAATATAGATAATGTATTCAATTTTTTACTCACGTTGCGTAACTCTGATTTTTATGAATTTTTTGCCACTTAAGGGCCTATTTTTTCCATGATGATCATGCACATACTCATTCATATGACTGATATAAACCCCACAAAAATTAGTTCTAAAACCTGCAACATTCTTCCTTCAAACTGAAAACTTGCAAACAACAATCCTCCAACAATTTTCAACAAATCACTATCAAATGAACCTCTGATCTCCAAACTTGCAACTATAGCAAATTAGCTTCAAAACCTAAAAAATAAACATTCAAATACCTGCAACAAATTCCTATGCAGCTCTCAAATCAATTGCTATGCCCAAGGCTAGCATTCCTCAAAAATATGCAAACACCACTATGCATCATTGCAACAACAATGCATATGTAGAGACTCTTCAACCTCTGAGCCTCAATTCTTAACTCATGTTCAATCATCATTAGACTTGCAATAAAACATTTGTGATGGACCTCTTCATCACATATTATACCTTCTTCATTCACTCCTTCCCAAATCCCTACAGAAATCAACTTCTCTCCCAATTCCTGTTGAGTGACTAACTCCAAAAATTGTAAGATCTTGCCTTTTATGCTAAATTGACGAGGTTGCAACCCGGGAACACACACAATAGAGAATATATTTATTCCGAATGATGAAATTATTATATGCACAAGATCTAAAATCCTCGAGTTCTGCAATACATGTAAATTATAGAAACTACAAAAATTCCCCTTTTCGCAGTATGCGGTCTTTTCCCCAAAAAATCTACCAAAAATCAGAAAGTTCCCCCCATAAATAGCTCATTTTCAGTTTTGGAGCCAAACAAAATTTGAATTATGAGTTTTGGCAATTTGGTGCCACAAATTACAATTTGAAATAAAAAATTTAAAACCTTATTCAAAAATTAGCACATTTTTGAAAGTGCGCTAACTTCCGAGAGCCATAACTTTTGATCTGAGACTCCATTTTTCAAACCGTTTGAACCGTTGGAAAGGTCTCAGAGTCAAGAACATGCTCGTAATTGGCTATGATGATTTCAGAAAGTTTCAAGGCTGTTTAATGCCTCAAATCTGGTCTGGAAGGTTTTTAGGTGCAATTTTGGGAGACTGAAACTGCAATATCTTTCAAACCGGGAATGCTCTCGGCCTGATTATTTTGCCAATGTTCTTATTTTTTTGTTTTGAATCCTCCTATATAATTTTTGTCCCCAAATACCTTCAAATTCCTATACTTGCTAAAAATAGCAGTTGACAGAAAAAGTAGAAAAGCAAAACTAAAAGTTGGGAATTACAATATGACGAAAAGGGTAACCAAAATTGCAAAAACATCTAAGAAACAACAAACATGAAATGCAAATCTTTTTTGGGTGATGCAGGATTGTTGTTACACCACTGGATCCTCCTGCATCATAAATCTTCATTATTTTTGTTGTAGCTTCCATTTGCAACATCCCAATATGAATATTCTAACATTAGCCAACATTAAATTAATAATTTGCAACATTTAAAACTTCCTCAATTTCACTTTCCTTCATTTTTCCAAGTTTAGAAGGCAACTTGGTCTCCAACTCCTAGAAAATAGGGATCCTTTAAGAGTTGTAACTGCCACTCAACTTGGGCACCCATATCTTTTTGCAATATCTTTAGGAGAATTAAATTAGTAATCAATAATTATAACTCCCAAAAATCCAATGCCCTCTTTTTCCTTTTAATATTTTTCAATGAATGACAAGGATTGGATTGCCACCTAGACTAGGCAATTTGGCAGTTTTATAAAATATAAGGCCAATATTTATTTTACATATTTTTGGCCTATTTATTACATTTATTTATCAAATTCTACCTAATCAACCTTAAGGAAAATAAAAATTTAAAATAAACTAGATGAAAAATATTTTTGGTGATGTTGATCGCTTGTGGACCCAGATGCTCCTACATCATTTTTTGGCCTTTAAATCATCCAATTTTCTAGCCAAAGCTAAAATTAAACCATTATTTCTAGATCCAGTCATTATTCTGTAAAGGATATATTTAGTTTTTCCACAATCATTGAGAAATTCAAATATCTTTATTTTGGTTTGAAAATTTAAACTGTTTTCTATTAAAATTCATATCTAAATTTTACCTAAAAGGCTTGAATAATCCACTAACACCATTAAGGATTGTGAGTTTATTCATCTCAGTAGTGACCATCCATCCATTGCCAACAAGGCCTACAATTCATTTCTTTGTAAAACCCAAATAATTTTAAGAAAAATGCTAGTAAAAAATATTTTTTCAACAACTACAAAAAAATTGAAATAAAGGAGGACAATACCTATTTTTGAGATGCTCTACCCTAATGTGAGTGAGCAAAATGATGTCACCACAACACAAAATCATAGCCCACAACATTGTTATACAAAATCAAGCACTGAGTGGAGTAGTGGCCAATGGAAAAAAATTTGAGGCGATCACAGGCATACTTACCCTCTTGAACATCTTCTCCAACTACATGCTCACTGAATACTTGTGAGACTTTCCATTTCTAGGTTTTCCTCTATCTAATAGCTTGCACTACCATTACACAAGTTTTTTGATGGTTAAGGAAGAAATTGATGGATGTGCACACCTGTTTCAATACTTGTAATGTCTTTCATCATGCAGACCATGTGCTTGCACACAATAACAATAAGAAATTTATAAAATCTTCTAATATTTTCCTCACCCTCTTTCCTATTGAATAGTTTTTCAAAAATATTTTCTAGGAAAATGAAACCCTAAGAAAATATGCAATTTCCAATGGCAAGCCAAATAAAACGTCAATTTTTAAATAATGAAAAATTAGAAAAAGCAAACTTTGACATAAGTATATTTTTCCCTTGTACACAATTATCGAGATAGCACTAATTCCCTTTTATTGAGGTGAAAACATTACTCTCCACGACAGGGACTAACAAGGACATATCACAAATGTTGGTAAATATTTAAGTCCTAGATCCTTCTAGATTTGTAACACATAACATCTTAGACCATACAAATATCCATTTTATTCTAAAAAGAAGATCTTACACAAATGAGCATAGAGAGACTTGAGCACATCAATTTAAATTGTAGCTTTGTTTATCATACTTCGTTCTCTAATATTTAATGTGATATATAGAGCCATATCCAATTAGCTATTCTCCATTTAGGTATATATTCTCTATGTGTTCTTCGTTATATTATTTGTTTAATGATCTAGCTAACCCCCAAACTATATTGAAATATTTAGTTCTCATTCTAGTCAATTTGACTACTTTAAGCCACAAGTGATTTTAAATATTGATGTGTTCTACACAATCTATGTGATTGTTTAAATAAATTTTAAAAAAGAATCAATTACAATTAAATTATATAATTTATTATTTTATTCATAAGATTTATTGTTTACCTTAAAGTAATCATTTATTCATTATAATTTAGTCTTAGATACTTTTTATATGCATCTAGGAGTTAATATACCTTATAATCATAAAAATTCATGGTTCAAAAATAGGTTGTTTTATATAAAACATCACATAGATGATTCAAAAAAAATAGAAATTTTACACATTGAAATCTCTCGAAAGATCAAGTCATGGATTAGAATTATCAACAACAATCATATAACAACATCTAAATCTTCAAATGATCATATAATAATTATTACCAAAAAAAGAAAATAATATGAAATTAATCCATAAATTGAAATTACTTTATGTATTATTTATTTAACTCTATTTATATTTATATTTTTTAGTTTTTAGAATATTTATAAAATATTTTTGAAATAACTAATATTATATTGAATTGAATGGAATTATAATTTTTTAGTTATAATCTATTTTAATGAATAATTTTTTATACGAACAAATAATTTAATAAATATAAATCCATAAATCTACATATAAAGAATTATTTCAAAAGAATGAATACAATTATATTAATGATAATATCTATTAAAAAATTAAACTGAATATAATAAAAATAAAATAATCGTTATTGTTCATACTAAAATTATAATTTTAAACTTTAAATGTAACCCTTATACATAATAATAACTAAATACAAGTACATAAAATTCATATATGGTTTCCCCTCCTATCAAAGAAGCACTCTCATGGTCTTAAAAGAGAAAACCAAAACCAATAGATTCTACGAGTACATATACAATACAAATATGTTTGCTTCACAAATTCTACAAGTAAATATAAAATACAAAAAAAACATCTTCATCGGTGATCCCACAATAATGGGTTACAATTTTTGGCCAAACTTGACATTAAAATCAGGATTTTTCACCAGACATTCACTTTCTTACACCTATAACAGCTAAACCATTAAGGTTTTGAAGATGAATCAAACTAGTTATTTGTTAGATATTTTTTGTAGATTCTAATTATATTTAAAAAAAAAATTTTAAAAATAAATTGTGAATCATTTTATGTAATTTTTAATAACTTATTTTTTCTACTAATCAGCATTTTTAAAAATTGATGTTCACTTCGGCGCACATAACTTTTTTTATAGATAGGATACAATTCTGATTTTTAAAATGCAATTTTTTCACACCAATATCTAGGGGATGGATATTTTTTCATAATTTTTTGTTACATATGTTTTTTTTAATTAATTTTCCAAGTCAGCGTAATTATAATTTGGATAGAGGTGTACTTCAACACACATAACCTTTTTTGTATTCATTTGAATTAACTTATTATTTTTTTGTTGGAATAAGGAAATCAATACCTAGGGCACATGTATTTTTTAGAATTTTTTTTCTCTATTTTTCTATTTTTTCGTATGTGTGAAATAAAAACTTGATGTTCATTGAAAATCCTACATTCACAAGAAATAAGAAATAAATATAATAATCAAATTAAACATATTTAAAATTATACTTTTTAGGAAGATTATAATAAGGGCTACAGGCTTACAAAGCATAAATTTTAAATGAATTCATTTGATCACTCAAAAGGTAAATCAAAAGTGGTTTTTTATCAGCATTTTGATAGGTGTAGAGGAGACTCAATTATAGGTATGATTTAAATCTAACAAGGTTCTATCCAAGGGGGTTTGATCAATCCCTCTTTAATTAAAATAATTTAAATGGAACCTTTAAAGTCATAAATCATTGTATTTTCTAGAAAATATGTGATTTCAGGCAAAAATCAGGATGTCCCAAAAAGTGTAACCCATTATTGTGGCAGCACCCTCATAGTAACTTTTTCTTATCATGCTTAGTAGCTAAATGCATTCAATAAAAGAAAACATTAAGTTGAAGAAGCTAAATGCATTCAATAAAAGAAAACATTAAGTTGAAGAAACGATAACCATGAGCACTTACATTTTACGAAATTAACAAGCATAGAAAACATTAAATGGGTTGTTCATCGCACATTTATAGTATTTGATTTGAAAATGAATAAATTTTTTTTAGCAATATGTTTATATTTATTTGTTGGATTTTATCATTCGTACTAATTTATTAAACTCGTTAAACTAGGTTTTTGACTAATAACATAAATCTCAAGATTTAACATATTTTTTAAAGATGTTCGTAAAAATTATCAAATTATACAAACTATAGACATTTGATACAAAGAAAAGTGAATTATGACAAGCCACTATATGTTGGTTCAAATTTGTAAGCTATAGTTTATGTTCATATATTTAATTAGGTCCAGAGTCACCAAGATAATGTCCACACATGGATAGATGAATATGACCAAAGATTGTCAATGTAAAAACTTTGAGATCTTTATCTAAGTCCAAATTTTTGGTACATTAATAAATTTTTAACATTTCTCATAACATATTTTTATCATTAAACTTCAAACTAAATATCAACTTTCATTTCTACATTTTATTCTAAAAAAAAAGATTTATATGATGATTATTACTTAATCAATTAACCTATATTATTTTCTATAGGTTGTATTTCTTTCCAAAAATACTATTTTGATTTATTTAAAATCTTTCCATCAATAACATTGTTAAAAATAAATTCCCCAATTTAAAATTAAAAAGTATTATTTATTTCTAATTTAACAAGACTCGATAAAAAAAATTCCACTAAAAATATATATATACCATCTTCTTCATTAGAAATCTTAGAAAATAAAAATAAAGCAACACACATGTCAATTGTGAAGTCTTGAAAACTCTTTACATGCACATGAAAAGCTATACATCGATATATGATGTTATTTTTAACAAGTGTCATGTAGTGACAAGTACTTTCCTATCCAGTATTGTAATAATTGTATTTTTTGTTAGTCAATAAATTGTTTGTGGAATATCAATTTAGAGGCAAGTCAGATAATAGTTTGAAATAATATATTCTTGCAAGTCATATGTATTGTAGCCACACAATGGAAAGTACTTATTTGTGTACAATTATAATACATGTATTTGTTGTGTTGTTGATGGATGAGTCATGACAACAATTTAAAGGTAGGCTACATAATAGTTTGAGATCAATAAATTATTACAAGTTGAATGTCTTATGATTTTACTAGGCTTAAGAATATTAGGGTTGACTTTGACCCTAAGCTTGATTCATTGTAGTGCCCCTTCGTGATTCACCATGTCTGTGTGGTCAGTTTGAGTTAGTTTGTCGATGTTGTTGTATTGTCTTTCATTTCACTGTGAGGTCAGGTACTGCTTGATATTATGTTTATTTGAGTAATATACTTGATTAGCGCTTTTGTTTGATTATTATATTAAAATAAAAGACACTGTGATAATTAAAAATAAAAGATTTTATATAATCAAAGTATTCATTAAATAAAATATTATCAAGGTCTTTATTTGATTTTAATAAATTAAAATTTATGATTTAATAAGGAAATATTAAATAAATATATTAAATTATTGTATTGTGCAAACAAAACTATATGGAAGATTAAATTAATAAATTAAATATTTTAATAGTTGATTTACTTTGTGTAAATATTAAAGTATGGCTGAATTATAAAAATAATAATTAGTGGTAGTTGTCGGTAGTGGGGAAAATTAAATTAAATAATTAAAATTAAAGAAGTGGAGGCTACAACGGATTGGGGAGATAGTAAATAAATTAGTTATATTGCAAAAAGAAAGGGGACTTTTTGGACGATTCTTCTGAAAACTAATTTTGTTTCTCTGCCGTGAATGTTTTCTGGTTCTTGAAATCTTTTCTTGGGGGTTTTGAGAAGTTTTGGATTTGGGGGGAATTCTATAGAGATTGTTGCACTCGTAAAGTGTTGGAGCTGCAAGTTGGGAGTGGGAAGCTCGGCGTCAATCTTTAGCTCACTTAGTTGAGTTAAACCAGGTTCTCATGGTTTCATTTTCCTCTAATTTAATGTAGTTTAGAAAGAAATTTTGAATGTTTGTGTTGTGCAAGAAAAGATTGAATGCTTCTTTTAGCCATCTTGAAATGAAATATTTCTTGTTTTCTATTCATGAATTGGCTCAGTTAGAAAAAAATTTACTCTTTTTGAAGATTTTCTAAGGCTTTGTCTATAGTAAATTTATTTAGAATATATCCTGTAAGGGTGATCCCACAATAGTGGTTTACAATTTTTGGCCAAACTGGACAATGAAATCATTTCTTTTAACTAAATCTTCACTTTCAGGCACCTATAGCAGCTAAACCGTGAGGAATTTGAAGATGATGCAAACTAGAGTTTCATGACATTTTATCTGTATATTCTAAATATATTTTTTCCAAAATTTTGGAATTAGATTGCACTTCTTTTTTTATCTCCCTCGAAAACTAGTTTTTTTCATAAAACAACATTTTAAAAAAGTGATGCTCACCGTATAATGCATAATTTTTTTTCCATGAAGGATATAATTCTAATTCTTTTCAATTTAGATTTGTAACTCTAATTTCTAGTGCTTCCACTTGGTTAGATAGTTTTTCATTCAATATTTTTTCTTTAATCAAGTTTTGAAGTGAAACCAATTACAATTCAGACATAGCATGACCGTATAACGCTTAACTTTTTTGTATGTATCGAAATTCAATTTTTTATTTTTTGTTGGATCAAGGACTTCAATATCTAGTGCACTCATATTTTTCAAAAAAAAAAATTGGCAATCTTCTATTTTTCCACCTGTGCAGAACAGAGAGTTTGATTTTCCATGAAAAAACCACATTCACAAGAAATAAAAAATAAATATAATAATTAAATTAAATTTATTTAAAATTATACTTTTTGGGAATCTTATAATAAGGAATACATGCTTACAAAAAAAACATTTTCAATGAATTCATTTGATCCCCCAAAAGTTAAATCAAAAGTTGTTTTTTATCAACATTTTGATAGGTGTAAAGGAGACTTCGTTATAGGTATGGTTTAAAACTATCGGGGTTCTATCCAAGGGGGTTTGATCTAAGGTAGTTTGATCAAACCCTCTTCAATTGGAATTCTTTAAATGAAACTTTTAAAGGCTTAAATTATTGTATTTTCTAAAAATATGTGATTTCAGCAAAAAACAAAATTTCCCAGAAATTGTAAACTAGCTTTGTGGGATCACCCATAACCAATCATTTACATGCGCGTCTGGAAGTTTCTAAAGCCTATTCTAAGCCTTGGCCATACGAGTATTATTTGTAGGTTACAGTGGAATTCTTTATGTTTAAATTTTGTTTTATAAGCTTTTTAAATGACATCTGACACTTTGCATGGCATCGTTTCCAACCATCAACATTGGTTGAACGCTTTATTTTTCCTTCTTCTATAGGTTTGTTGTTTGTGCACCGCTTCAAGGCTAATGTTCTTGTTTTGTGAAACCTAGGAAGTTACGAGCACCAGTTAGGCGTATGTTGATAATAAATAAGATGACATCAATTCTTATGTTGGCAATATGTACAATATTTTGTTATTGATCTACATTCACATCAGTGTTTCTCTTATGTCCACATCCTTTATAATTCAAGGTATATTTGGTGCTTTTCATCACATTTCCTTGATGTTTTATACAAATATTTTGTGATTGTTGTATTGAATACCTTTACTCAATTGTTGCAATTCAATTTAGTGAATATACCTTATGAGTCGGGCCTTCATTACTTTGTAATCAATGACTTCATTGCATTCGCTTAATAGCATGGGAAATCACTATTTAACATTCAATATATTTGGATTTGAAAATACATTTAAATTCATATGTGTAGCTTAACTTGTCTTTTGTGTACATGTGCGATGGTTGAAATGTTACAACTAGTAACTAGTGTAAATTGTAGGTTATGAGCTCCTTACTTGTATTACTTATGCTAAATGCTAATTAGGCATTTCCCCTGTGTATGGCATTTATTGTATACTGTCCTTTCCCCATGTTTTGATCACTGTTGAATGAACCAAGTTGAAATCGATGGTCTTGTATTATTATCAATTTTTTTCCATTTTGTAATGCGTGATTACTTCTTGTACTGGATGAATATAAGTATGTTGGTGTCCAAATATATCTACATATATTTATTGTCTTTCCATGCTTTGTAGGGGGATACCTTGGCAATCGATATCAATGTGTATAGTAGATACCCCTTTTTGCATAGCATTCGATATGCCACTCAATTTTGGTTATTGAAAGATATATATATATATATGCTAAGGAAAATGATTATGTAATGCCCCTCATGTTACTGTTGGACTTGTTATCTTTCTATGCTTTTTGTTTGATACTTTGAGACTTTGATAGTTATTGTTTATTGGTTGGATTGGTGGATTGGATAGTTTAGACTGATTGATGATTATGCTACTTTGTTTGATGACATGGATATTATGATATGACATTATGGTTCCATTGGTTTGATGATGTTTAATTTGATTTCAGTAGTATATTATGATGCAGTGGATTAGTAATCATTTTATGATGTTATGATGTGATTAGTTTAGTTTATCGATGTAACTTTATATTTAAATGTTGTAATTGTTAGTATAGTTTTGGTGAGAGGACAGTGTAGCACCACTCGTTTACTAGTGCCCTGCTACACTGCAATTCCTTCTCACGATGTGATGTTTTTGATTATATATATATATATACATGTTGTACACAACCTTGTTTGTATGCAGGAATTGCAAGTACATAGTCTTGATTCCACCTGCTTCGGCAGGACAGGGCGAGCATCAATTTAACCCAACAGGCATGAAGTTGAAACAGAGATGACAAGGAAGTCACCCTGTCCCAAGTTTGTCAACTCGTCTCTTTTTTAGTGGTATTGTGTGTCTTTGACCTTTGTCATTTTTGCATTTTATTATAGTGGTTTGTGTGAGTGTACTTTTGGTATTTATTTTACCTTGGTGTTTTCTATGATGTAATTTATATATTTAAATGATGTTAATAAATGTTGATAATAGCGTTGGAATAGTTGTATTAAAATATAAAAGTTTTAAATCCAAAAGCCATGTAATTGTTTGAAAAGTGTAAATTAAATTATTTAAAATCAAAATTTTGATAATTTAATTAAAAGAGCATGTTGAGGATAATTATGAAATAAATTAATTAAATAAATGAAATTGTGTGAATTACAAGTAAAACTACAAAATCAGAATTAAAACAAAAAGGGTTGTTAAATGGGGAAAAGAATCAAGAAAAGAAGAAAAGGACCAATGAATGTTGAGTTTTGGCTGTAAAGCTGGGAATGAATTTAGAAAACTTATTTTAATTTTGATTTATGGAGTTTTTGAAAAAGAAGAAGATACATTTTTATTTAATAGCAAAATTGTGAGATTTTGATTCACAGAAAAATTGACAGAAGCTACACAAAAATATTGAGTTCTGGAAATTGGATCCTCTCTTGTTTTCTCTGTAGAATTTATTTAGTTTTCATTGTTCTTGAAGAGAGGCTCTTCTGAATTAAATTTTAGATTAGGGAATTTAGCAAGGAAATCTGGAGGAGAAGTTCTGAAGGAAGAAAGGGGAGCTCTTCGAAAAGGCTATTTGGGATCGAGAAAAGCTTCAGCAATTCTTTAGCAAACGTAGGACTTCAGGTTCCATTCTAATTCTTTAATTTCTCTGAATCAGTATAAATAAACATGTTTACTCTATAAAAGAAAAGAAAATCTTTTTTTGAAATTTAACAGTTATTAGATAGCAAACCAGCAAGAGAAAATTATTGGGGTCTGTGAAAATGTTCTGTATTCTTTTATAATTTTGTTATAAAAATTGTTCCCCTCTGAAATAAAGGATTTTTGGATATATCTATATATATACATTTTTTTAAAGATGTATATACATATATATATTATGAGTATATTTACACAGTGATTTATTGCAGAAAAGATTTTTACCTGATTTGACATATATACATATACATATATGAAACCGTTTATTGATGTTGCGAACTTTAGACTTCTAGAGGCTTAATTTTATTGTTGGATGTTTATCCTCGTGTTATGTGCTCTTGATGTAGCAAGATATTGATATCATTATTTCGGAAGGGTTGTACAGGGTTTTGTTGAGACTCTGGTTTTGTGTTTTAGCGAGATGGGTAATGCCTCGCATGTCATCTGTTAAGACTTAATGCTTTGTTCTTTATGGTACAACCCTTGCTTTGATTTTGCTATGTTCAGGGTCTCCAGGGAGAGTGGCTCTTCGTGGGGGCCAATACCTCAAATAGGAGGAAGGGCTTAGGATAACCCACATAAGAGTAGATTAACAAGTGAAAACCTAATAATAGAACTTAAGGGGATGGGTAGTAATAAAACAATAAGATAATCTTGGATACCTCGTCTATCCATTAGGGCTATCACAGACTAATGGTAGACTAAGAAGGCTGTGGTTGGCAAAGTCGTTACCTCATCCTCAGGAGAGGTTAACGGCTCCGCATGAGTCACCCTATGGGGCTGGCGCCTCAAGTAGGAGGAAGGGCTAGGATAACCATAGATGGGGGTCGATGCCTCATGTTGGAGGAAGGGCCAGGATAACCCATGTAGGCTATGCGATGACACTCTCCACTAGTTTCCCTTGTGCTTTGTTTTCTTGGTTACCTCTGGAAGTGTGTTATGATTGTTGTCTTGGTTTTACTTGGCAAGTGATTATGGTTGTTGCTTTTTATTTATCTATGATGATTTTTATGGCTTTATGGTTATTATGCTTGATTCTTGGTTGTTGTCGTTTATGACCTGTGTAATCCCTTGATGTTGCTATTGGAGTTATTGTACTATGCTTTTCTTATTGGAGTTAGTCTTATGGAATTCATGGTCGTGGTTACTTCCCTGTCACCTCTGAGCACAGGGGGTGGGTTTTTCTAAACCCACGTGGTCAGGTGGAACATGCTTTGCACCCGTTGGGTTGCCCATCAACGTTCGTACTTCACAGTATTCTTCAAATGGAGCTTGTACCAGTTATTCATCTTGTAATTCGGACATTATTTGCATTATGTTATTATCCCACTTGTATGGGAGGTTTTATTGTATTTCATTTATTGAGAACTTATAATGTATTAAAAGATGATGTATTGTAAATGCACCCTTGTATCCATTCATGTTTTATGAGATTTATTATGGTTGTATCATGTGATGTATTTATACTTATACTTATGTATACATGGATGTTACTTTTGTAAATGGGTATTGTAATGTTTATGATGGATGTAAGATTAGTTATGTTATTTAGCCTTATGTCTATCTTTTGTTATGAGTTGTTTATGCGATGTGACCTCGTGTGCCCCAAAGGACTTGATGTTATGATGTTATCGTATAATGTGATTATGGTTAATGGTTCATTATATGTATACTTTGTTTCATTAAAAAAAAAAATGTGTGTGCATTTTTTTGTCCTTTGGGGTTTGCATGATGAGTGTTACAGATTATAAGTAAATCGGTGATAGTGAATTTTGAATGGTGTTGATATATATGTCCCTATCGCATATATATTATATGCTTTGTATTTTGTTTTATTTCATTGTTTATACTCTATAAACTGTATTCATTAAGAATAGAAGCTAATAGTAAGCATTTTAATGTTATTCAATTATGTTGAATGTGTATATATGTATATATCTATATAGACTTCTATATGGTTTAAGTCTGCAATTCTGTATTGAAAATAGAATGTTGCTTTTAGGTTATACAAGTATATATATATATGTGTGTGTGTGTGTGTGTGTGTGTATGTATATATATAAATGCATATGTATATATATATATGTATGTATGTATATATATAACATGTGTGTATATATATATGTATACTCTTGTATATGTGATATTCGTAGGAATTTAAATGTTTATATATAGATAGGAATGTATACATTCTGAGTTCCATTAAAGAACATTGCTTCCTTTGTTATTAATGGAACATATTAGACAAACATTAAAATAGAGGAAAACTTAGATAGGGCATAATTGATGTATTTTTAATTATATTAAATGAAGGATTAGTTTATAGGGGATTAGATTATCTTTTGATTAAAATCAATAATTAATAAACTTGAAATGGTTGTATTGTAAATTCATTATGTATTCCATGATTCTATTATTGGTTCGAGTTGTTTGTATGAAGTAAAGTTAGTAAGAAGTGAAAATGGGATGTTTGTGAGTTACAGTTCAAATGTTTAGGTCATTGTGTGGGTGGATATGCAAAGTCTTCCAGAGGTTAGGGGGAATTTTCTACTTGTTGGATTTTATGATCATTCTTTTGAGATGGTGGTTCATGTGTTGAATGAGTTTACGAGGGTCATTAGCCTTGCATGTTATACTCTCCACTCTGATTTGGACTTGCGTGCGGGATGGTTTATGCATCACCTTTTTGTGTATGTTTATGAGGCTTTTTGAATTTGTGCAAATGGCTTTACCCAGTTGGATATTTTTGGGTCTTCTATTTGTTAGTAGGGGGGAGTGGCTCTCTATGGGGGTCTGGCGCACAAAGTGGTGCCAGGGTAACTCATTGAGAGTTTCTTTAATTAGTGATAACCTAAAATAAATTAGGGGGTTGGGTAGTTCACATTAATCAAGATAACACCTCACTCATGGCTCAAGTGCTTGTTTAGGCTTGAAATGAGTGGGAAGGCTTGGAATGAAAAGATCAATTGCCTTGTCCTCTTGGAAGGTATGTTGATCCTGCATGAGTTTGTATGGGGGTCCAATGGCCAGTAGAGGTTGCCAGGGTAACCCAAGATGGGGGTCTGGTAGCCTAGGAAGGTTACACCAAGGTAACCCATAACAAGCTATGTGATGACACTCCTCCCTATAGCAACCTAGAATTCCCGTGTCTTGTGTTCACTTTTTTGCTATGTATCTCTGGAAGAGGTGTCATTGTTGTGAGTTATTTGTGGTATTTGAATGTTGGAGCCATGTTAGCCTTTTGTGTCGTGCTACTGTCTTCTTGTCTGCTTTAGTGGTGAGCCCTTATTGTTATCTCCTAGCACAAGGGGTGGACCTTAGGGTTTCACATGGTTGGGTGGAACGTGCCATGCACTCTATTGGGTTCCCAGTTGATGTTCAAAGAATGGATGTGGTACCTGATGTGGAGATTCCAAATCTTGTACCAGACTTGAGTTAGCGTTGATGTTATGTAATGAAATCATTTCAGTTGTATCTTATCATGTATTTGATGTATCCTTCTTGTTGTTATAAGGGAATCTTTGATATAAACATGTAAACTATGTAATGATCTACCCCATGTATGGGAAATTGTATATGTATTCATTGGTTTGTATTCTATGTTCTTGATTGGTGTTGTATCTGTGGAAATATGTATATCTAATTCTTTTAATGCAGAAGATGTCAATGAACTCTTGTTATTAGTTATTTTTATGGTGTATGTTTAGGTTGGTTAATTGTTATGTTCGTAATGCAATCATGATACCCTAAAGGACATAGTCAGTAGAATTGTACATGTAGATTGCATTTTATGTTATTATTAGTATGATCTATATGTTGATTCACTTTTTTTTTAAATGTGTCATAATTGTTAGTTTTTGTGTTGTCCTTTGGGGTTTCGTGGTTGGGCGTTACACTTGGTATCAGAGCCTAGGTTCATACACTGGGCACTCTGGATACATATGATGTAATGTCACGTTGCCCAAACTCCAAAGGAACACTAAGACAACTATTACTACACAATTTTTTTTTTAAGTTAACATATATGAAATGTACATTAAGTTCCAATGCACGACATTCAATTTAATTAGATACACTAACAACCTGTGTCCTCTGGGCTACACATGAAGACATTACGTAACCTAGAACCCATAACAATGATAACAAGTGGATTTCCAAGATACATTATATCCCATGACAAACATTCATTAACAAAACCATACATCCATAATAATTCCATCATTAATAAGCATTCACATGTGATAACTCAATATAAACAAGATTAACTCAACTGCAATAACCATAAAATATATTAAAATCATGAGAATACGAAGGAGCATATTTTCATAGATACAACACATCAAAATGATGGCAACCATAATCACTAATCATATAAGGAAAACAAAGGTACAATTATACATTACAACTGTTTCCATTACATTGCATCGTTCAATCACATAAGTTTACATCATTGTTTCCCAACACGTGGGAGTAATACATCAAATACATGAGTATGACAGAAATAAAGAATATATATCTGAAAATATATTGACCTTTGGAACACTCTGCATCTGTGTAACATTGCACTAGACGAATGCCAATAGGGAACCCAACGGGGTGTGTACCACATTCCACCTGACCGTGTGGACTCGAAGGCCCAACCCCCCGTGCTAGGAGTAGACAAGAAAGACCCACAACCGAAACAACCTAGTAGAATGACCACATGACCAAACCATAGAAATACAACCAAAACATAATGTTCAACATCAACGACTACAACAAGACGACTGATTCCAAAGACGTATAAATACAATGGCAAGGGGTACTATGGGAGAGTGTCATCACACGACCCTATTATGGGTTATCCTAGCTGCCTCTCAATAGGTGTCGACCCCCATCTATGGTTATCCTGGCTTCCCTTTACGAGTGTCGACCCCACAGGGTGACATGTGTGGGACCACTAGCCTCTCATGAGGATAAGGTAGCAACCTTTCCGACCATGGCCTTCTTAGCCCACCCTTAGTCTGTGAAAGCACTAACGGTGTGGATGAGGTATCTAACTTATCTTTAGTTATGTTAACCTACCCAACCAACTAGTGTTTTTTATTAGGTTTTCACTTGTTTAACCAACTCGTTCATGGGTTATTCAGGCTGCCCCTTTGTGCGCTGGACCCCATGACAAGCCACTCTTCCTATTAACCCAAAAAAAAACTCACAACACCGAGGGTGTACAAAGGGACAAAACACCAAAATTCATGATTCAGAATACAAATGTGAGGCATGAACCATCTCACCAACAATCATAACAAAATACAACACTACTGCATTTGATAACACCCTCTAGAGTTCAAACTAGTTATTCAATCATATGATCCCAATTCCAATCAAGGAAAATCGACATGAACTAGTTTCCCACTGCCTCTGGAAGCCTAGAACCAACTACCAAGTGAGGGAAACATAAACAATGTGGGTTCCCGACAAACTCAAAACATGAAAAAACATAAAATCTCCCCAATAAGTGAAGTAAAACCAAAAGGAGAAGTACAGTCCATAAGGAAAAACACAATATCCATCATAAGAGATTGATTACATAACTTATCTAAGCATTTACAAGGCAATACTTTCAAAATTCCTTTAAAATAATCAATTATAGCATAAGTCACATAACCAAAATACTATTTAACCAACTTCCTTTATAACATCTTTTAACATTAAAATATCTCAAACCAAATATCCTTAAAACAATTACATAAACTTTAACTCGCTAACTAGCAATACAAAGGGTTGCGAAAACATAGTTGCTTACTTAATTAAGTCAACGCTATTGAAAACAAGAATATATATATATATATATCTTCTATTAAAAAAAAATAACAAATTTAAATATCTTATCAAAATTTAACTAATTACATATAAATACATATATATATATATATAATTATATACATATATATATAAATATATATATATATATATATACTTGCGTGTACATATTTATATATATATATAATCGTATCAATCTTTCCATATAAATATCTTCAAAAAAAACTTAACAATATCAATTTGTTTGCTATCATATTCACACATATATAAACATAACTATGATCCTAAATGTTTATCATATTCTAAAGATGCAAAACAACTATTATGCAATAAGGAAAAATACAAAAGACACCTCAAAGATTTTCCTAAGGAATTGTTAACACAAAGAAAATAGATGAAATAATGCAATTGCTTATACCTTCTTCATGTTGATGAATCCCTTGGTTTGCCCTTGATGTTTAAGATCCTTGTGTGCTCCTTGGATGGCTAGATGCAAGATTGACATTATGACTAGATGTAAGTGCAAATGGCTAAAATGGCTTGGCTTAATGAGTGAAAATACTTGTGAATTGAGTGCTCAAAATGACAGCATAAGGATACTAAAATGACTAAGTCCTCTAATGCATTAGAAGAGGAGGTATTTATAGGAAAATTTGAATTCTCTAGAGAATTCAATGGTTGAGATTGAGCCACCAAGGTCAAGATGTAGAGCTATGGTGAGTTGAGGACTCACAAGCCCTTACATCTTGACATGTGAAATGTGAGATGGCCTAGGATAAGATGATGTGGAAGTGAGGTGGAAGGGAGATACATGATGTGGAGGAAGGACAAGTACCTTGGGGGGTGAGAATATTTCCTCAAAAAGGAACTTCTTGTCCCCAAGTGAGGATGAAAGTGACATTTGAGGAATTTTGGAATTCCTCAAAAATCTCCATGGGAAATGAGAAAGTGGTTGGAGAAATAAATGTGAATTAAAAATTCACATTCTTAGGAGAATCTAATGGATAAGAGAGGGTTTCCAAAAAGGTGGGAATTTGTCACATGTGAGTGAGGTGACAAGTCAAATGTTCTAGAAGTTGCATGGGGATAAGGTAAGCCTTGAAAGGATAAAATGTGAATTAAAAATTCACATGGGGAGGAGAAAGACCTAGGATGCATAAATGTGAATTAAAAATTCACATGGGAAAGAGGGTCAATGCTAAGAAAGACAAATGAAAAGGTTGACTAAAAAAGGGTGCTAAATGTGGCTAATGACTTTGATTAAGGTTGTACAAATACCTGATTAAGATAATTAATGAGAGATTAGAAGCAAGTGGAAAATGTAGGAGGATGTAACATTAATCCTTGATTAAGAGGATACACATCTTAATCATGAATTAATTAAATTAATCCAGATTAGAAAGGGATTATGGAGGATGTGACAAGGACAGAGAAAAATGAAGAATTTTAAATTGATTTTATTCAAAAATGTTAAATGACTAAATTAAATAAATTGATATATTTATTTAATTCAGAGAGGGAAAAGATGTAAGGTAAAGCATTTAATTGTTAAATTAAATAATTTAAGGACCTTAGGCAGGAAGTGCAATATTAATTAAATAAATTAATATTGATGGAATGGATGAATAAAGAGGTGAATTTGATCATATGAGAGCGATCAAATTTGGATGTCTACATTTTACCCCTCTTTGAAATATTGTTAAAATAACAATGTTTCGAAGAAAAATAAAATGCAGATGGTGAAGGAAGTGATAGGACTTGATGCCCCAGCATGAAAGAGGTTGAATGAGCTTCCCAAGTGGAGGGAAAAAGGAGGGAGATACCCCAGTGACTACCATGAAGGGATGGAGGAAAAATGGTAGGGTATGCCCCCTCGAGAGGGCAGTTGGGGAAGAAAAGGGGCCTTAGGAAACTTCTCAATAGGAAGAAATGGAAGGAACCATTAGATAGAGCTCAAAAAACTGAGTAACTTTGGCTTTTGAATGGAGGTGATCGGATGCATGGTTTGCAAATGGCGGCCCTAGGAAGGTAGTGAATTAATTGGAGGAGAAAAAAGTTAAATAAAAGGTAAAAAATACCTTTTATTTTAAAAGGGGGGAAAAAAGAGGGGGAAGGGGTTAAAAGGTAATTTTAGAAATTACCTTAGCACATTTCCACTGTAGCAGTTGAGAGAAGAGGAGAGAAGAGGAAGAAAACAAAGAGCAACGATGCCGCAAGATTATGACTTCAATATCATTCACCAGGCGGATGAGGTGCGGAGGTTCCACACCCACTACGCAGTGCCTCGCCTAGTAACAAAACCCCTCTTGTGTATTTTAAGTATTTATAGCATGTTTTTGAATGTTTATAGAAAATGTAAAACATGGGTTTTGTTCTTGGGATAGAGAAGAAAAATGGGTAGGAACTAGAATTTCAGTTTTACGAGGGGATAGGGGTATAAGAGAGCGAAACATGGCTCTGGGAGGGGTGAATCCACCCCACTGTGGAGTGGCACGGCCCCTGGTTGGGCCAAGATGCCCCACAGAGGGGCGTATCTACCCCGTTCTGGGGCGCTTCCGCCCTGCGCATGGGCTTATCTACCTCGACTTGGGCGGGTCTACCCCGTGCGGGGGCGCAGTTGCCTTGGTTCAGGGCGGTTTCACCCCGCATGGGGGACGCACCTGCCCCACGTAGCGGTGTGTCTACCCCTTCCTAGGGAAAAGGTGCCCCGCAGGCTAGGGCACAACCGCCTCGGTTCGGGGCAAAGGCACCCTACAGGCAGGGGCTTAGCCAACCCAACTCAAGGCAGAGGCACCTTGCAAGCCAAGGCGCAGCCGCCCCGGCTTAAGGCGAAGGTGCCCCGCAAGTGGGGGCATAGCTACCCTGGCTCAGGGTGGAGCCACCCCACAGGCCGAGGTGTAGCCGCCCCTACTCGGGGCAGAGCCGCCTGACTGGCCAGGGCGCAACCACCCTGGCCTGGGGTGGAGCCGCCCTGTAGGCTAGGGCACAGCTGCTTCGGCCTAGGGCGGGTCCACCCCGGTTTGGGGCGAGTCTACTTCGGCCCAGGATGGGTTTTCCCCTAGGGAAGGCATATCTGTCTCAGCAAAACTGTCCTGACTTGGGGTAGGTTCAACGAAGCAGGGGGGAGGAGCTAGGAAAACGCAGAAAAGATAGAACATAAGAAAAAGAGTGTCCCAAGGCTAAGAAGGAAATTGATAGTTAAGTTAATATGGATGCAGAGCTTCGAGCGATTATGGACACATGAGCGACGGTTGGAGGCACCGGCACCGACTATGGCGGCCATGACCGGATTAGATCATGCAGTGCTGAAGCATGCGAGGTTATTTCACTTTTTACAGTTCCTGGTGATGAGGGCACATCGAGCGATGTTGACAACACTAATAAAGAGATGGATTTCAGAGACATTGACCTTCCATCTTTCGACGGGGGAGATGACAGTGACGTTGGAGGATGTATGGCATATCCTGAGGTTTCCCATAGCGGGATTGTTAGTGAGTGATGTGGTATTGAGAGGGGCGGAGTTAGATCACACCATTTCAGTGTTATTTGGAGATGAGGATCTGCCCATACATAATGGGTAGTTGGACTTGGACAGATGTTTGTTAGTGAGAGTACCACCCCTACCATTATTTTTGTGTGGGCTGATTAGTGGGATATTGTTACTGGACCATAGCAGGCAGTTTTGTAGTCTATGATTCATGGAGGTGATTCGACATATTGTCGAGTGGCACGAGGGATATTTCTCATGGGGTACCTATGTATTAACATAGTTATACAGGGACATGCATGTGATCTACTATTGGAGGTCAGCGAGTTTGACACACACGACCCTACTACAAGTGTGGGCATGGGAGCACATTATGGTGACGAGACCCCTAGTGGTTAGGGGAGGAGAGGAGGATTATAGGGAGCCTATGGCCTAGGGGTATGGGGAGGCGAGGGGTTGGGTTTTGCGGTACGAGATGCAGGGGAATATGGATGGGTGGAGGAGAGCGATAGATGGCTTACAGGAGAGGGACATATTATGGCATTCATATATGTATCGGTAGTTCAGGGGATGGAGGGAGGAGGAGGATAGACATAAGGGCTATTTTATGAGTCAGTGTGTCTTGATTGGGAGCCAGCCACGCATAGTGGAGATGCATCGACCAAACAGAGTGTTGAGACAGTTTGGGCTGGTACAGGATATTCTGAAGGTGCCTGTCATGTTTCGTCGACTCACCAGAGAGTGACCATGGGGAAATACTTTGACACCGAGAAATGCTAGAGTGTTGTGGGTGGAAACAGTGCAAGTACCCTACCCAGGGAGGGTTTTTGGGGTGGAGGACGCGGGAGTGACAATATAGTATGACCGGTGGTGCCGCAACCACTAATGGGAGAGGATTACACTGACGGTGCCTATTATAGGAGTTGTAGGATTTGGATCGGAGGATGAGTTCCAATTGGCAAGGGAGGGTGGAGATAGGAGGAGACAAGCATGAAGGGGAGGGGAGGCAAGGGTGGCAGGACAACAGGAGGATGTAGAGGGTGTTGGTCAGCAGGGTAGAGGAGAGGATAAGGCTGAAGCGGTAGGATAGCTAGAGAGGAGGAGGAGGAGGAGAGAACAGAGGAGGGATAAGGTAGAGGTGGATGTAGCAGGACCTGATGATGGGATAGGTCTAGAGCCAGATGTAGTACAACAAGATGAGCTAGAGGTGGAGATGATATGTGTGGTGGAGGGTGGAGCCATTCAACAAACAAGCATAAGAGGAAGAGTACGACATAGGAGAGTGCTAGTGAGGGTTGAGCAGGAGGAAGTGGGAGGGGGTGGACAACAGGATGGAGCATAGGAGGAGACTGAGGCCAGGGGTCAATCAGAGAGGATGGAAAATAGGAGATGATAGAGGAGGGTCCAGAGCGTGGCAGAGTAGGGGCCTTCCGTGCTAGAGATATGGGGAGCAAGGATGAGGAGGAGTTGGAGGGGGAGCCAAGGTTTGTAGGAGAGCCAAGGAGACTAATGAGGGTGGGGAGGAGAGGATAGTTGAGGAGGATTTGGGTGAGCAGGGTTGAGTGGGTGCAGGATGAGGTAGAGGTTGATGCGATGGATGTAGATGGGCTAGATGTGGAGGTGTTGGAGGTAGAGTCGTTGGAAGCGGTTCATTGTGTGGCATTAGAGGATCCTACTGCTTAGCTGAGAGGCTTCGGATTACAAATCAAAGGTTGAGGATTGTTGAGGTGGAGGTGACCAGACTTAGGGTCAAGCTAGCGAGGGTATAGGCAACAGGTTAGAGAGATTATGGATTTATGGTTGACCACCTATCCACATAGGTAGAGGTGGTGGGAGAGGGAGAGAGATGGATTGTGGGCTGACATACAAGGGGTACAAGATGAGTTGGCTATTGTGAGTTGGGACCATGACAAACTACAAGCAAAGGTTGTTATATTACAAGCCAGGGGGAGTCAGCAGATCAGGGGCCAGCGGACACTAGGCAAGAGCGAGAGGAGATGAGGGGTCAGATACGCATGACGCAGGCGGAGAGAGATGTAGCACTGGCATAGGTATAGGCCATGGAGATGGAGAGGGATGTAGCCCAGGCACAGGTGTAGGTGTTGCAGAGTGAGAGGGAGGTGGTAGAGGCACATATACAGTCTCTTCAGAGGAGGAGAGAGGAGGTAGCTTCAGAGGTATCATCACTACAGAGAGAGCGAGATGCATCATATTTGAGAGTACATGAGCTACAGAGGGACAGGGATGCAGTGGTGGCTCGGTCATAGGCCGCACAGAGGGAGAGGGATGCTGCAAAGATGTGGATGTAGATGTTGTAGGGAGAGTAGGATGCATCAGTGGCTCAGTTGCAGTTAGTACAGAGGGAGAGGGATGTTGCAAAGATGCAGATGCAAATATTGTAGGGAGAGTGGGACGTAGTAGTGGCTCAACTGTAGTCAGTACAGGTTGGTGATGTGATAGGGGTAGACATATAGGGGTCACAGGGGGAGAGGGATGCAATAGTGGCTAGGGCAGTGGCTACCAAGGAGATGAGAGATCGGGTTCAGGTAGAGATGGCATAGTTACAACTATCCTAGGAGGCCTGGGAGCAGGAGAGGAGAGTGATCACTAGAGATCGGGATAGGTATCGTTAGGAGTAGAACTCCGTTTGGGTCCAGGTTATTGAGCGAGAGGAGAATACGAGGGAGGCAGGATTTTGGATGTCTGTGTATTATCATGCAGTTCCAAATCTAGCACAGCAGATATTCCAGTACATTCGGCAGACACCACAAATGTTAGCGCCATCCTAGATGCTGGGGACGTGGACCCGAGGTTTCAGTGAGTCACAGGGTGTTTTTCCAGTCAAGAGATCAGTACCTAATTCACCTCATAGATCAAATGTGGGTAGCTCATTCAGAAGATGATAGGCTACTGATTTTTTGATAGGTGGGAGGTGGATGGATAGGTCAGAGTGACAGCAGTTATTTTCAAAGCCTTGTATTGATATTTCATCTTATGATTTTGTATATGATGGGCATGTATTTTGATGTTGTCGATAGATATTATTTGGTGATGGAATTTTGGATTTATATATATATATGGTATACATATCAGCCCTTATTGACACTATGTTCATCCAGTGGATGGATGATTTGATACATGCATATGTTTTATCTATTGACATGTATGTATATATTTATGATGGCATATGTGGATACTTTATGTATGGATGCTTATTTGATTTTTTGACATGTGTGTATATGTTTATGCATGTAGGATGTGATATATTATGAATCTAACACTTTGTGATGCAGGTGGCGATGTATGCATGAATCTAACACTTTGTGATGCAAGTGGTGATGTATGTATGAGTAGTATAATGAACCTAATATATGTGGTTCTAAAAATGATAATGCACTTGTAATGAACTTAAAACTGTAATGAAAGGTAATAACACATGATCATAAGCTTCAATAAGGACTTACATGATAAAAAAAGGGCGGAGATGGATGTTAGTGAAAGTGGAAAACGGGTGTAATTTGGCACTGTCAATAACTCTTAGTATCCTGAGAAGAATGGGAGATAGGGCAAAGTACTTGCACAACCAAAATCATAGGGTGAATGCTATGCTACAGTAATGATTATGAAATGCAATCCTAATATGATTTTCCATCTTTGGAGCACTGATTTTTGCTATAGCATAAGACACCAAGTGCCAGGGTATAGGCAACCAAGGAGAATTAGCATCTAATGCATGAAACAAACACACAAACAAGAAGGCTATCCCAACACCCCAAAGTAGTGAAAACTTTGGTCGGGCCAGGAATTGGGATAACGACAAGCACAAAGGGATGTCCCAATGTAAAACAAGATCACATGGGTCTTGGTGGATACTATGTGGGGCAACCCAGTAGACAACAACAATAAAAGATCAAGATATGCCCCTATCTAAATTAGTCAAAACACACCATAATATGATAGATTATGGCGGCCTTAACTAACTGTAATAGAGAGTTCTAATGATAAAAAAAAAACCAAAAGTATCAAAAGATCACAATCAAATTTCAAACGTCCTTTTCCATAGGATCAAGAGGATGGATGGGGTTTATGAGGTTTGTTAGGAAGGATGCATCCTGTTGAGACCAAAGATGATGGATACTAAGCTAAAAGATTGTCATGACATGGGATGCTCAAAATCAATTGAATCTCCTACCATAGGTGGTTCTCATTTGTGAAGAACCAGCTAGATAAGGGCATAGCTTGATGACACGACACAAGGCACCAGACATGAGACTGACACACCCTATAGACCTAGGGTCTCGGGGGTTGATCATAGATTAGCCTTGCCTACGTGAAAGCGTAGAGCCCTCGTATTTCCAAAAAAGACCATGGATAAAGCAGAAAGAGGACTAATGGAGACCGATGAGACAATGATGAAACAAAGCCTCGGGGGTGGATCAAAAGATTGACCTTGCCTACGTGCAAGCGTAGGGGCAACGTAGTTCAAAAAAATACAAACAATGATCGACCATGGATAAAAGAGAAAACAAGACAATGGAGATAAATGACGGGGGACCATCATAGGATGATTTGAAGGCCCCAGGGGCAGATCAAATGATCAGCCTTTCCTACATGAGAGAACAAGGGGAATGCAGTTCGACCAAGACCAAAGAGACTGACATGACAGGATGAGGCCTAGGTGGAGATGGGCACAATGGATGAGCCTAGATGATCACACAAACTAATAGATGGAAAAATTGACAACAAAAGCTCAAACTAGGACAAAAATTTTAGGATGAGGGATAACATATAATCGTCCAATGCTCAATCAAAAGATACCAAGCGGCCAAAGATGGACTAGGAGAGGATGTCAGGATAGGATGGATGGAGTCATAAAGTAATTAGGACGCAAGGTAGATAATGATTAAGCCCTCTACTAATTATTCCCATTACCAGGTTTTCACCACCCATACCTATCCAAGGCACCACCAAAGGTGGTTTTCACCATAGGATGAATTTATTTCTCTTTACTATTTTTGGATTTTTTTTATTTTTATTTTTATTTTTTTCTATTTTTGCAGGTAGGGTTACTAAGCGGACTTAGATGTAGAACCTCTTTAGATGCATGATATTGATAGGTTCTTCAAGGGGCTCTCCTTCGAGGGTAGCAAGTTTGTATGCCCCAAATCCATATTTAGCGATTATGATATAAGAACCCAACCAGTTTGCTTCAAATTTTCCTTTCTTATCGCGGTCCTGCCGAGTACGTTGGTTCTCTTTAAGGACAAGATCACCAATCTGGAACATTCGAGGATGAACCTTCTTGTTTTAGTTATGCTTGAGACGGTTTTGGTAAGTTTGCAGATGATCATAGGCTTTGATTCATCTTTCATCAAGTAACTCTAGTTGTGTAAGCCGAGCAACATGAGCATCCTCCTTGCTGATAAGGTTCTTTAAAGAAATCCTCAATGATGGGAGCTCAACTTCGATTGGCAAGATGGCTTCGACACCATATACTAAAGAATAGAGGGTGGCGCCCATAGGGGTGTGGATGGAGGTGCGATATGCCCAAAGAGTAGGATGAATATGGAGGTGCCAATCTTGACTAGTGTTATTGACAACCTTTTTGAGTATGCGGATAAGGGTCTGGTTGGTTACTTCTACCTAACCATTACCCTGGGGGTAATAAGGCGTTGACCAATGATGTTGGATATGAAAGGTGTCACAAAGATGTTTCATAGCTTGGCTTTTAAAAGGTTTTCCATTATTGGAAAGGATGGTGGATGGAATACCATATCTACAAAGAACATAGTAAAGGATGAATTTTAAAATTTGAGTACCGGTGATTTGTGAGAGTGGCATTGCTTCCACCCATTTGGTGAAGTACTCAGTGGCAGTAATTATGAATGTATGGTCATCAAAAGAGGGTGGGTAAATATTTCCAATCAAGTCAAAACCCCATTGAGAGAAGGGCCATGGTGCTAGGAGGGGTTGAAGGTCCTGTGCCAGAGCATGAATCAAATCTGCATGTTGTTGGTAGGGAAGGCATTTCTTTACAAATTCACAAGCATCATGTTCTAATGTAGGCCAATAATATCTAGCTCAGAGAATCATTTTGGCCAAAGCCATACCATTTGAATGGGCCCCACAAACACCACTATGTACCTCTATTAGTGCAGTATGGGCTTCGGTCTCTTTCAGACATCTAAGGAGGGTTCCATCATACCCATGATGATAAAGCATATCACCGACGATAATGTATCGCGTTGAACATTGAATAAAGGATTTTCGTTGGTTTTGTGTGAGGTCTGGGGGTAGAATATTATCATGCAGATAAGTATATATGTCTTGGTACCATGGGGAAGCGAGACCTACAATGTCACACACCATGTCAATCTCAGGGATATCATATGCTGGGATTAAAATTTGTTCCACAAGGAACTTGCATTCTGTTTGATCTTTAGGCATGTCAATCAGGGAGCCAATAGTAGCCATTGTATCAGCTACTTTGTTTTGTACCCTAGGAATTTGGTCAAATTGTATGAAGGTGAAATATTTCTTGAAGTCATCCACCATACGTTTATAGGGAAACAACTTATCATATTTTGTTAGGAATTCATCATTAACTTGCTTAAGGACCAACAATGAATCACCAAAGACTCTCAAGTGAGTTATGTGCCACTGCTTTGTAATTCGGAGACTTGTGAGGAGGGCTTTGTACTCAGCTATGTTGTTGGTACATGGGAATGCTATCCTAAACGATTTTGGAATGTAGTCACCTTGAGGGGTAACCAACAAAATTCCTACGTCTAATCCATTATGAGTATATGAGCCATCAAAATATAATATCCAAGTAGGTACTTCTATAACTATGAAAACTTCTTCATCTGGAAATTCAGTGACTAGAGGGTAAGCATCCACTAGGGGTGCCTCAGCCAGCTGATCAGCTATGACTTGTCCCTTTATGGCTTTACAATCCACGTACTCTATGTCAAATTCACTTAGGAGCATGACCCACTTAGCCACGCAACCAGTTAAAGTGGTTCTCGATAACAAATACTTTAGTGGATCATTTTTTCCTATTAATTTGACCGAATGGTTGAGCATGTAATGTCAAAGTTTTTGTGTACTGAAGACCACTTCAAGACAGGATTTCTCCATGGGTGAATAGTTTAATTCATAGCCGACTAATGTTCGACTAATGTAGTAGATTGCTCTTTCTTTTGAGGATTCATCATGTTGTGCCAATAATGCCCCCAGTGCGACTGAAGTGGAAGAGAAGTAAAGCAGGAGGGGTTTCCCTGGAATCGGTGGCATTAGGATCAATGGATGAGCCAAGTATTCCTTGATCTTATCAAAACCTATCTGACACTGTTAGTTCCATCTGAAGGTGGAGTCTTTTTTTAGAAGATGGGTGAATGATTGACACTTATCTGCAAGCTGTGCTATGAACCGACAGATGGATTGCAGCTTTCCTTGGAGACTTCTTAATTGTTTCAGATTGCATGGGGGTGGAATATCCAAAATATCTTTCACCTTGGCGGGATCAACCTCAATGCCTCTTTGAGAGACTATGAAACCCAACAATTTCCCTAATGTAACACCAAAGACACTTTTTTGGATTTAGTTGTAACTTATAATGTTCTAACCGCTTGAAAATCTTTTTTAGGATGGTAAGGTGCTCTACTCTGGCTTTGGATTTTCCTAGCAAGTCATCAACATAGTCTTCCATGATAATATGGATGAGGTCATGGAAGATGACAGTCATTGCCCTCTGATATGTCACCCCCACATTCTTGAGACCAAAGGGCATAATATTGTAGCAAAAAATACCCCAAGGTGTTGTAAAAGCGGTCTTGTGTTGGTCTTTAGGTGCAATTCAGATCTGATTGTAACCAGAGAAACCATCCATAAGGGATAACATCTCATGTCCTATAGTAAAGTTGACCAACATGTCAATATTGGGCAGCGAGAAGTCATCCTTCAGATAGGCTTTATTAAGATCTCGAAAGTCTGTACAAATTTGAATGTCTCTGTTTGGTTTGGCAATAGGCACTATGTTGGAGATCCATTCAGAGTAGTCAATAGGTCTGATAAAACCAGCATCCAATAATTTCTCCAATTCCTTCTTGACTAATAATGCTACCTGTGGATGCATTTTTTGGAGTTTTTGTTTAACAAGCCTTGCATCTGGGTGAACATCCAGATGATGAACTACTAAAGCAGGGTCTAAGCCTAGCATGTCTGAGTATGACCAGGAAAAGTTAATGATACCATCTTGAAGTAGTTGAACAACTACTGAATATTCTTACTCTGATAGAGATTTGGCTACATAGGTGATCTTAGGGTTTTCTGCAGTACCCAGATTAACTTCTTGAGTCTCTTCAATTAGGATGGCTGACTGTATGGATAATTGAGTTCCCACAAGGGGAAGATGAACATCTCCATCCTCCAGTGCCTCTTCAAGGTTTTCACTATCGGATGTGTCATTTATTTTTACTTTTTCCAGGTCAGGAAGTGCCTCGTGGAGGTTTTCACTAGATGAGCATTTTTTATTTTTCTTGTTTTTATTTTTGCGACTGGAGCGTTCATCTTCCCCCAATCCCATGAGGTTGACATATGTATCCAAGGAGACATTGGCAGGTGTGCTATCACATAGGTCCCAATCAATGAGTTTGGGATGGCCAAGAGAAAGGTTGATGGTAAAGACGGATAAACAGTAAAACATGGATGACAGGTCTGTGTGATCAACATCATCGTATGCACGTATGATGGATTCTTCCTTAGGTATTTCTTCCAGGGGACCATTGTCCACAGTAACACTATTGGAGGTATTATATGATGTTGCAGGGCCTTTCTACTTTTTGTCATATCTGAGGCCTATATTCTACGGCAACTTTGATACATCAATAGGTTGCAACCATCCCTATTCTTCCTTACCTAGGCCCCCACCTTGGTAGTTATGCTTTTTTGCAAACTTAGCTGACCAAGGGTATACTTCCTGAAAGTATTCCTTTAAAGGAGGATTTGGTTGGGGTTCTTCACGGTATACCCACTGACTGATATCCTCTTCTAGTGCATCTTTCTTTATACTAGGAGACTGGAAAGTGGTAGTGGGAATGTTTTTTGCACTGAAGGTGATAGTCTCATCTTCCTTTGGAGTAGCCTGCGAAGGTTGGCTGTACATGTGTGGTGACAAGAGCATGGTTGCCACATTTAGAGTAGTATGCATTTCATATTCACCACACCCCTTGTCAATGATCTAGACTTTGGTGAATGTAGGATTGGTGGTAGAAGATGGAGTGGTTGTTGTGGTGGATGATGGATTGGAGGATGATGACTGAGATGCCCCCATTTCGACTCCAGGACAATAATGTAAATGGGGAAATGATACTTCTAGAGCACAACAGTATTCAAATAGTTGTGGGTCAGCATAAATGGTGGCCTCTTGTCCATTAACCGGAAACTTTAGGCATTGATGGTACGTGGAGGGGACGGATTGCATAGCGTGGAGCCATGGGCGGCCGAGGAGGAGATTATATGGTAAGTCCAGATCAAGGACATGACAAGTAGTGTACTGAACTACAGGTCCAACCTAGATAGGAAGACTGATAATCCCTTCATAATTTCTTTGTGCATTATCATAAGCCTTGATCATGATGATTTGATTACTCAATTCTGATTGAGTATACCCTACCTATTTTATGAACTTCAGAGTACATAGATTAAGGGAGAGCCATTATCTACCAAGACCCTTTTTATTTTATGACGAGAAACTAGGACTTCGATGTGTAAGGGACAATTCTGATTGGCATCAATATTTGGCATGTCATTCTGGTTGAAGTGTAACTGGTAAGATAAAGCCAAGTGTCCTACTAAAGCTTGGAACTATGTGGGATCGATGTTGTTAGGTACGTGAGTTTCTTGTAAAGCTTTGTTGAGTATTTTCTAATGTACTGGAGAAGACTTAAGCAAATCCAAGATTGAGATCTGAGTAGGGGTCTTTCCTAAGTGATCAAGAATGTTATACTGAGAGTTTACAGGATTTGATTGGATGGATGTGGTGGCTGCAGGGATAGTAATGCGGGACCTTCAGGTAGCAACAACACATTGGGGATCTTTAGCTTTAACATGTATCATAGACATACAAGGTTCTACCTGTTCAATGTAATGGACAATGCCATCATAATTGAGCGGTACATTTTTATAGCTTATATTATTTGTGTTGTTGTCTTGGGGATTATTGTTGGAGGTGCTTGCACCTTGATTATGGTTAGGGAAGGCATTTTGGTATATCTATAATTGAGCATTGGATGATGAAGCTTGACTGGTGTCGACTTTGATATCTCCTTGATCGATAAGATCTTGGACATAGTTTTTGAGACCTTGGCATTTATTCAGAGTGTGCCCTTTTATCTTATGGAATTCACAATATTCATTCTCCCTAAACCAGGTCGGTTTGGGTTTGGACTCATCAAGTGGTTTGGTGATAAGGTACATGATTGGATAGTTGACTTGTAACAACTTATTGAAAATGACGCTCAAGGGTTCTCCTAATTGAGTATATTGGCATTTTCCATTCCCTTGATTTTTCTGGTTCGATTGTTGAGGAGGACGAGATGCCCCCTATGGCACAATATTCCATTAGGTATAGATGGTTGTTGCCTCTGGGATGTAATAGCCACCTGAACATGTTTAGTGTTAGTGACACCATCATTCACTGTGTTTGTGTTCTTGTTCCAGAAGTGTGACTTATCATCGGATGGCCTTTCTTTGTCATGGTTGTGTATCTTGATGTGCCCTTTGGCAATAAGGGCGCATTCAAGGATAGGTCTTTTTTCCACTATTTTAGCGAAATTGGTAACACAGTGCAACTTGAAATTATGAGCCATGTCAGGATGTGAGTTTTCCACAAAGAGGGTGACCATGTCTTTCTCTTTGAGAGGGGTTTTCATTCGGCTTGCTAGTGCTTGCCACCTTTGAAGGTAGCTAGCAAAGGTTTCACCTTCATTTTTGCTTCTCCTTAAGAAGGTCCAAAGTATCAGTGTCTTTTTCCAAATTGAAGGAGAAGTAAGAAACAATTTTTTTTGAAAGATCCACAAAGGATTTTATGGACCCTCATTCTAGACTCATGAACCATTCTAGGGCATTTCCTGTCAGGCTCCATGCGAAAAAATGCAAGAGGTAGTTGTCGTTGTGCATAACTTCTTGACACTGAGAGTAAAAATCTTGTAAGTGAGCCTTAGGATCTTTGTTTCCCTTGTATCTGTCAAACTTTGGTATCTTAAAGTGCTTCGGGAAGGGAATTAGTGAGATGGATGGATCAAATGGATAGGGACATATATCTTCAAATTGAATGGATTATTTACCAGTCCCTGCTTGGAGATCTTTCAAAGCAGCTTTGATTTCCAACAGGTATTTTTTGACCAGTGGTGTAGGAGTTGAGACAGATGAGTTGGATGGATATGGGTGGTAGGATGACGAAGGATTCTGCTAAGATAGTGTATGAAGGTTGACATATGGATTTTGATAGTGAGATGATGTTATCCCTTGCGGGTATGCTGAGGGAGCTTGTTGGTACTGGGGTTGTTGTTGCGAGGTATAGTATGGATTTGTTTGATAAGAATGTACGATAGGATGCTAGGGAGCTTGAATGTGGTGTTGGGGATTGGTTTGCTGGTACTAAAGGTACTGTGGTGACTGTTGGGAGGCCGCATAGGGTGGTTGTTGTTGGAACTGTTGTTGGTTATGATAGTAATAATGTTGAGGAGGTTTCTAATGTGATGTCGACTGTTAAATGGGTCGAGATGGGATGTTGTGTTGTGGTTGAACTTGCGAATGTAAAATGGATGTGAGGAACGGGGATATCGTTTGGGCGAGAGGTCAAGATGGATTTCCTGGGGATTGGTATGGTGGTTGTTGGGAAGAAATTAAAGCATTATGCGGGGGTTGTTGTTGATGAGGAAGTTGAGATAACGTAAAGGCATTTTGTAAAGGAGGTTGTTGGGTACCAACTAAAACATTTGGTTGGGATGTAACTTTTGGAGGTAATTGAGGTGGTAGGTTAGATTAGGGAGGTTGTTGAGATGTGTATGAAGGTGGTGGTAGATTTGTGGCCCCAGGAGGTGGAGGCAATGTGGTAAAAGGGTTGCTCCCAACGTTGACTGGAGGTTGACTTGAAAGGGGTGGTGTTGTTAGCATTAATGGTGAATGTTGTGAAACATTTTGTGGCATGTCGTAGGCGAAACGATTATTGGGATCAAATACTTGAGGAGACCCCATGACTGAGATTGTGGCATGCGGGGGATTTTTAACATGATAAAGAACAACGTTTCCAAATTCAGGTTGATGCCAACCCTCTACTAGAGGAAGATTGGGGATGTATGAACTATCTAGTGCGTTTTGTGAACCTTGGAGTATGTTAGATGTGGAACTGCTATATTTGGATAAGTCAACACCTGGCGTAGGTTTGACACCTTTTTCAATTAGGTGGGCCAAGATTTCTTCCCCATGTTTTTCGAACAGGTGGTCTGTCATTTGCACATTGGCAGGATTACTAAAATGTTCCTCAAGTGTGAGTTTGGATTGATTAACCATACTCTCTTCACCATGTGGTGAGTTGTTCTAATTTTCGGTGTTGGAGTGTGATGAAGTGCCATTATGAGGGTCTTGGGGGATGTTCACTCCATTGTTAGGATCTTGAGAGACATTAGTACCATTAGTAGGATTTGCATTGTTGTTAGGATCTTGAGACATGTTCACTTGGGAACTTTGACCTTGTTGTTGTGCCATTTGCTTCTTTGCTTGTGACCTAGTTTGAATGGGCATGCAAATGTGCTATGGGAAGATTACAAAGATGTCCTTGATGAATGATTTGATTGGATGAAGATTGATTGATTGGATGAGGGGCATGGGTAGATTTAATTAGACTATGATTGGATGAGATTGGATAATATTGGATTCAATTGGTTAAGATTGGATTTTGATTGGGTAAGATTGGATTTTGATTGGAGGATGTTAGACTTTGAGATAGATTGGATGTGATTGGATCGATTAGATAATTGGATAAGTGTGATTGGTTTGATTGGATGATTAGATGATTGGATAGGTGTGATTGGATTAAGATTAAATGATGGAAGATGTAAGGGATCCTAAACCCTGTCAGAAAATCACCCTTAGTGACCTAGAGCATTGATTGATCAAGTGGATGATCACGACACCGAATCCACCTCAAGATAGAAATGGATTGATTTGGGCTGAGGATGATAACTTACGACACCGAATTCACCTCAAGATGGAAGTGAATTGATTTGGGTCAAAGTTGATGATTGATATGAAGGATAACAATAAAATTCAAGCGCTAAGGTCAATTTGGATAACACTTTTAACATAAGGTTTAGGGGGTTTGATGATGAGTGGTGTTTATATGATATGGATTAGGTGATGCAAAGGGTAATATTTTGGTGAAACAAGTTCAATAGGTCATGATATGGGCTTCCCAAATGAGTTACTAGAAAATTCAAAAGAAATTGGCAGATTGAGAGAATAAATGTATGGATGCAGAGGTTTAGGATGACTAAACAGAGGTTTTGGAGGCTAAACAGAGGTTAGGAATGATTAAATGGTGGTTTAGAATGACAAAAAGGAGGTTTAGAATGATCAAACGAAGATTTCAAAGGTTTAGAATGACCAAACAGAGGTTTGGAATGATTAAACGAAGGTAGAAAAGGCTAAACAGAGCTAAACAGGGCAAATTTGACTGTTCAAGAGGGAAAATTCACCCCACTACAGTAAACAAGAGGGAAAATTTTCCCCACTATAGCAAACAAGAGGGAAAATTTGCCCCACTACAGTAAACATAAGGGAAAATTTGCCCCACTGCAGTAAACAGGGACTTGGTTTAGATGAAAATGACTATGGCAAGGACTTAAAATGACAACAATAAGGCCAAATTGTCAAAAAGTTTACTAGTTTCTCACAAGAAAATACTTTCAAACAAGCACAATCCTACGATTAGTGTTAAGGGTATGGAAAATAAAGGTCTTAATCTAGGATGCACAAGGTGTCTAGGGAATCCTTGATATACTCTTGGTATGTGAGGCACAACCGTGAACACCAGCCCATCACAAGCATGAGTCAGGAACCCCAGTGAGATACTGAAGAGCTCAGACCAACTCTTCACGTCTATCTAGGTATCACCCTAGCTTCGACACTTCGCCAATTACGACATGATTGGATTGAGGTACAGCTTTCACTCTCCCCCCTTTATATACCCCGCAGGTACACGTGGTTGGAATCATCCCTTGGGGTGATGAAATCCCCAAGCAGGTCCCACTAGAAAGAAAGCACTAATTGTTTCCAACTACTCCCCAGGCTCACACAAAGTGCAAGGGGAATGTGAAAACAAACTAATGCCCCCTTTGGGTAACACAAAAAGACAGACACAATAACCAATGGATATTATTTCCCCTAATTAAACTATGTTCCTAGATTAACGAACAAAACAACAAGGATGGCTCTAGAAATCTGTGCAAACAAAAGGTCCTACAAGCAAACGTTAATTGTTTTATCCTTCTTTCTTCGCCAATTATACAAGAATATGCTGCAAAATGTTAGCAAAAACACCAATATCCTTGCAACAAACAACGTTAGGGGGTTAGAATCAGAAAATAGCAAAAAACTGGAGCAAAAACTAAGCTAAAACGGTTGTTTTACCTCCCAAAATGTGTTGTTTCGGGGTGTATCTACCCCTCTGCAGTAACTAGGAGGGAAAATTTACCCCATTGCAGTAACCAGGAGGGAAAATTTTCCCCTCTACAAAAAACTTGTTAGAAACAGAATATGGAATAGGGCGTCTCCACCACTCTGCAACAAATTTGTTAGAAACAGAATATGGATATAAGGCGTATCCGCCCCTCTGCAGCAAATTTGTTAGAAACAAAATATGGAATAGGGCTTATCTACCCCTTTGTAGCAAATTTGTTAGAAACAGAATATGGAATAGGGTGTATCCACCTCGTTGCAGCAAACTTGTTAGAAATAGAATATGGAATAGGGTGTATTCGCCCCTCTGCAGCAAACTTGTCAGAAACAGAATATGGAATAGGGCGTATCCGCCCCTCTGTAGCAAACTTGTCAGCAACAGAATATGGGTTAGGGCATATCCACCCCTCTATAGCAAACTTGTTAGAAACAAAATATGGATATAGGGCATATCCACCCCTCTACAGTGAACCAGAGGGCACAATTGCACTTCTGCAGTGTATAGGAGGGCTTAGTCGCCCCTCTATAGTGTATAGGAGGGTGTAATCGCCCCTCTATAGTGACCAGAAGGATGCAATTGCACTTCTGCAGTGTATAAGAGGGCATAGTCGCCCCTCTGCAGTGTACAAGAGGGCGTAGTCGCCCCTCTGCAATGACCAGGAGGGCATAGTCGCCCCTCTGTGACCTATTCCTACAAACAAGCTCAACAATAGCAAATGTAAAATAGAGGAACTCATTTTTGGGTCCCATCGGGCGTGCCAGAAATGTGATCCTAAATGTTTATCCTATTCTAAAGATGCAAAACAACTATTATGCAATAAGGAAAACACAAAAGACACCTCAAAGATTTTCCTAAGGAATTGTTAACACAAAGAAAATAGATGAAATAATGCAATTGCTTATACCTTTTTCATGTTGATGAATCCCTTGGTTAACCCTTGATGTTTAAGATCCTTGTGTGCTCCTTGGATGGCTAGATGCAAGATTGACAATATGACTAGATGCAAGTGCAAATGGCTAAAATGGCTTGGCTTAATGAGTGAAAATACTTGTGAATTGAGTGCTCAAAATGACAGCATAAGGATACTAAAATGACTAAGTCCCCTAATGCATTAGAAAAGGGGGTATTTATAGGGAATTTTGAATTCTCTAGAGAATTCAATGGTTGAGATTGAGCCACCAAGGTCAAGATGTAGGACTATGGTGAGTTGAGGACTCACAAGCCCTCACATCTTGACATGTGGAATGTGAGATGGTCTAGGATAAGATGATGTGGAAGTGAGGTGGAAAGGAGGTACATGATGTGGAGGAAGGACAAGTACCTTAGAGCATGAGAAGATTTCCTCAAAAAGGAACTTCTTGTCCCCAAGTGAGGATGAAAGTGACATTTGAGGAATTTCGGAATTCCTCAAAAATCTCCATGGGAAAGGAGAAAGTGGTTGGAGAAATAAATGTGAATTAAAAATTCACATTCTTGGGAGAATCTAATGGATAAGAGAGGGTTTCCAAAAAGGTGGGAATTTGTCACATGTGAGTGAGGTGACAAGTCAAATGTTCTAGAAGTTGCATGGGGATAAGGTAAGCTTTAAAGGATAAAATGTGAATTAAAAATTCACATGGGGAGGAGAGGGACCTAAGATGAATAAATGTGAATTAAAAATTCACATGGGAAAGAGGGTCAATGCTAAGAAAGGAAAATGAAAAGGTTGACTAAAAAGGGGTGCTAAATGTGGCTAATGACTTTGATTAAGGTTGTGCAAATACCTGATTAAGATAATTAATGAGAGATTAGAAGCAAGTGGGAAATGTAGGAGGATGTGACATTAATCCTTGATTAAGAGGATGCACATCTTAATCATGAATTAATTAAATTAATCCAGATTAGAAAGGGATTATGGAGGATGTGGCAAGGAGAGAGAAAAGGAAGAATTTTAAATTTATTTTATTCAAAAAGGTTAAATGACTAAATTAAATAAATTGATGTATTTATTTAATTTAGAGAGGGAAAAGATGTAAGGTAAAGCATTTAATTGTTATATTAAATACTTTAAGGACCTTAGGAAGTGTAATATTAATTAAATAAATTAATATTGATGGAATGGATGAATAAAGAGGTGAATTTGATCGTATGGGGGCGATCAAATTTGGATGTCTACAATAACATAAATGTAGCTATAAATATAAATATAATTACTTTTTTGTTGTCTACCAAAAGTCATATTGAGATTTAGTAAATTGCATATTTTAAACACAACCCCCATAAATATATATATATATATGTTGAATAAAAAGCATAGATTCATAGCACTAAACCAAGGGGCGCGGCCAGCATGGGCTATGCACAACAACCTTATGCTACTACGTAGCATAAAGGAAAGAATGTATACAGCGAATGACAAGTTCGGAAGAAAAGTAAGTGACCCCTAACCAACACACAAAGTAGTAGATTTCAAACGCACAGTGACACAAGCAAGGGTTGCGCACACAACAATAACCCTTATTACATTACATATATGTAGTAGATCATTAGGTGTGTATGGTTGAACTCATGTCTCTGTTGCCTATCTTGGGATGCCGTAACCTTAATGCTAAAGGCCAATTAAACCTACGGAGCCACTAGAGCATATATGAATATAGGCAGAGTGTTTTCCAGCAAAATGGCTTCTGTAGGATCTGAAGAGGCTATGACATATGTTCATTTAAATGAGACACTATACAATCTAAAGCAACGATGAAAAAAACATGCACTAATCGTAGTGTGACTACAGAAGGAAAGAATACAACTACAGGAATACAAAAAAAGCTATGACAGTATTAACAGTAAGGACAACAATAAATCACATAAGCTCGTAACATAAATCCATTGTGAAAAGAGTAAATTTTAATCAATCGATGGAATGAAATAATAGATGGAGACTAGGATTCAACCATCTGACATATTTCAGAAATTACTTTCAACAGAGGAAAAATGGATAACGGACGGACACAATAAACTACCAGCCAAACCATTACAGAGCACTCAAACACACAAGGAAGACTTAGCAATTTAATACAACCTGAGATCGATACACTAACTTCACAATACAATAAAGAACAATGACGACCGACCTGAAATTTGACGTCTATTGATGAAGACGGTGAGCAACCCATTCTTTCATTATAATCCCAAAGCCCTTATTTGGCTCGTAGAAACCAACCTCCTTTTGAATCTTCAAACTATATTGTTTTTATGAAAAAAAATGACAGAGAAAGACAATGATTTCCATAGAAGAAATCTCTTTTTTAAATAAATCACAGAGAAATCCAAAATAATTTTCTGCTAACATTCTTGTTGAAAAACCCCCAAAAATTAACTCCTCTCACTTTTAAATTAAGGAAATTGTTTATCTTTTTGAAGATAAAAATCAGATGACAAAACGTGAAAATCCATAAAAAATGGCAAGTTGCCTTCATTTTTCCAATTCGAAACAATGCATGCCCACGCATGCGAAATCTATCCCATAAAAACTCATTTTTACTAACTTTTAAATTATTATTGCGTTTTTTTTTTAATAGATTTTCTTATCTCTAAATTTTCATTTTAAATTCCAAATAAATAACTTATTAAAATAACATTATCCTATGCAATAAAAATTGAAATAACTTTATGAATAATAATAATACTCTTCCTTTTTATTTAAATCTAAAAATTAACATTATTAAAAAATGGACAATAATCTATTACACATTATTAAAATAATCCTCATTAATAAAAGTGCATCTATTTATATTATCGAAACATTAAATTCACCAATTAATCTAATAACTAAATAACAACATTCATTTACTAAATTAGTAATCCAAATTTAATAATTTAAATTGAAACATCAACTCACGATCATTGTTAACTAAACCAATAATTGAACGACAATAAACTTAACACCCCAAGAACCCCAACTACGACATTAAATTAAAACAACATTAAATAAACGATAAAATAAATGACACCAAATGGGACAATACCATAACAGAGACGGGGTCGTAGATGAATGACACTGTCAGACACAATGACAGGGGGATGAACTTAGACAGGGACTTTCTTGTCAACTCTATTTTCAACTTCATACTCGTTGAGATTGTAGGACACACTTAGACCTGACAACGCAGGTGGAGTCGGTGTCCAGTACCTGCATCCTGCATCAAACCAACGTCAAATAACATATAAATCTCCAGTTACAATCACACCGTGAAAGGTAGTTGTGGTGTAGCAAGGCACTCGTGAACAAGTGATGCTAAATCGTCCTTTCATCAAGACTCAACCAGAAAACACATCATAAATGTCTAGAACTAAACATTAAACTATAACATCACAACATAGTGCCACATGAGAATAATAACATAACTAGATAAAAATGAACAACACATATCATTGTGTCATCAATCATCATAAAACAGTATCATGAACATCCAAACAACTAAACTATAAATCCACACAAGTCCAACAAGTGAAACAATCACCATCCAAGTCTCAAGTCCGGAGCACAACATAAAGAGTACTGTTGATGTATTTTTTATGCACTTCTCAACACAGGTAGTGCGTAGGTGCACTACCTCTCTTGAAAGACAATATTCCACAATCAGATTGCAGAACACTATCCCAAGGTCTCTAATGTTAGGTCTTGACAGTGCTTGGAATATCTCAGTTGTTTGATGTGATTTGCTGGAATCACAAGGTGGTCTTACGTATGGATTACAAAGCATGGGAAGTTGGATCTTGAAATGGAGTTCCTAAGATGGAAAGGTTGTTGTGCTTTTGCTATAGGTTCAAACAACAGTCTTGAACTCCATTTTTATCATTAGATTTGGCTTTACAATGTGCAATGAGCCTTGGCATGGGTCACACATTAAAAAAAGGGGGGGGTAGGGGAGAGAGAGAGTTCCTAGATCTACAACTAATTGTGAATAGTGATGATGGAGTTCCTACAATGGAAAACTTCCTGAAACAATATTCCACTTAACCACAAATCTCACAGTATCGTGGAACTTGTGCTATCTTCTAAGGTCTGCAAATGTTTTGTCTGTCATTCACCACGTACATGCATGAACAAAGATAAAATTTTTGGAGCGGCTTTGCATTCAAGCCCAGACTGACTTTACACAGCTATCTACCATCAACAAACAGCAAAAAGTATGGACTAAGAAGTCATCAACACAGCAGGAATTTTCATGATCACAGGACTGCATTCCTAAAATCTACCAAAGCAAGAAAACAGTTAACTAGAACAGTAATAAAACCTAAGTAAAACATCTAACAATGGATATTGAATCAAGCAACATGTGAGAAACTCAGAAAATGCACCAAGTCAATGTATTGTCCTTATAAATTTCTGCAGCATGTCTTTACAACAACTCAACTCTCTTTGCAAATGAGAGGAAACCCCCTATTTATAGTGCTCCAAAATTCAAATGAATGGCCAAGATTAATTCTTATTGTGTGGCCAAGATTCATTACAAAATAGGGTTTCACCAACCCCCAATATATCACAATTTAAAATTACATTTTGTCCTTTTCCCTATTTTGTCCTCTAATGATGGCACTGTAGCACTTCATCTTTTAGCTGATTGTTGTTTTACTGTAGCTACTCTTTAGGGAGCTCTTCATTCTTAACAGGGTTGTCTTCTTTCCTTCTCGATGTTGTGTACTCCGCGAACTTTAGGATGACTGGTTGGAGCTTGTCTATTTCAACGATTTCATATCGCAACACTTGGTAACTCCATTCTTTTGCGTTATCTTCCAGCTTTTTCCAATCCTCATCATACTTTGCACCTTGGTCCCTGAATAGCTCTGATTGATCGAAGGCATGGGCAGCAAAACTCATGAATTCCACTATCACTTCGCCAGACATCCCATCCTCCATCTTCTTTTGTAAGTAAGGCTTCACCTTTTCTGGATCCATTTGCACTGCGAGCATATCATATTATGTCATCATCTTGAGGTACCGAGCACATTCCACTCTAATTTCTTTGACCCATTCGATATCCAGATCCACTTTGTTCATTATTTGTTCCAACCTTTCCTTCCGGTTGTCAAAGTCTTGCCACCATACATCCACAAGCCAGTGATTGTCTTTCTTAAATACAAGCTCCTTTTCCCACGTGGCTTCTGGAAATTGAAGGATAGCCTCGATTCTTGGGAAGGTGGAGTCGTAGGTTGCAAGGAAGTTAGTGCATAGCTTCTTTGTGCCCTCCAAAGATTGCTGCAGGTCCAAGAACTTGTTGGTTGTCCGAAAAACCCGGCTAATTCCCATGTTTCTGACGTATAAGACTTGTCGGAACCAGTCCTCTGTAGTCTTTTCCAAGTTCTTCCTTCTTTCCATCTTATCAATTTGTTCTTTGGATAGCAGCTAGGGCGTGGTTGTCGATGTGGTAGGTAGGTCATCCATCGATGACCACTCTTGGATGTAATCTGTTAAAGCAGTCACTTGTGCCTTGAGCTAATCTTTTGAAATCTTGTCCTGCCTTATCAAATGTACCACCGTGGCCACTGACTCCTCAAGATGCCCTACCTTATGTTCTCTAGTGGTGGTCCCTAGATCCATGGTGGAGATGTTATAAGTTATCCCTTCCTGACCTACCACAGGTGTGGCTACTTGCACAGCTTGAGACCCAAAGGCACCCATCGTTACCTGGGATCGGATCTTAAGCTTCTTTTCCTTCTTCGTTGTAATCTGAGCTCGGGCTAAGATGGCTTCTAGTTTTTCCCTTGGGTCCTTTAGTACGGGAGTTTTCTTTTCGAGCTGCTTTTCCAGCTATTCTGGTACGATAGATTTTCCCTTGGGTGAGTCATGGCCACCCTCGCCCCTCTCGGTCAAGGCTAAGGTTTTTGCTCTCATAATTTCTGGGGACTTTTCTTTCTCCTTAGCTCCTTCTTCTTCATCGGAGTCTTGGATAAACACAATGTGCTTAGTTGGAGGCTTGGCCAATGATTTTTGTAAGGGGCTTTCTTTCTTTTCCGCTCCCTCCCCTTTATTTCCTTTAACTTGTCCAACCTCGTGCGCATGTTCTTCGAATTGCTCGATCTTGAGGCCCTTGATAGCTTGGGCTTCTCCCTCAGTTTTGTCTTCTTGCTGTTGTTCTTCTTTCTCAAGGGGCAACTTTTCTGCCTTCCTCTAGCTGTTGGGCCAGTTCTTCTTCAAGATCATGGTCAAAGGCTTGCATGATTACCCTGCCACCAGTGTTATCTTCCTCGTCCCCGCTTTCTGAGGAACCAGTTCCCTCTTCCTCATAAGTCACCCTGTCAATAGTTTGGTGTTCGTACTCCGGGTGTTTGTAGTATTCATCGCCTTCCTCCTCGAAGGGCTTCGAGGCTTCTCGCTCTCGTTCTTCCCACTCCTTAGAAATTAGCATGGTGGCTTCCATAGCCGGTGGCCCTATCGGTGGTTATGAAGGCTGAGCAGTAGCGAGGACTTGTGCAAGGGCTGCTTGAAGAGTGGGATCCATTAGGATTTGGGAGAGCTCAGGGGGAAGGTTCTGCATATGTCTCGAGAGAGCCTCAGGCATATGTCTCGAGAGAGCCTCAGGCATGGTGGAAGTGGGAATAGGTACTATTACTATCGCCAGAGGGAGTGATGTGGTTGGTGACATGGCAGCGGAGGAAGGGGGAGTAGTCATGGCAAAGGAGGAGTCAATTACAATCACAGGCTTGGTCGGGGGCGAAGGGGCAAGATGGACGGAGATGTCCACCACTGGTGGGGATGTGGAAATCATGGCTAGAGAGGTAGGTGGGGGAACCAAAGTAGGGAGAGCCATGACAGGTTTGATTTGATCAATACCTTTGGCTTCCTCTTCCCGGACTAATGGCTGCTCCGTCGCGCCTTCTGTTTGCTTTAGTCTCTAGGAGGGTGAGCCCCCTGAATCCTTCCTTGTATAGACCTTCAGGTCAGAAGACTGTCTTGTTTCTGTCTATTTTCTCTTCTTAGATCTGGTGACTAGAGGAGACTTGGATGTCCCACCAGTTGAAGTGGTGGCAGCAACATCCTCTGTGGCACTTGGCTCACTTTTGAGCCCTTCATAAGTCAAAATCACCTCAGTTGTTTCAATTGGGCTATCCATCCATCCACCCACTCCTTAGTACGAGCCAACATTGCCTGGCTTATGGTATCGAGGTCATCAACCTCCTGCTCGTACCAGTCTATTGTTGGTATTGGAAAATTGGCGACTGGAGGGTACCTGGGGTGCATTATGGTGGCCTCATCTTCTTCGACCTGATCCGGTATGGGGAATGGCTGGACCTTCCTTAAAAATTGTGTAGTCATTCGCATATAGTGCCTTGCACGTACCTCTTTATCATCCTACAAATCTCCCCAAAAGTCTTCAATGTGGTGGAGATGAGTGAATCTCGGCCCTAGCGCCTTCCTTATGTGGCCATATGAGTCTATCTGTGGGAGAGCAGTGTGTAGGTAGAAATGGTAATCTTTTAGTTCTTTCTCAGAGTTACCAACACACTGGGAAGTTTGTAGTTTATACATGCCCTGGCTGAGTGTCATGGGATAAGAGATCCCTGCTATGTGTTTGTTGCTGAAGATTGTATGTGTTAGAGTTGTCGATAAAAGCTCCAGCAAGATGATTCAGTCGTTGGGGTATCGAGGCAACCTATTTGGCATTTCAGGGAAGCCCTAGGCACAAATGTATGTGAACTTCGGGTACTGAATGAAGAGGAAGGCATAATGCTTCAAAAATTCCCTAGCACTGTGGGAAACCCTCCTTTCGAAATCCCCGGCAATCATTCTGATAATATGGCCGATGAAGGCATCATTCACTTTGCAATACTCCCTCTTGAAGTTTTTGTACTGGAGCTGCGGGTACCTATCATAGGCCTTGAGTCTTCGCCCCTACTCCTGATCGGGTGCTACAAATAACCCATTGTATTGTCTCCAGTTCACCAAGGAGTACACGAGGTATGAAGTCATATAGAATTTGGAGCTCTTCTTCACATTAACGAACTGCTCATGGAAGCAATTGCTAATTATTCCTCCCCAGTAAAATGAAGTCTTTGTGGTGACGTCCTCATTCCCCTGAAGGATCTGCTCGACGAAGTACACCATCCATTCTTGAAAGAAGGCGGTTGTAGGAAGACCCATAACCCTACTTAGCATTGTGACCAAGTCGTGGTAATCTTCGTGGAAATGGCTGCGGAAGAGTTCGTGAGGAACCTTCACAGCACTTCCCTGCCTTTCCTTAAGCCACTGTTGATTTATTAACTTTTTGCAACCTATTGGATTATCATCCCATGCCGCCTGGCATTCTTCTATGGTGGATACTTTCATCTCTTGAAAAGTAGGGATGTGGAAGGTTTTTGTGATTCCTTCAGCCGACATGTCAGCAAGAACGTTGTCCTCTCTATCAATGATTGTCCTTGTGTCGGGTTGATATGCCTCCGGACAAGCCATGACCAACTCGAGGACCACGAAGCATTGAGGGAATCCAATAGCCTTTGCGATTCCGCTTTGCCTTATAAATCTTGCATTCTTGGTCATTGAATTGACCCTGACCCTTTGTGTGAATTCGTCAATATTGACGTGGCTGATTTTAGTATCGGTGATTTCCTTCCAATTTGTGGTGACCTTCGAGTGCAAAGGCTCACCCTAAAACTGGTATTTCATTTGGTCTTTGTCCTCCTTCCCTCGAGGAGTCTTGCTTGACTTCTTCCCTCTGTCCTTCTCGACGGGTGCCCCTGAAGGTCCTACACCTGATTCCATATATTCTGCAAGTAGAGGTGTAGTCAGCGTAATTGATCACGAAAGTATTCATGTTAGTTGAAATCCCAAAGATCAAATCCATTCTAAATATTCTATCAAACATAACATGAACTTTATCACTGATCTTTTATTAAGGGCATTTTGACAGTTCGGGCCCGGAGGGCCGGACTTCCCTGGTAGGAATGCCGTTTTGAAAAGGCAAATAGGGCGGAGGGCTCCCGGAGATTCTCTTTGATTGAATTTGATAATTTGAAAGGTTTGCAATGAAGAAGACCAAGATTAAGTACGAGGGTCGATATCAGATTTTGAATTGGGCTTATTTGGATCAATCCTGAAGAATCTGAAGATACCAGGTCAGACAACCGTCAGGAGAAGGCTGTTTGGGAACGGCAGATCATAAACAGAATTCTGGAGGTGGAACTCCGGGGTCCGGGGTCCGGTGGGTTGCAGGGCAGTCAGAAGATTGATTTCCCATTTGAGCGCCTGGGCCTAAGGCACTGGTAATCTGTTCATCTTTCTCTGTTTGGAACAGCTACCGTTGGGGGGGAAGTCCAGAGGTGGTGGCCCGGCGGTCAGGGGAAGGCAAGTCGGCATAAGGTCTCCGCTGCGGGGTGAGGTCTTGGTGAGAGATGAATGTCTCGCCGATAGCCGAGAGCAAGACCAGACCCAGCACAAGGGTCTGCCTTTCGATTTCATTTTCAATCCTACGGTGGTCAGAAGGGCGGAGCCCGGAGCTCGGAGGGGTGGACGAGATTTTCCCCTCGAAACAGCAGATGAGGAAAGGACTCTCGGATGGCGGAGCCCGGAAGTCGGACGGACGCTGAGCATGGATGACTTGGTTCTACCGTATGCATATTTCATCTATAATTTTCTATATTTCCCCATTGAATTAATCGAGTTATGCATTTTCATGTATGGGTCCATATTGGCATAGGTCCATGACTGTCCTCCCAACACCCATGTTGTTTTATTCTAACATTTGCATGCTACAGATTTATCGGCACAACTCCCTTGATGTCTCGACGATCACAAGTCTTGTGCATTCACCTATCGGGAGAGGTTTCATTTTTAGGGGTGTGTCTTATCGAACTCAGTTCGTCTCCCCGACCTGTGCATATGGGTCCTCGGTGAGAGTTGGGTTATCGACAATTGTCATCGTGATTTCATTTTGTCACGCCGACCGGCATGTAAGGGATGCATATCGGTGTGAGTCATTGCTATCGCTGTAAGGTCTTGGCGAGAGACCCTCGGTCTCGCCGACCTTACACACGGATTCCCTTTGAATATACTTCCGGCGACACTATGGTGGATTCTATCGGCATAAGGTTTGTGGTGTCCTACCGAATCACATTCGGGTTTCGTTTTGGCCAAGCATGAGTTTGCAGCAGGAGGTCATAAAAAAAAGGTCAGGTCTTGCGACAAGTAACGATGGCTTTCGATCTGAGATCTGCTTTCTCTTAGCGAACAAAGGGCTAGCTCGGGGTGGCTTTCGGTAAAACAAAAGCACTTTACATGAGGTTTCCCCGACATCATTATGTCTCGCTGATATCATGATGAGGTCTCTGTCGGTAAGAAAGAAAAAATGTCTTTGCGAAAGTAAATAGAACAAGACATAACTGCTCAGTGTAGCTTATTTGTTTCGGTGTATAGTCTTGGCGAGGTGCTCGAGGTCTCACCGAATGGAATGATGAAGTCGCCCCGTCGGCACGATAATGGGTTTGTTACAACGACATGTGAATAAGTGGGTGCCCTCAGTGAAACATTGTATGATCGACATAGGGTCTCCCCGATATCTGAAAGCTATAGCGAAGAGGGTAAAGTGGATTATGCATCTTGGTGAGAGTCTTCTTTTGTCCTAGTGACCAGAAGTTTCAGTCGTTATGAAAATTCGTCTCGGAGAAAGGTCTCACCGACATTCAAATGTCCTACCGATTGTCAAGGTGCGGACCGGGCTCAGAGACGACATCGGTCGTTGGATTTTTTCATCTCGTGTTTGCAACAATGGAAAAGCCAGAGACCGACAGATGGAAGGCTGTGGGGATTTCCTTTTGAAACGGTGATTGTGGGATAGAGCCCGATACGGTCAAGGTCGTTCAAGGTTCAACAAAATTTTCCAAGCGGCGAAAGGAAGCCCGAGACACGGGCGGTGAAAGGATGTCATGCACTCGCCAAAAGAAAATAATATTGTCGCAATGTCCTAGCGAAGGTATAATGTCTCACCGAAGATGATGGGTCTCACGGCAGCGCAAAGGGAGCCTTCGACAAGAGATGAATGTCTCCCTGACGGAGGACGAGGGGGAGAATCCCGAGAGCAGAATCCCGGATACCCAGGCTCGAGAGACCCAAAAGTTGTTTGGTCATCTATTTTGCTAAGTGATCACCGGCAAGGGGAGCGTCTGGGCCCGAGGGTCACAAATGCCCCTACGAAGAACAGCCGCATGGAGATAAAGCTCTGAATTGGTCAAGAGGATGCTGCGTTGGTTTACTCAACTTTTGATAACATGGGTTTTGCTCATGGTGCCGTATTTTATCGTTCGCATGTCATTTTGATGCTTGTTATTCATTTAAATCCTTAGAAATCATGAAAACAATGTTCAGGAGGGTGAATGGAGAACCTACCTCGAACACTCGATGAGGGGAGGTGTGGGATCCACTTACGATCGATGAGATGATGGTGAGGGTGATGAGCGTGAAGGTCTCAAAGATGGTGGGCTCCTCTAGCAAGCTTTGATCACTCTCTGCAGCTCTGTCAAATGAAAATGATAGGAATGAACCTTCTATTTATACCCCAACCGCCATTAGTGGCTCCATTAAATGCAAGTACGGCGAGCAAGAAAGTTGGTGATTTTGAATCCACCGACGGCGGCGAGAGACCCTGGGTCCGGTGACCGGGAGGGCGCAGGACGGTGGCCATTTGATAAGTTCCTCTTGGAGATTCACCAGCGGTAAAGGGGAGGTCGAGGTCCAGAAGGCGAAACTCTTCCAAAGGTTCGCCGTGAGGAACAGCGGAACACTCCCGGAACCCCGGGAGCGGAACTTTGGGGTCCCGAGCCTGAAGGATTTGGTAGCCGTCAAGATTTTCGCGGTTTCTAGCATACGGAAAATAGAGGTCCAGACCCCGGGAGCTAGGAAAATGCGACCCGAGGGCCATTAGGAACGGTAGGTGCAACGGGGAAACCCAGCAAGGGAAACCCGAACGACCGGGCCCGGCAGGGCCCAGGGCCGTTGGCAGGGGCAAACTGCCAAAGAGACTCCGCGAAGCACCAGAACTTGACAAAATTAAAAGGGGAAGGAACGGTCAACTTAAGGTGAGACTTTGAAGCAACAATGACCATCTGGGACACCAAAAAAATGGGCACACAAAATGAGGCAGCGACAAAAAATGACCCGAGAAGTCGAAAGAAAAAGAGGGTCCCCATTTGAATGGGGCGTGTGTGCTAAGGGCACAACAAGTACTAGAAAAGTAACAGCTACACAGGAAGTATTACGTATGAGCCCATTACGTTGACCTAGTTGGTTGTAAACTTAATTTTATGTTTTCCCTTTTTGGTCATCCTCACTTAGCAACCCAAGATTTGTCCATAGGTGGTGTTTTTCCAATGGTGCATAAAATTGGTGGAAAGGATAGGACCCTCGTGTAGTGTGTAATGCATTGATATCCTACCTACTGGGGATGCATTATGGACCCTGTTCTAGCCTTGGATGTGTTTTCTAATGATGTGAATTGGTGTGTGTAAGTGGAGAATGCATGTGAAACCATGAATATAGTACTTAGATTCTTGAGCTTTTGTTTCCTCCCCTTTTGTTGTTCTCGCCTTATATCTAAGACTTATCCTTTAGTGGTGTTGTGTAGGATAATTCCTAGAGGTCATGATCAAGATAGGAGTCATGGTAGAGGTCAGGTAGGTGGTTGTTGGGTTAGTCATCAAAACACTCCTTCTTTGAGTTCCCATGAGAATGATCATGAGGAACACCTAGTCCCTCAATTACGTCTCTTTCTTGAGGAGATTCTTACCCCGCTTGGCCCTAGATAGGAGAGCAATGAATAGATGGTTAGGGAAAGAGAAAGGTCCCCTAGGAGAAGAAATGTTTCAGATGTAGCGATACATGTGATGGACCTTTTGAGGGTACATTCCCCTACATTCTATAGTCCTAGTGGTGGTTTGGAGGATGATACTTGGATGATTGGTGTTTGGATTGGTAGAGCGCCTTGAACAAGCTTCAGGTTCTGAGGTGGTCATTTTTCATCTAGGAGAATCCAGAGTTGGTTGCAAGCCCAACTTTATCCTCTTGACTAGTCAGCTTGGAGCATACGAACTGCAGCTAGTAGAGGTAGATTCTAGCAGTTCAGTGCACCCCCATGAGGCAAAGGAAATGGAAGAGGTACAAGATGTGTCTCGTGTGGCTAGTAGGGCCACATAGCTAGACAATGTCCTTAGAGGAGCATACTTGAATGTAGTCAGAGGTCGACAGCCACATATCCAACAAGGGATGATGTAGGCAGGTCCCATAGAGTGATTACAGTGGTTGATAACCACCAAGTAGAGCGTCAAGACGCAGATGTGGTGACTACAGGTAGTGGACGGATAGCTAACTTAGGATCCCATGGGAATTTTGCAGTATAGGAGACTAATGTAGTGCCTATCGTGTTGCCTTCATTAGACTAATACTCATCATGTTAAGATATACACCATGATACCTTGTTGATGCTAGTTTTACTATTTTGGATCAGTTTTGGATGTCATTTGATCATACTTTGATGTTCATGATACTATTGACTTGTGCATATGTTATGATGGTTATATGGATTTGTTTGTGTGCTCAAATTAATTTAGTTATGAGTATCATGTGGTTATATGATTATGTTTACTATGCATTTAATTCATGATTGATCTATGTTGCTTACGATGTAATGGTTGTTATTCATTGATTTTAATTATTATTTGAAGTGTCTTGGTGAGAGGGATAGTGTATCACTACTCATTCACGAGCACCCTGCTACCCTGTGATTTCCTCTCACGGTGTGTTTTATTGTTTTCCATATATATATATATGTGTGTGTGTGTGTGTGTGTTGCTCGACAGTTTGTCTGATGCAGATTGTAGGTACCAGGCATTAACTTCACCTGAACTATTAGGTTTGAGTATGCCTTAAAACCCAATGGAAATGTTGTTGAAATGGAGATGATAAAAGGTCCCCTACCCTAGCCATCATCCTTGAAGAGGATGAGTATCCAGGTTGATACCCTATCAATTCTAATGTCAGTCTGTGTCGTTTGAAGTTCTGCTTTTTACCCGGTCTGGTATTCTTTTGACATTTGGTTGATTGATAATTTGATGTTTCTTGTATTTACGTATGTTTTATTCTAACCTTGTGACTTACAGGAGTAAGTCAAATCTTAGGGGGGGAGGATGTAGTGCCCCTTCGTGATTCACCTTGTCTGTGTGGTCAATTCGAGTTAGTTTGTCGATGCTGTTGTTGTATTGCCTTTTGTTTCACTATGAGGTCAGGTACTGTTTGATATTATGTTCATTTAAGTAATGTACTTGATTAGTGCTTTTGTTTGATTATTATATTAAAATAAAATATTATTGAAATTAAAAGACATTTTGATAATTAAAAATAAAAGCTTTTATATAATCGAAGTATTGATTAAATAAAATATTATTAAGGTCTTAATTTGATTTTAATAAATTAAAATTTATGATTTAATAAGGAAATATTAAATAAATATATTAAATTGTTGTATTGTGCAAACAAAACTATATGGAAGATTAAATTAATAAATTAAATATTTTAATAGTTGATCTACTTTGTGTAAATATTAAAGTATGGTTGAAATATAAAAATAATAATTAGTGGTAGTTGTCGGTAGTGGGGAAAATTAAATAAAATAATTAAAATTAAAGAAGTGGAGGCTGCAACGGATTGGGGAAATAGTAAATGAATTAGTTATATTGCAAAAAGAAAGGGAGCTTTTTGGATGATTTTTCTGAAAACTAATTTTATTTCTCTGACGTGAATATTTTCTAGTTCTTGAAATCTTTTCTTGGGGGTTTTGGGAAGTTTTGGATTTGGGGGAAATTCTATAGAGATAGTTGGATTTTGAAAGTGTTGGAGCTACAAGCTGGGAGTGGGAAGCTCAGCATCAATCTTCAACTTACTTGGTCGAGTTAAACCAGGTTCTCATGGTTTCCTTTTCCTCTAATTTAATGTAGTTTAGAAAAGAAATTTTGAATGTTTGTGTTGTGCAAGAGATGATTGAAGGCTTCTTTTAGCCGTCTTGAAATGAAACATTTCTTGTTTTTTATTCATGAATTGGCTCAATTAGAAAAAAAAATTACCCTTTCTGAATATTTTCTAAGGCTTTGTCTATAGTAATTTTTTTAGAATCTATCCTATAACCAATCATTTCCATGCGTTTGGAAGTTTCTGAAGCTTGTTTTAAGCCTTGGCCATACGATTATTAGTTGTAGGTTTCAATGGAATTCTTTACGCTTGAAGTTTGTTTTATAAGCTTTGTAAATGACATCTGACACTTTGCATGGCGTCATTTCCAACCATGAACACTAGCCAAATGCTTTATTTTTCCTTCTTCTATAGGCTTGTCGTTTGTGCACCGCTTCAGGGCTAATGTTCTTGTTTTGTGAAACCTGGGAAGTTGCAAGCATCAATTAGGCATATGTTGATAATAAATAAGATGTCAATTCTTATGCTGGAAATATGTATAATATTATGTTATTGATCTACATTCACATCAGTGTTTCTCTTATGTCTGCATCCTTTATAATTCAGGGTATACTCGGTGCTTTTCATCACATTTCCTTGTTGTTTTATACAAATCTTTTGTGACTATTGTATTGAATTCCTTTACTCAATTGTTCTGATTCAGTTTAGTGAATATACCTTATGATTCGGGCCTTCATTACTTTGTAATCGGTGACTTCATTGCATTCGCTTAATAGCATGGGAAATCATTGTTTAACATTTGATAGATTTGGATTTTAAAATACATTTAAATTCATATGTGTAGCTTAACTTGCCTATTGCATACATGCACAATGGTTGAAATGTTACAACTGGTAACTAGTGTAAACTGTAGGTTATTAGCTCCTTACTTGTATTACTTATGCTAAATGCCAATTAGGCATTTCCCCCGTGTATGGCATTTATTGTATACTACCCTTTCCCCATTTTTTGATCACTGTTGAATGAACCAAGTTGAAATCAATGGTCATGTATTATTATTGATTTTTGTCCATTTTGCAATGGGTGATTACTTCTTGTATTAGATGAATATAATTATATTGGTGTTCAAATATATCTGCATATATTTATTGGATTTCCATGCTTTGTAGGGGGATACCTTGGCAATCAATATCAATGTGTATAGTATATACCCCCTTTTTCATAGCATTCGATATGTCACTTAATTCTAGTTCTTGTTCAAAAGATATATATATATATATATGCTAAGGAAAATGTCGTTTATAAGTAATTTGATGATAGTGAATTTCGAATGGTGTTGATATATATATGTCCTTATCGCATATATATTATATGCTTTGTATTTTGTTTTATTTTGTTGTTTGTACTCTGTAAACTATGTTCATTAAGAATAGAAGTTGATAGTAAGTATTTTAATGTTATTCGATTATGTTGAATGTGTATATATGTATACATCTATATAGACTTCTATATGGTTTAAGTCTACAATTCTGTATTGAAAATAGAACCTTGCTTTTAGGATATACAAGTATATATATACATACATACATACATACATATATATATACATACATATATACATACATGCATACATACATATATATATATGTGTATATACATATATATATATATATATGTATGTATGTATGTATGTATGCATATATATGTATATATATATATATATATACATATATACATATATATATATACATATATATATGTATATGTATATATATATACAGATATATATATATATATATGTATGTATGTATGTATGTATATGTATATACATATATATGTGTGTGTGTGTGTGTGTGTATATATATATATACACATATATATATATGTGTGTGTATACACACATATATACACACACACACACACACATATATATATACATAGGAATGTATACATTTTGATTTCCATAAAAGAACATTGTTGCATGTGTTATTAATGGAACATATTAGACAAACATTAAAATAGAGGAAAACTTAGATAGGGAAGAATTGATGTATTTGTAATTAAATTAAATGAAGGATTAGTTTATAGGGGAATAGATTATCTTTTGATTAAAATGAATAACTAATAAACTTGAAATGGTTGTATTGTAAATCCATTATGTATTTCGTGATTCTATTATTGGTTCGAGTTATTTGTATGAAGTAAAGTTAGTAAGAAGTGAAAATGGAATGTTTGTGAGTTATAGTTCAAATGTTTAGGTCATTGTGTGGATGCATATGGAAAGTCTTCCAGAGGTTAGGGGGAATTTTCTACTTGTTGGGTTCTATGACCATTCTTTTGAGATGGTGGTTTATGTGTTGAATGAGTTTATGAGGGTCATTAGCCTTGCATGTTATACTCTCCACTCTGATTGGGACTTGTGTGTCACCTTTTTGTGTATGTTTATGAGGTTTTGTGAATTTGTGCAAATGGCTTTACCTAGTTGGATATTTTTGGGTCTTCTAGTTGTTAGTAGGGGGAGTGGCTCTCTATGGGGGCCTGGCACACAAAGTGGCGCCAGGGTAACTCATTGAGAGTTTCTTTAATCAGTGATAACCTAAAATAAATTAGGGGGTTAGGTAGTTCACATTAATCAAGATAACACCTCACTCATGGCTCAAGTGTTTGTTTAGGCTTGAGATGAGTGGGAAGGCCTAGAATGGAAAGATCAACTGCCTTTTCCTCTTGGAAGGTATGTTGATCCCGCATGAGTTTGTATGGGGGTCCAGTGGCGGGTAGAGTTGGCCAAGGTAACCCAAGATGGTGGTCTGGTAGCCTAGGAAGGTTACGCCAAGGTAACCCATAGCAAACTATGTGATGACACTCCTCTCTATAGCAACCTAGCATTCCCTTGTCTTGTGTTCACTTTTTTGTTGCTTACCTCTGGAAGCAGTGTCATTGTTGTGAGTTGTTTGTGGTATTTGTATGTTGGAGTCATGTTAGCCTTTTGTGTCATTCTACTATCTTCTTTTCTACTTTGGTGGTGGGACCTTATCATTATCTCCTAGCATGGGGAGTGGACCTTAGGGTTCAACATGGTTTTGTGGAATGTGCCATGCACTCCATTGGGTTCCCAGTTGATGTTCAAAGCATGGATGTGGTACCTGATGTGGAGATTCAAGATTTTGTACCAGACTTGAGTTAGCATTGATGTTATGCAATGAAATCATTTCAGTTGTATCTTATCATGTATTTGATGTATCCTTTCCATTGTTATAAGGGACGTTTTGATGTAAACATGTAAACTGTGTAATGATCTACCCCATGTATGGGAAGTTGTATATGTATGCATTGGTGTGTATTATATGCTCTTGATTGGTGTTGTATCTGTGGAAATATGTATATCTAATTCTTTTAATGTAAAAGATGTAAATGAACTCTTGTTATTAGTTATTTTTACAATGTATGTTTAGGTTGGTTAATTGTTATGCTCATAATGCATTCATGATACCCTAAAGGACATAGTCAGTACAAGTGTACATATAGATTGCATTCTATGTTATTGTCAGTATGATCTATATGTTAATTTACTTTTTTTTAAATAAATTGTGTCATAATTGTTAGTTGTTGTGTTGTCCTTTGGGATTTCGTGGTGGGGAATTACATTCATACTAAATGTAACTATGACTAACATAATTGAAGTCGAGTTTGATTATCAGAATAAATATTTGTAAAATATTAATGAGTAAATGAATTTTTTTTAAAACCTTTGTAATTTGATTGGATGATTATAAGAAATTAAAACATAAACATTCAATATGTTGGCTCATAATGATGATAATATATAAATTTTAAAATTTAAAATTTAAGATTAAATAATAAATATAATAACATGTTTGTTTCATTTTTTAATTTGTGTATTAATAATATTATTATAAATATAAATTATTTTTATTTTATAATTATATATATTATATTTATAAAATAATATTATCTAAATAGTTTATAAATAGTTTAATAAAACATTTTTCATTTTTTTTATTAATTGTCATTAAAATAATCTTAATATAAAAAATTATAAATTTTCAATTAAGATAAATGTATTTTGAATAAATAAATAACATGTTTGTTTGAATATCCTCGCTTTAGGATAGTTAACATTCTCTTAATGGGAGCAGCGATGAGGGTAGCAACAAGGGTGGGAGGAGGCAGATTCAAATTTGCAGCTGATGCAGAAGTTGGTAATGATGATGAGGGAGACCCTGATGGCGATGCTAGCAGAGACAATGGTGCTCATGTTGGATGCTCTCTAGCAGTCATACATTTTGTGGAGGTTGCATCCATTTCCTAGCTTTGTGGTGGCTTTTCTTGCCTGGGGCATAGTTTCCTTGTGGGAAGGCTGCAAAGGCTTAGCTTTTTTCCATTGGCCTTTGTTTTTTTGAGATGGATGCTGGTACGGTTTTTGAACCGGATGGTGCTCGGTTTCTGGCATCCCTGTCTTTCTTCTGGCTACCTACCTAGCAGTGGATGTGCTTAGGTTTCGCTGAGGATTTCTAGATATAGAATGGGCTTTATTAGTTCCTATTCAGCGTAATAGGAAGGCTTGGTGGTTTTTCTTGTTGGTTTGTTTTGCTTATAGCTTCTCCTTGGTTTCCCTTCGTGTCTGCCTGTCATTTTTTTGGGTGGATTTTGTTTTGGGGATTTTTGATCTTGGCATGTTTTGGGTTCTTTTTGTCCCCTTAGTGGAGTGTTGGTGTTTCCCTCTGGGTGGTTGTTGGGAGTTTTGGATCATCTCTGGCTCTGACTGGCATGTTGGGGTTGCTTGGTGTTCTTTCCTACTGGTCCTTCTCCTAATTTTCATCCTATTTGGGACCCCCTGTTCCTCTTGGGGGTTGGGTGTTCTTGTTCATTTTGAGACTGGGACTCTACCTTTGGTGGTCTTTTGGCATGTGGTTCTTTCTGCTAATGTGCTTTCTATGGCCTTGTACTCTCTAGTTGAATTTTTGTTGTGGCCTTGTTATCTCTGGCTAAATGTCTTTGGACCTTCTTTGCTGAGGATGTTGTTTTTCCTCTTGCCCCCCAGGTGGCTGATGCTAGGGTTTTTGGTCTTCTCTTGGGCTAAGTTGCTTCATGTCTATATACTATTGGCTCAGTTGTTTTGGCCTTTTGTGAAGGCTCGGAAGTGGGTGAGAGATTAGCTTGTTGCTGGGTTTTTTTTATGGAAACCCAGATAAGTTCTTATGTGAATGTTGTTAAGGTGGACCTATGGTATTTATTTGAGACTCTTCTTCTTGTCCACAATTTATTTCTGGTGCAATGTTTACTAAAGGATGCCATGGTTTCGTGCTTGGATACTATGTTAGCTTTCTCCTCTGGTCCTATGGAGGTGGAGATCCCTCAGCTATTCTTATTGAGGTGGGAAGCTCTCCTATGGAGGTGGAGGTGGAGGGTGTTGGTGATTACTAGCTGCAATGGTCTTGTTGCTTGTAGCATCCTCTCCAATAGAGGGGAGCTTATTCCTATAGAGGTGGTTTTGGATTTGGTTTCCTGTGGCCAAAGTGCTTCAAAGGATTTGTTGTTGTTGGAGTTGTCCATTAATGATTTAGATTCTTTGGCTTTTCATGTTTTGTTGTAGGTTGGGTGGTATTATAAGTTTCTCTCTATGTTCAGGCAGTCGAGCTGATTAGGGGTTTGATGGTGTCCTACACCTTTGATCTAGTTATCTTTCTTGGATCTATGGTGTCTTCCATGAGCGGCAAGTTTACTGATGCCTGGCAAATGCAGGCACTTTCTTTGTATCTCTAAGGGTTTCTGGTCCCAGTTAAAATCAGGTTGTAAAAGGGGGGCTTCAGGCCCTTGCTTGTATGTTTGGTGCAACATGTGTAGTCATGTTTATCTTTTAGAGGTTGTTGTGGTGTTTTCGTTGGTTTATGGTTTATTTTATTTGCAACTTGCTTTTCCTTGTACTGGGTTCTGGGCCCCATCAAAACCCACTTTTACCTCTAATCAAAAACATGAACTTGTTTGAATTTTAAATTTTTGTATTAAAAATATAAATAGTTCCTAAAGATTATTTTTATAAATTAAAAATTATATTAGTAATATATTAAAAAATCAAAATACAAATTAAAAATAATATTAGTAATATTAGTAATACTATAAAAAAAAATTCTCTACTCACAAATTTTTTCTCTTGTGAATTACTCTACTTACGAACCTTAGCAAATATGAAATGCTACAAATTACATACTACCAAAATTTTCTAAGAAAATTAGCATACTTTAGGAAATAGTCCGTTGAGAATAACACAAGGTAATATGAGATTAAAAAGACCACCAAAATCCTTAGAGATCCAGATGAAGATAGACTTTAGGATGCCACACTATATCACATGGTCGAACAACATTGAGATTATTCCAAAAACTAGGCGCCCATTTACTAAAAGAAAGGGAGGAACCAAAGCATCAAAAATCCAAAAGGATAATATTGTTGCCAAGGACATACTGCAATTCAAAAAGTGCACATCTTTCAAAAATAATAGCAAATATGAAGCCCAAAAGAAGGAAAATAAAATGAAAAATGCAATAATCAGAATTGTGCCCAAGGAAAATGAGGAAGATAAGAGTAATACACCTACTCAACTGAAGGTGCCAATTGAGACTGATGTTCAAGAGGAAACAGACGAAGACATTGGCATTCTACAGGAGTTGGCCATCATCTATAGAATAACTAGGCTCCAAAAAGGAAGGAAATTTACAGAAGACTAGGCATGATCAAATATAAAATAGAATCATGGGATAAAATTTTTGCCCAAAAACTTCTTCATAGTGGTTTTTCTTTAGAAGAAGACAAAGATTCAATCCTAAAACAAGGAATTTTAGAAATAGATGAAAGCACCATTTATATGCAAAAATGGGAAACCATCTTCAACCATTGGATTCAGGTGTCATATTCAAAGGAAACATGGACCAGGCAATACAATATGCTGCTTGAATATTGGTCAAAGGAATTCTCAGAAAAGATTGGAAGGTCCTTAGGTGCATTAATAGAAATAGATACCTCTTTACTGAAAAGGAATTCTTGTACCTCTATGCAAGAATTTAGATCGCAACAATAAAGGAGATCCCAAAGGAGATTAATCTAAAATCTAAGGTAGGAACTTGGACATGGGGGTTCAAAATTGAAGATCAAAAACTTTATTGTCTAAAGTGTGATCGAAGGGACCAAACGACAAAAAATTACAAGATTCTTGCAAAAGCTAAAAAAGTGTGGAAGAAAAAGAAAGCCCCCAAAACACCCGAAGGGAGCAAAAGTCCAAAATTGGAAAGCCCTAAAATTTGAAATCTACTAGAAATCCCTTTGGAAGAAAATTGTGAAATGAATGAAAGGCGGAAGGAAAACAACAATCAAGAGGCATGTGTGGAACCTCTTCTCTGTTTAAATTCATATCCAAGTTTGCAATTACATGAAGAGGAAGGAGGAAATTCCTCAGAAAGAGAGAATGAAGATTATAATGAACTTGACATAATTGATAATAAATGCATATCACAAACAGCTACACAGTTCTTGGATACATCTAAACAATCCAAAAAAAGAAAGGAAAAACAAATAAGCAAAGAAGGGAGGAACTAGCCCGAGAAAAGGGACTCAAAAGCATCATAAACTTTCTCAAGGACACAAGGGGAGTAGAGAACTCCCAAAAAGAAGAACCATGAAAATAATTGCATGGAATGTTAGGGGCTTAAACACCCCTAACAAAAGATGCTTGAAAAAGTGTCAAACTAAGATAGCAAATATAGACATATTAATGTTGCAAGAAACTAAAGTAGAAGAAGTAAATAAAAGAATTATTCATCTCAGAGGATGGGAGGAAGCCTACTCAAAGGCCTTTGGAATAGCAAGTGGGCTCAGAATCCTATGGAAAACCATTTCAATTGTAGTGAACATAATTGACAAAAAGGAAAATTGGATGTTATGTGAAGTCACAAGCCTAAAGAATAACACTAATTTCTTTCTATTTAACATCTATGTCCCAACCAAAAACATTGAAAAAGAGAAGTTATGGGAGTCCCTAAGTCAAAAACTATCACAGCTTGGTAGGAAAATAATAGTCATGGGAGGATATTTTAATGCAGTCCTTAGGAAAGAGGAGAAGTTCAGGGGGAATAGAATAGTCTCCTCTTCAATGTGTCTATTTGGTCTATTTCTTCGACAAAAATATCTAATTGACATCCAAATAAAAAATAGAGCATATACATGGTTAAATAAACAACATAGGGAATGTTGTATCAAAGAAAAATTAGATAGATTCATCTATTCACAAGACTGGTTGGAAGCAAATCTGAACCTAGAAGTGGCCATACTTCCCCTAGCAAGATTAGATCACCTTCCTATCAAATTAACAATCATTGGAGAAAGTAACTTTCCAAAGACATACTTTAAAATGGAAAATATGTTGCTTATAAGGGAAGATCTAGTGGAATCAATAGAATAGTGGTGGAAGGAGGATCCAAAAGGCATTGGGACTAAAATATTTATCTTCATGAATAAACTAAAATATATCAAGAGGAAGCTACAAGAATGGAATAGAACAGTCTTCAAAATAAAATAAAATAAATTGAAAAAGTGAGATTGGAAGAAGAATTGGAAATTTTGAATAGTAAGGTAATGAAAGAAGGTATGTATCAAGAAGACTACATGAAAGAGAAAGCAATTATGGAAGAATATGATGAAATTCTAGCAAGGGAAGAAGAATATTGGAGGACTAAATCAAGGGAGTTTGGCTAGCTAAAAGAGAAGCAAATACAAAATTCTTCCATAACATAGCCAAAATAAAGCAAGAACATAATAGGATCACAACAATCCAATCTCCTAATGGGAATCTCATCAAAGATCCAACTAAAATCAAGGTAGAAGCAATCAGATTTTTCAAATAGCTCCTAGCTCTGAAAGGTGATAAAGATGCAATCAATGATAATAGTATTCTAGCAAACATCCCAAAGCTAATATCTTTTGAAGATAATTCTATGCTCACTAAACTGTTCATCCAAAAGCTAATATCTTTTTAAGATAATTCTATGCTCACTGAACTGTTCATAAAGGAAGAAATAAAGCAGGCATCATTCCAATTCCATCCAGACAAATCTCTTGGACTAGATGGTTTCCCTGTTTTTTTCTACCATAAATGTTGGCATATTATAGAAAAGGAGGTACGAGAAATAGCGAAAGAGTTCAAAAGAAAAAAGAATTTTGTGAAAGATATAAATAACACAATGGTGGTTCTAATTCCCAAGAAAGAGGTATGTGGTAACTTTGGGGATTATTGCCCAATTTCACTTTGTAACACAATATACAAGATCCTATTCAAATCACTAGCAAATGATCTTAAAGGAGTTTTGGAAAAGATAATATCCCCAAACCAAAGTGGATTCACACTTGGGAGGGATATTGTAGACAATATCATATTTGATAATGAAGCGGTGCATACAATTAACAAAGAAAGGCTTCCAAGCATGTTAATAAAACTAGACATAAGAAAGGCTTATGATAAAATAAGATGGATATTTTTTATTAGAATCATGGAAAATTTTGGTTTTGTTGGGTGAATATTTTGTAATCCTTTTATAGATTACAAAATAGTGATTACAACCACAGTTATTATGAGATAAATCTCTTCTCTTTGAAAGGGGAGGCTCCCTTCTTATTGCTCACTGCAATTAACTATAAAATAAATTAAAATATATACATTTTGATTATCCATGGGAGGTTTCTCCATTAGCATTGTTAGGGTTAGAAGGTAGATTTCAATCAGTTAAATGCAGATTCGATCAACAAAATAGAGAAATAGAAAACCCAGAAAAATATAGCAGCAAGAAGACAACACAAAGATTTAACGTTGTTCACCCAAATCCAGGCAACATCCACCAACAAGAGGGTCAAAAATATATTAATCTCCTAGAAAATAGACATGCAAAGATATGCAAATCCATGCAGAAACATGCAACAACATTTTTATCACATTTTTTACTTGTTGGTTTTATGCAACCATGGCTACAGGTACATGTAGCTTCTCCTACATTTTTCCAGCCACTACTATGTGATTTTCTGCTAATTTTTTTCATGACCTACACACATCAAAACTCATCACCGAGTGCTCTAATATGCTCCCACACATGTCCCATTAATTACCAATGAAGTGTGGCCATTGGTTGTGCCTCATGCATCCAATAAAACGCTTTTTTTGGGTGTTACATTTACTTTTTTTAGTTGTCCATAGACTTTATATTTAAGAATATTGTCACTAATCACTTCCAATTGTAACTAATCACTTCCAGCATTTAATATTTGTTTCTAACCACCTTTTAGATACAAGTACAACATAAATATTAGTGCAGAAAATTATTTAATAAATAAAATAATATGAAGATTTTATCTGAGTATGATTGGTCTCCATAACATAACAATCTCCCACTTGGAGACTGATCAGACTTCACTCCATATCATCTCCCACTTAGAGGCTAATCATAACACCACTACCCCTGCAACTCCCACTAGAAATCAACACCTTGGACCCTGTTGTTCTGTTTTACTTGAATTCAACCTTGAAGGCCAACTGAAGTTGAAGAGGAGCTCACCTTCTCCCTTGTCACTGCCTTCATAAACATATCTGCTTTATTTTCATCTATATGAATCTTTTCCAGCCTTACCTATCCATTCTCCAATACTAGCTGAATGAAATGATATCTCAGCTATATGTGTTTGGTTTTAAAGTGCAAGGCAGAATTTTTTGCAAGATGTATAGCACTCTAACTATCTGTAAACAAAGAACTTTCAGCATGTTGTTTTCCCAAATCTTCCATGAAAAGTTGTAGCCATATCTTCTCCTTTTCTACCTCTATTGTAGCTACATACTCTACCTCTATGGTGGATAAAGCAACCACCTTTTTCAACCAAGAAATCCAACTCACTGTTGTCCCACCAATTGTAAATACATAACCTGCAATTCTCTGCCTAGTATTTACATCCCCTTCCAAATCTGAGTCAACATGACCTTTTAAATTAGTATTAGAGCCCCCAAAATATAAACATTTATTGGATGTACCTCTCAAATACCTGAGAATCCATTTTATCGCATTCCAATGCTCAACTCTGGCATGACTCATATACCTACTAACAACTCCTACAGCATGTGTAATATCTGGTCTCGTGCATACCATAGCGTACATTAAACTACTATAGTTGAAGCATATGGTACCTTGGACATTTTCCATTCCTCCTCTTTTCTCTTTGGACACATATCCTTAGTCAATTGACATGACTAGGAAAAGGTGTGCTAATAGCTTTTGCATTCTCCATATTAAACCTCTGTAACACATTCTCAACATAATCAGCTTGAGATAAAAACATTTTTACTTTTTTCCTATCTCTTATAATCTTCATATCAAGGATTTTTTTTCCTACCCCCAAATCCTTCATAGCAAATGAATTTGCTAACTATTTTTTTAACTCCTTTATGTGATCCATGTTAGACCCCGTTACAAGCATATCATCAACATACAAACATAAAATAATGTAGCTATCATCATCTAACCTCTTAAAGTAAACACAATGGTCTGAATTACACTGGTTGTAGCCTTGTTCAACCATAAAGCTATCAAATTTAATATACCATTGCCGAGGTGTTTGCTTCAAGCCATATCAACCTTTCTTCAATATGCACACTAGTTTCTCCTTACCTTTGACCTCAAATCCTTGTGGTTTTTCTATATATATTTTCTCTTCCAAATCACCATGGAGAAATGTTGTTTTAACATCAAGCTATTCTAAATGAAAATCTTCAGCAGCCACAATACTTAAAACAGTATGAATAGAAGTCATTTTAACAACTGGAGAAAAGATTTCATCAAAATCAATACCCTTTTTTTGTGCAAATCCCTTTACAACTAACCTGGCTTTAAATCTTTCTTACCTCCATCTTCCTCTTTTAGCCTATAAACCCATTTATTTAGTAAATCTTTTTTGTACCTGTAGGCAACTTGCATAAGTCCCAAGTATGATTTTTTAGCAAGGATTCCATTTCTTCTTCCATTCCATGCTCCCATTGAACCTTGGAATCCACCTACATAGATTCATCATAACATTTTGGTTCACCAATATCAGTTAATAAAATAGAATACAAAGAGGGAGAAAATATTTTTGGAGATCTACTTATCCTTGAATATTGTCTAACATTCACTAGAGTTTGTGGTATTTGTTGTTGTTGTTTTTTGGGGGGGGGGCATGAGGAACCACTGGAACATCGCTATTCAAAGTATCATCCAACACTACATAATCATTTTATTTCTTCTCATGTCATTGTAACTAATCTGTGTACAACACATTCTCATTGAATATGACATCCTTGCTTCTCACAATTTTCTGGTTTTCAAAATCCCAAAGCCTATAACCAAATTCATCAATGCCATATCCAAAAAATATACATTTATTTGATTTAGCATCAAGCTTGGTTCTATTTTCTGAATCTACATGTGCAAATTCTTTACAACCAAAGGTTTTGAGAAAAGAATAACTCACCTTCTTACCTGTCCATGCTTCCTCTGGAATACCACAACCCAAAGGATTAGAGGGACCTCTATTAATTAAATAAACAACAGTGTTTATAGCCTCTTCCTACATGTTTAAAGGCAGCCTAGCATGCAATCTCATAGTCCGTGTACGCTCCATTATTGTTCTATTCATGCACTCAGCCACTCCATTTTCCTATGGAGTCCTTGGAACCATTTCCTGCCTATGAATACCATCAGAGGAACAATAATCTTCAAACTCTTTGCTGCAATACTCACCACCATTATTAGATCTGAGACATTTTAACTTTTTACCCGTCTCATTCTCAACCAAGCTTCTCCATTTTTTAAAAGTTTCAAATACATCAGATTTCTGCTTAAGAAAATAAATCCATACCTTCCTTATTGCATCATCAATAAAAGTGACATAATACCGAGAGCCACCGAGAGAAGATACTTGAGTTGGTCCTCATACATTCATATGCACAAGCTCCAATTTCTCATCTTTCTTTTGCTTCCCATCCTTGAGAAAAATCTATTTTTTTTTCATACACACAACTTTCACAAAAATCCATATTAACACATTTTAGACTTGGTAAAACATTCTTTGAATGAAGTACTTTCATACCTTTTGCACTCATATGCCCAAGTCTATTATGTCACAATGCCATTTTAGAATCCACAACAACTATCTGATTTTTTGCCTGCTAAACTGCAGTAGTTGTTCCTGAACATTGATTTTTATTTGCAATGGCTAAAGTAGAAGGAACAGTATGACTTGTACAAAGATATAAGGTGCCTACTTTCACACCTTTTACTACCACCAAGGCACCTTTTGTGACCTTCCAATTTTTATCACTAAATGTATCAACACAACCTTCATCATCTAGTTGCCCTGCTGAAATTAATTATTTGCTTAACTTTGGAACGTGCCTTACCTCATGTAGTAGCCAATGATTCCCATTCTGCAACTTGATCTTGATTCTTCCCTTTCCAACAATCTGACAGGGTTTGTTATCTCCCAAATAGACCATCCCAAAATCCCCTTGGACATAATCAAGAAAATAATTTCTATGGGGTGTAGCATGAAATGAAGCCCCTAAATCTAACACCCAAGAATCATCAGCATATCAAGGGAAAGAATCAAATCATCCTCATAAGATTTATTACTTAGCACATTTGCCTCTTTATTTCTTTCCTTTTTGTCTCCTTTATTTTTTTGAGACCAATAATCTTTCTTTAAATGACCTGTCTTACCGTAGTACCAACAATCCTTTTTTTCTCTGGATTGGGACCTCTTGTCCTTTGATTTTCCTCATGACTTACCACAACCTCCATAATTCTTTCCTCTCTCCTTTTTTTTTCCCCTTCTTTCTACATTCAAAACACTACTTGATGTGGATGTACCACTTAAGCTTTTCCTACGAATTTCCTCACTCAAAATAACACAAACAATATCATCAAATTTTAGTGTATTTGAACCCAAAAAAATTACTAATTTCCATTACCAAGCTATTCCATCTTTCAGGAAAAGAACACAGAATCAAAAGATCCCTAATTTCTTCACCAAATTTTACATTTATAGAAGTTAATTGACTTGTAACCGTATTAAATTCCTTTAAATGATCAGCAATTGATCCACCTTCTACCATTTTCATATTAAATAAATGCTTCATAAGAAATACCTTATTTGAAGTGGAAGGCTTTTCATATAGTTTCGCCAGGGTCTTCATCAAATCTTCCATTTTCTTTGTTGTTGAAATATTAAACTCCGCCAATTGTGTTAGGCATAAGCGAATACTACCAAGTGCCTTTCTATCTAGAATATCCCAATCCTCATCAGACATAGCCAAGGGTTTCTTGGGTTTCCCTTCCAATGGCCACCATAAATCCTTTTGATAGAGATATTCTTCCATTTGCATCTTCCATAACTGATAATTATGACCATTAAATTTTTCTACCTTCAGCTTACCCTCTTTTGTCATAACTCCCACTCAACTATGAGACTCCCACTCAACCGTGAGACCTTCCTGCAAAGGATAACTAAACACAACCCACTCTAATACCACTTGTTAGGGTTAGAAGGTATATTTCAATCAATTAAATGCAGATTTGATCAATAAAATAGAGAAATAGGAAACCCAAAAAAATATAGCAGCAAGAAGACAACACAAAGATTTAACGTGGTTCACCCAAATCTGGGCTACATCCACCAACAAGAGGGTCCAAAATATATTAATCTCCCAAAAAATAACCTTTACAATGACATGCAAAGACATGCAAAGCCATGTATCAACATGCAACAACGTTTTTATCACGTTTTTCACTTGTTGGTTTTACACAGCCATGGCTACGGGTACCCGCAACTTCTCCTGCATTTTTCCAGCCACTACTATGCACTTTTCTGCTAACATTTTTCATGACCTTCACACATCAAAACTCATCACCAAGTGTTCTAATATGCTCCCACACATGTCCCATTAATTACCAATGAAGTGTGGCCATTGGTTGTGCCTCATGCACCCAATAAAATGCTTTATTTGGGCGGATACATTTACTTTTTCCAGTTGTCCATAGACTTTATATTTAAGAGTATTGTCACTCATCACTTCCAATTGTAACTAATCACTTCCAGCATTTAATATTTGTTTCTAACCACCTTTTAGATACAAGTGCAGCATAAATATTAGTGCTGAGAATTAAATAATAAATAAAATAATATGAATATTTTATTCGAGTCTTATTGGTCTCCATAACACAACAAGCATATCCTCTTGTTTCAGGATAAGAGAAACAAATAACAATGATATTCTCAAATACAACTAGTTAGAGCAATAATAGCCGATACTCGCAAGTACCAGTGAACAAAAGTAACTTAGAAAAACCTACTGAAACACAAAGTCTTCAACTACTTTCCCATGATCATTCCAAAATAATTTCAAGAGTAATCATATCACCAGTTGTAGCACAAATTCTACCAACTACCAATCTCAATGATCCACACACAAAGTGAATAATTCCAAGCTCAAAGTCTTGATAATTCTTCACCAACAAACGCTTTCAACACACACAATTCCAAGATGATTTCAATATAACACAAAGTTTATAAAGTTGATCTTGAAATCCCTTCCAATCATAATAGAGAAATGCCACTTATTCTATTGACAATAAGAAGATCAAGCAAAAATGACATAAGAACACTCTTGCTCTAACAATCTTGATTCAACACAAAGTTTGATATCAAAATCTACCTTCTTTTCATTAATAGATTTGTATTTTCAATTTGAACTCAAAGTCTAAAAGTTGAGAAATAATTTTAGTAGAACTTCATTGCAAAAGATTAAAGTTGAAAAATACAAATGATCTCTCATATTTATAAGTGAGAGCTAAGAGCTAATCTGGGAAAAAGTATAACTACTTTGACTTATTCAACGATGGAGTCCAAAATTATTGGAGGACTTCATTGATGTTTACATGTATTTACAATTTGAAAAATGACATGGACCAATTATCTTCAACTAACTAGAAAAAGCTTGTAAATAACAAAAACTTGAAATCTAAACTAAGGAATGATTCAGCCTTCTTCAACATTCTTCATTAGGAAATCATCATGTTTCTTCAAGATCATCCATAATTCATTATCTAGCACTAAAGTATGTTTGATGATGCCTCGAGCTCTTGATATTGAATCTCGAATAGTATTTAAGGCCTTTTCATGTCACTCAAGATATTATTTTAGATTCTCCAAAGTTAATTGAAGATCAAAGATTTGATCCATTAGTGGTATTGAAAATTCCTGCCCTTCAAACACTTTCTGAATCATGTTGATAAACTGTTGAACCACATTGTTTTGGGGAAGTAACTTCTGACTATCATCTCACAACCTACATGGAATTTCTTCAATTTTATTAATCATTTGCAAGTCATGTTCTTCACCAAGTTCTTGTGCAGATTGTAGATCATTAAGCAAGTTGGTGAGAACAATGTCTTTGTGAATCAAAGACTCTTCAATTTCCACATACATGTCTCAGTTGGGAATGGTCCCAAATTCCTCCACTTTATCTATTTTCAGTTTCCTCATCTTGATCCAAGATTGTACTTTATTTTCCATGTCTAATTTCTCTTGAGAGAAAGCATTCACAATTTCATCCAATTTTGCTCTTATCCCTTCCATCTTTTCTAGTTTCCCCATGGCTGACCCTACCATTTTTGTTCCCAACGTAATTAAGCAGTCGAGATATTCACCGACCACTCTGCCTCTAGCATGTACCTTTTCCACTTTTTGATTGATGGGATTCTTAGCACCAACTGCAATTTCCTCTAGTTCAATGGATTTAGAGGATTGAGTCATCTTGTGTAGCATGAACGTGAGTTGCTCTATCTTAGCCTTATAGTGATATTTCATCTTCTTTTCCTTATCAAATTTCTCAATGAGAGAATCTAAGGATGATTAAACATTCGCCTTCACACTATTATGAGTCACCTTACCCAAATCTACCCTTGTGATAGAGTATTTTTCAAGATCCACCTCTTCATAAGTTTTGTTAGAGGGATGTTGAGCTATCTCAGAATACTTATTACCTTATTTTTCAAAAAACATCCTAGAAAGAGTCTTTTCTTTCTTTTTGGTTCTTTTCTTGGTAGTTGCAAGTTGTGCAAATTTGAATTCATCAGGAGAGATGGCTTCTTTCCTTTTCTTCACTACTTGTGAAGACAACCATGGTGGCAATGGTGAACTTTCCTCAAGTTGTGTAGCCATTGGATGGGATGTAGTAGCTACATCCACAAAGGTGGTAGTCACAATGGGAGAGGTGCTAGCTAAAATAACCTTAGAGATTTCAACCCTAGACACTTGCACAGAATCATTCAAAAATTGCTCCAAATCAAAATGTGACATAAGGTTAAAAGATGGTGAGGATAGACTTGGTAAAGATATAGGAGAACTAGTCACATTATCTAAACCTTGTCTTGGGCTTTCAAATGAAAACCCTAAGATGGGAGAAGATTGTACAAAATGAATCAAAATATTAGGTGCAACAACACTTGTTACCGAGGGAGGAGCATTAATAGGAACATTAGACACAGATGAAGTCATACGAGGAGGAGCAGGAATAGACACAACATTGGAAATGGGGGATGAAGTGATAGGTGGTTCTTCAAGAATATTCTCATGAGGAGACATATCTATTTCCTTGTGATCCTCTTATCAATTTTTCCCTCTTCTTGCACATGCTCCTCTTGGGCCTATGTGGATGGTCCCTTTGCATATTTCCCAGTTTTCTTCTTACCACCTTTGACCACAAATTTGATCTTAGGCTTTGAAGATCTACTGGAGCTTGGAGCATCATTTCTATTTTTGGTCCTTAACTCTGATTTCTTACCTGCTTGTACTTGGGACTCCTCTTTTGATTCGGTGAAGAAAGGTTTCAATTGGATATCTCTTTCATCCAACCAAACATTTGTATTAGCCAAGATTGGTTGAAACCTTTCTCAGATTGATATTACTTCTTTTTGAGACCACTATATTGAAGGAAGAGGAGAATCTGTAATAATCTTCCTTTCATATTCAAGATCGAGAATAGTATCTTCATTCTCCATATCCTCTAAGATATCAACAAGATCCAATTCTCTTATCTGGTCCAAAGTTAACCTGTGAAAATCCATTCTCTTGATCTCCCGTTACGTTCTAATGTCAACCCAAACATCTTCGACTTAATGCCATTTTGATTCAAGACTTCATGCCTCTGTAATCAAAATTAGATCTTTCCTTGTACAACTTTATTGTCACTTGTTGCATTTTTTATTCAACCACCTTGGCCTTATGCAAAGTCTGAATGGAGTACCTTCCAATTACCAATGGAAATTTGAATCCCAGCTTATGAGATTCCATTTTTTTATTATGAACCACAATAACCTGCCTGCCATTAGAATAATTTTATCACTAGGATAACGAGGAAGCATATATGGATAGCTAGAAAAGCATCCTACTCTTAAATAGGTAAACATTGGAAAGTACAGATATAGGCATCCATATTTGTTTACAATCTTCCATGCTCCATCAAATACCCTTATGTTCTCTAGTTTAGGATTGAAGGAACACGTGAGTGGTCCAAAGAAGGCACCATTCACCCTTCTAAAGTGTTTGATACTTCCCTTGAGGGTGATCTGCAGGAAATATTTGAAAACCTGTGTAGCTTTCCTATCACCTTCACTAGTCAGACCAGAAAAATTCCTCATGGAGGCTGCAGCATAGACCAAATATGAAGTCATATAAAATTTGTGCATTGTATGCACTTGGGTCAATTGCTAATGGAGGGAATTTTTTATTTCCTCTCCCAAAAAATATTTCTTGCTTCCCTTTTAGAATGATCTTGATGTATGTGTACATACAGTCCTCAAAATAAAATGAAGTAGGAAAACCATGTACTCTACTAAGAAGAGTAATGAGGTCATTTACCTCTTAAATAAAATCACTATGAGGAGAATTTTTAGGCCATCTTGTAACACCTAGCCTAGGAGCCTTCAGCTATTTACTATTGATCATCCTCTTTGTAGAATCAAGATCCTTATCATATTTTTCATGTGTGGATTCCTTGGAAATCTCCACATATGTGTTGCACCTAGGCACATGAAAACTTTATCAAATAAATTTGCATCTAACTCCATCCCCACATTTATGTTTGAATCCCTGACTTTCCTATCATCCTTGTTATAGTGAGAAGTGACTTGTAGCACGAACTCAAGATTTTAAGTCGCTACTGGAAATGAAGCTACAAGATGTATGTTGCTATGAATTATTGACTTCATCCCATTGGTTACAGGTTGTTTCTCAGTTCCCTCAACAAACTTTCCCATGTCTACATGACCAATCTTTGTATCTCTAATTTCATCCACATTTGATGAGACCACTGTAAGAGGAAGCACACCTTGGTAATTTTTACTCCATCGCTTTCCCCTTGGAAGGAGACAGATCTAACATTGGCAGAAGAATGACTTGCAAAAATGCAAACATGAGAGTCTTGAAAAGTGTGCACAAAGAGCTGCATGACAAGATTATCATTTATTGATGTTAGGAAAAAATTTCATTTAGAAAAAATCAACAAGGGTTGAAACAAAATGATTGTGTGAAAATTGGGGTTTGAGTGTGATGAATGTAGAAAATGAAGTTCTAAGGGTTAGCTTGGCAAAGTAGGAAAATTTCCAATCTTAGAGAAATTTGGCAAGGAATGTGTATATGCATCACAAAACGATGAAACTGCAAGTGGAAATTACCTTTGATTAAAGAGTTGCAAAGTTGTTAAAAATTAATGGCATTACAAGGGGGTAGATATTTTTGTTGCAAAGTTGGTAAAAATTATCGAACTTACAAGTGAGTAGTTTGCTTTATTGCAAAGTCGGCAAAAAATGTCGATCTTGTAATTTTGGGAAGATCATTGTCTATTAATGTTTAAATTTAACTACTCTACAAGTAACTTTTTATTTTTCTTGTCATATCGAGGAAAAACCCCAATCCTACAAATTAGGTTCAATCTTACTTGCACATTCAGAAAAAAATGTTGAACTTAAAAGCAGGACATAGAATTTCTTGTAGGGTCAGGGAAAATCCCCGACCATACAATTTGGGAAGTTCTAATGAGTTTAATAGTTTGCATTTTTTGCGGTCAAGAGGTCATGAGGTCCAATCTCCCCCCAAAGTTTACCAAGCACACTACAGTTTATAGGGGGGCAGATACCCGACTAATTCCTATAGTCTAAAAAAAGCAACATTTTGCATTTGAGGGGATTTTACCACATTTACAAATGAAAACTAAATGATTTGTTTGGCTGGGGAAAAAACCCCAACCCAAAAAAATTGAATTAAGGCAATAACATAATTTTCATTATCGACAAAAATCGTCGATGGTGCAAACTAGATGTTCATCTTTGCACAGTCGGGAATAAAACCTTACTCAACATGAAAAAGGCTTAAGTTCACTTGCGTCAACGATGAAAATCATCGATGATATAATGGTAGACATCTATTTTGTGTAAAGATGGGTTTTTCTTCTGATCATTCAACAATAAAGACTTTGTGTGTGCACATGGGGTTTAACAACGCATATACAAGGGAAAGGCAAGACAAGTCATGGGCGAAATTTTAATCTAACCATATACTCATTTTGAGGGTGGTAAAAACCATTGATGATACAAGTGAACTAGGGCATATGAATGCCTATATTTAGAGCGAATAAGCCCTGAGGCTCAAAGTATGGAAAAGGATGACTAAACATTGTTTGCAAACCCAAAACCCTAGGGAACACGACAACCAATTATCTAAAGCCAAAAAAAACCTTAAATAGCAGATGCAGGTTAACAAAACCTATGTTAACAAGTCGGCATGCAAGATGTGAAGGAAAACAAAAACCTTAAGGAAAATGTAAATACAAATAAAACCATTCAAAATCAACAATTTACAATCAATAATAGTAAACCCTAAACATCCAATAGATGATAAATAAAATGAACAGAAAGACATGAAAAGGTGATGAACATACCCAGAGAAAAATGAAACCTTAGGCTTGAATCTCGATCAAAATTTGCTCAAACCACACACCAATGAAAACCAAGGTTTCAATTGAACTCGTAGAGAGTAGAAAAGAAGGAATGATGAATGAAAATAAGGAGAAATACAAGTGAAATAAATTTAAAAGGACATTTAAAATGATATTTAATGTGTGTGTGAAGGAAGATTTGTAGTTCAATGCATGTGTGTGAAGGAAAATTTGTAGGAGCATAATTTTTCGATGCACTTACAAGTTGGTTTGACATAACTTGTAATGGGAAAATTTAACGATTTTGCAAATTAAACTTAATGTAACTTGCAATGGCAAGAAAAAACAACTTTACAAGTTACTTGTTCATTTAGCAATCTTGACTTGTAAGGTCAGGGAAAAACCCTAACAACTTAACTTTCACAATTCGTGCAAAAAGTGGATTTTGATGAACCAATGGAGGTAATCACTCAGAAGATGTTACAAGACTTAGGACCACACATGAGGGAAAATTGAGATTCACCTTGTTTTTCATTCTTAGAGTACACGGGACTACAAAATGAACAAGTTTTGTAGGGGTTATCCTGTGAATCAAGCGCAACTAGATTCAAGGATAATAGGTTTCTACAAAAAAATGGCTTCAAATGGTCTTCTATTGCATTTCATCAACAAGTTACTCAATTCTAATCAATAGCACCCCATGTGGTTTTTTTGAAATCTCTAATGGTATATGGCAAGGGGACCCAATATCCCCTTTCCTATTTCATAATGGTCAAAGCTCTCAGTAGGAATATTGCATTTTACCAAAATTAGGGTCTCTAGAACAGAGTGTAAATTACTCAAGGTGTGGAAGCAACCACTCATCAACAATTTTCAAACGATACAATCTTGTATGGGGAGGTGTCATTAAGTGAGGTTGAAAGAATAAGAGACTACATGAAGGAATACATTAATGCCTCGAGCCAACAAATTAACACAAAGAAATCAAAAATCTACTTTTTTACATAAAGAAGGTAATGCAAAAAAGAATAGCTAAAGTATTGGGATACATAATAGATGATATTCAATGTAAATATCTAGAAGTTCCCTTATTCAAAAGTATTATAAGAACATGCCTATGGGAGCAAATAAAAGAGAAATATAATGGCAAATCCCTAAGTTGTTGAGGAAAATGGATTACTCTAGCAGGCCAAATAACAATAATAAAGGCGGTTCTCCCTGCAATACCTATATACTTGATGTCTTGTATGCAATTAACTTCTAAAGAAACATTAGGTCTAGAAAGTATTTTAAAACATTTCTTGTGGGAGTGGTCAAATGAGAAACATAAAATCCCCTTGATTCATTGGGATAAAGTATGCAAAACTCATGAACAAGGAGGAGCAGGTATAAGGAACATGAGGATTCACGATGTGGCATCAGGTTCCAAACTAGTATGGAAAATGTACTGACATCCTTCATTATTATGGTGCAGAATAATGCAAATTAAATATCTAGACAACATGAATCTAGAAAGAATACTTACAATTTCTAATGTCTGCAATGGTTCCTGTGTATGAAACTTCATGCAAAACTATAGACATGTGATTATAGATCACCTAACATGGTAACTAAATGATGGAAGAAATTAAAATTTCTATAAAGATTCTTAGGGGGGTTATATGCCATTAATTGAATACCCTGAGATAGCTCCCTATATCCCTACTATCAATAGTAGCTTTGGAAAACATGTTCAAGATTACATTAAGTTGGATGAGAATGGAAAGGGTGGTTGGATGAATTTCAAAGACCTCCCAATGGATGATATAACAAAGAAAAGGTTAACATAATTTATGCAAGAAAGGTGAGTTTGTCTAAATAAACAATTAGATAAGATAATATGGTGTGGAGAAAAATTTGGCAAATACGTAGTCAAAATGGGTTATCAAATTCAATTGAAGCAAGAAACAAGTAATTGGCCTCAAAAACTATGTTGGGGAAAGTGGATGTTACCCAAGACAATAGCATTCACATGGACTTCCCTCCATGGTAGAATCTTCATAAGAGACCAACTAAGAACAACAGGGATTGAAGGACCAAATTGGTGTCATGTGTAACAAGAATGAAGAAATAGTGGACCACTTACAATTTCTAAATTTTCCCTATGCAAAATAAAGTTAGGATTGGCTACTAAACAAATTAGGGTGAGCAACTCCTAGAAGCAACAAAGTCTATTATTTCTTTATTAGTTGGCCAATATTTTAAAAAGAGGCTTTTTGGGGTCAAATATGATACCACTTACAATTTCTAAATTTTTCCTATGCAAAACGAAGTTGGGATTGGCTACTAAAAAAATTAGGGTGGGCAACTCCTAGAAGCAAAAAAGTCTAGTATTTCTTTATCAGCTGGCCAATATTTTAAAAAATGGCTTTCTGGGGTCAAATATGGCAAATTGCTCCCTCAATCATGATATGGAACATTTGGAAGGAACACAACAAAAGGATATTTCAAGAAAAATCAAAGGCAGTTAATGAAATAATACCTATCATTGAAAGAAACATCATCGAATAGATGAACTCCCACATCAAGTTGTAAAGGAAAACTAAATTTACAAGGTGGGATGATGACCTTGTGAAAAGATGGAAATATCTCAAAGTTACTCTCTTTTTCCAATTTGTCACAGACTCTAAAGCAAAAGGATCTAAAGTGAAGTGGAACCCCCCTCCAAGGGGTGGACTGAAATAAAATACAGACAGTGCTTCTCGAGGAAATCTAGGGAAATCTTGGGCTAGATGTTTACTATGCAATGATAAAGGCTAATTGATAGTACCTAAATCAATAAAATTTCCAATTGCTTTGTAAGGAGAAGGGTATATTCAACATTGAAATAGAATCTGATTCAATAGTATGTATTAATGCAATCATAAATGGCAAGATTGGCGATTGGAATCTACAGTCCAAAGTAACTCGAATAAAAGAATTAATTTTCAAGAGGTACCAGTTCATTCAATCAAGCACATATATCGGGAAGCAAATAAAATTGCATATTTTCTAGCCAATCAAGGAATAGATCAATAGGAACCATGTTTATTTGGAGACCAAGAAGAAATATGACAAGGTTTGGAAGCAATAACTTTAGCAGATAAGCAAGTTCAACCATGCTTAGCATTAACTAAGCAACCTCATGCAAATAAAGGTTTGAAAGCATAAAATTCAAAGGAAGTTTTTAATCTCATATGCATCATTCATGCACAATATCTAAGGTCGGTTCCCTAACCTAGACAACCTTTGAGTTAGAAATAACTATGACTATATTGACCTAATCCATCGAATTAAACATCTTGTTTGGCCTAGGTTTGCATTAAGGAAGCCCCAACATCATACTAGATAGACTTTAAGAGTCTTCTTACTAGCACATGCAACCCAAAGGACCTCTATGTCATTAATCCTATGATTGTGGGGTCACTTATAACATCTTTTACAACAATGAGTTGAAACTAAAAATGCTTACATTTTGTCGATCATGGCACCCAAACCATGTGATATGGGCTTTTGAACACTCAATCCATTCATCTTGGAGAAACCAAAAACAATTGGAATCTAATCGAATTATCCACCCCAGAGAATTTTTTAACCATCAAAACTCTTTGCAAATTGTATCACCCAAAATTCCTACAATCGCTTTGCACAAGTGGGATCCTTGAATCCCAAATTGGACAACACAACATTTTCTTTCCCCTTTTAGAATACCTAATACCCTAAATCAAAATGGAATGCTACATTTGTGAAGGGTCTTGTATTGGGTATGTCTAAACAATGGAGAGGTAGTCCTCTCCCCATTCCTTTCTTCTTTGCTCTATGTTTCCCGAGACTTCATTAATTATCTTCGAAGTTGCTAACTTATTCTCGCAACCGAAATATTGTAAGCTTGATTTAGGGCTGATTTTTTTTCGCCTCTCCTAAAATTCCTAGGGTTTCACAAAAGCCTTCCTATTGGTAAGATTCTTTTAACCCTACCACCACACCATGGGTGAAAATAATTTTCATGGTCCCAAGTTGAGCTTAATCATTCAAAAAAACATGGATTTTTTTCCTACAAATTCATATTATCCCATTTAAAAGAAATGGCTCTATGGAATTTTTAATTATTTACAAAACCAAACCCATGTTACCAATCAGTGTTAATTTAGAGCAAGAGAATTCTTTGGAATTCAAAAAGATATAAACCATTTCGAAACAAAAACTTTAAATATAGCTTTGCAAACAAATTTTATATACCCATAACCAACATGGATTCCAGAAAATTATGCAAACATTCATCACATAGAGAAAACCAAACCATTGCAATAAAAGGTATGTCAGAGATAACTTCTTCATTTAACCATACTTTATAGCAAAAGACAAATATGCATTGCATAGTTATGAGTCAATGTATAGTAGTTCCTGCTAAAGCATCTTTTCTTAACTAGGTAATCCATGTATGCTTTCTTAGGGTTTCTGAAAAACTTAAAAGATGTAAACTATTCACATTATGACCTAGTTTACAAAATATAGTGTAGACACATAAAAATGTCCTTATAATAATTTAATTTCTTCTATTAATTAAATAGGTTCCATTATTTATTTAATTAATTCATTAATATATTTTCCTCCTAAATCATTTGCATATCCAAACATTTATCCATTTCATTTAAATGATCCATTTGCATATTTCATCAATCCATTTCATAAATATTTATCATTTCAGTAATCATCTACATACTCATAAATCATTTAAAACATTTTTGTAATTCATTAATCCATTATCACTAAATACACTTGTCTAATCATTTATTCACCTTCATAAGCTTCATTTGCACAATCATTTTCATTAATTCTATTTGCATAATCATTTACATAATCATTTAGTTCATTATCATTTATATATTCGCTCATTTCATTCATGCATTCATGAAATATTCATAAAATTCCACATAACCATTTATCCCACATTCTTCCCGAAATCCAGATCTTTCCCACAAGGACATCTATAAAATCCCTCTTCCTCCTCACTTTTGAACAACTCAATTTTGTTTGATCAAATTCCATTCTACATAGTATCTTGTGCATTTGCTGTAAAAATATAAGAGCAAAGACAAGATCTTGTAGATAGCAATGCAATGGAGTTATTTTTCCATTTGAATGCATTTTCTTTGATTTCTTAGAAATTAGTATTTCATTTTTGCATTTTGTCTTCATTTTGGAAAAGCTCTATTGGAATGATGTTGAATGCATGTTGATTCTCATTTGTGAATTCAAGTTTTTCATTTTCAGCATCAACATAATGGTGAACCCGACGTGAAATGGCTGCATGTTTATAGTTTCCTCACTCGTTGGTTGTATGCTTATGGTTTCCTCATTTTTAATAATTTTATGTTTACGTGATTTTTTTGTTTTCTAAATGTAGATTTCCTTTACTCCACTCTCTGTTGTTTTTTTATCTTCAATTGTCATTGTCATCCTCCACACCAGTGCATGCATTCTTACAATTAATTTAGATTTAGTTTAGATGTAAATCTAGTTTTTTTTTAATTTATTTAAAATTAGATTTAATTAAATTTAGTTTAGATTTAGCCTTTTTTTTAATTTCATCTAGTTTAGATTTAATTTAGATTAAGTTTAGATTTAATATTTTAGATTTTAAATTTAGTTCTTCTAATTTAGTTTAAACTTAGATTTTTTCTAATTTAGATATTAGATTTAAATTTTTAATTTAGATTTATTAGATTTAATTTTTAATTTAGATTTTAGAATTTAAATTTTTCTAAATTAATTTAGATTTAAATTTAATTTAGTTTAGGAATTTTAATTAATTAGATTCTAGATTAAATGTTCATTTTCTTCTTAGTTTATTTTTTTAACTTTTGGGCTAATTTTGTTAATTTGAAATTTGTGCAATTTTGCATGTTAGAGACTTGAAAAATTAAACAATATAACTCTCGTTTGTCGAAGAATATTGATTAAAACTACTAATCTTGTTTTGCAAGGCTCTTCCTTTAGTTTTCTTTATTTTAAGTGTCTTTTTCACATAGAATAATTAGTGGGTCTAAAAAGAACTTGAGTGTTTTGACATCATAAGCGGGATTAAAATTAACAAGTGTCTTTTGTGTCTTGTGGTTTGTAAACTTTCATCAAGTGTGTATGCTCTCCTCTCGTGTCATTCGATGCTCGAGCTGATATATAAATGGATAAGACTAAACTGTCAAGTCCTCATTGTATGTAGGCCTTAGTCGTGCAGTTTCACTCAAAAAAGGGTACCTACCGTAAAATGTATAAGAGCCCCTAGTAGAGTATTAAAGCCTTAAGTGACTTGTTGGATGCTCGTGAGGTGCCATGTCCCCGTGTAATCACTAAGGACCTTTATTTTAATGGCCAAAATCCATTTCACTTGCTAGCACAGGAACAGTTATTCTGAAGTCGCCCCACGTTTTCACCATTCATGTGTAGAGGTAGAAGTTCCTCTTTGGGGAATTGATACTTGGTGTGCCCGAGAAGTGAGTGTCATGGAGGGGAGCCAATGCTACCAAGTCTCTATCTATCTGACTTGTTTAAGTGGTTGGAGAAATCTGAGTGGGGATCTAGCGAGTGGTATCTCTTGAGAAACATAGGTTTTGCAAAGTGTTTTTAAAGTGTTTGTCATCAAGTTCAAACACAAACACATTATGTTTGCTTGTGTCTTGTGTGTGTGTTTAAAATAAATCTCAATCAAACATCATCACCTATCATAACCTTTGGGTCTCACGCTTCATCCATCCTAATAATCATCCCTAAAGCATCCATAACCTTCCCAAAACTTCACTAACCATCTCTAACCATCCCTAAACACCTTAAAACATTCCCAAAACCATCAACCAAACATGTCTAACCACTATCCTTCATATTCATCTGTGACCCATGAGCAATACCAAAGGATTGAATATCTTGACTACCATTTGAAAGAGCTTGAAAAACAATTAGAATCCTAACATTTGAATTAAGTGATGCAATCATCTCATAAGCCTTTATCCTCACCCAAAACTACATCATCCCAATTCAATGTTCATGACTTTTTTCAAAGGCTAAATGAGAAACCCAAATCTAAGTCCTTAAGCACAAATAATATTGTGCAATCCTACCATGTCATGCATCTATCTTCATCCCCCATAAGTCAAAATAAATCTCATGAGTCTTTCACCCAAGTTAACGAATCTATCCAACCATCCTCTCCCATCATACAATCTACATACAATGAATCATGACAATCTCTTAGTCCAAAGCATGCTAGTGTAGACTCCCTTACACATAAAGATCAAAGTATTATTTCCACTCCATCCAATGATACAAAAAATATCCAATCCCCTCCTATCTCTGACCAAGATCCCATCTCGTAAGAACCTCATGATGATCCCCTTATCTCTTTTTGTTTCATCCAAGATGATCCCTTTCCATCTCAAGAGAAAAGTATACTTCCAAGTTCCCCTTCCACCTCATCTAATGAATCCACACCATCTCATGATTCCATTGCATCCCAGGAGCATGATAGTTCTTCCATCATATCCAGTGATTTCCTACCATCCACTGATCAAGATATGCTTTCCACAAAATCTCAGGATTCCCTTCCTCATCAAGATCAAGATATACATCTATTCAAGGATACCCTCTCATGCCATGATGATGTTCATCCTTCTCATGATCAAGATATGCCTTTCATACCACTTCATGATTATTCCATACCTAATAAAGAGAAAGCTACTCCATCTCCTACACCTTGTGATCCTTTTCCAAGTTAAGATCAAAGTACCCCATCATCCCCATGTCAAGATCCTATCACCCATCCTAATTCCCCTCATGATCACAATCCTCCACAAGAGTCTATCACCCCTATTCAAGCTATCCATGAGCCCCTTACCTATCAAATGGGTTCCCTCACTTTTATCCAAGGTGGTTTACTCCAATATCTTGTTATTCCTTCCATATCACATCCACCTCACGATGGACTTGCATCTTGTTTCATAAATAATACATATCCTATTGGCAAATGAATGTGTCAAAGTATGAACTACAAAGGAAAAGGATTAGGCATTCATGAACAAGGCATCCTAGAACCCTTTTATATCCAATAAAATCCATATTATCATGGCCTTGGTTATACACCTCATGCTCAAGACATTGGTACCCATCGTAAGTCCAGATTCCATTAAAATAAACCTAAGTATCCTAGTCCATCAAACCTTCCACCTATCCTAGGTCCTTATCCTAGTCCATAAAACCTTCCATCTATCCTAGGTCCTTATCCTATTCCATCAAACCTTCCATCTATCCTTGGTCCTTATCATCCAAACCCTAGTTCATCAACCCTTCCATCCATATTGGTGCCCTACATCCCTACATTTCCTATTCATCAAGAACAACAAAGGCACACATCCTTGATACCCTCTCAAAATTCTACCTACATTAACCCATCCATAATACCTTTGTATCATTCATCTCCATCCACCTATTCCATTGCTCTTGGAAGCAATTTGGGTGCCAAATGTCAAAAGCTTCCATATCAAAATCCACATATATCAAAGGATCAACACATCTCCTTGAAGAGACATGCAAAAATAAAAGAAAATCCAATCCAAAGTCAAAATTAAAAAATTAAAAGGCCACAAAGGCCCACAAAGCAAAAATAAAAATTTCAAAGGACACAAAGGTCCATAAAGCAAAAAGAAAAATCTCAAAGGCTACAAAGGCCCACAAAGCAAAAATCAAAGTCAAAATCTAGGTGGATTCCTAAAAGTCTCATAGAAGCAATAAAATCTAAATTGGCATCCAAACTTGCTAATCCAAAAGCTTCCTCCAATCTTCCATCTAAAAACCTGTCACCTTCCAAATCCATTTTTCCTCCATCACTCCACCACCCTTCAAGGTGTGTTCCAATGTTGATCTTGCCATCCTTTCCATCTATCCATCAACAAGCCTTCTAACCTCCTATCCATTATCCAAAATTCATCCCCCATTATCCTCCTTTAATCCAAACCTTTGTATAATTCCTTAGCTTCTTCCATCATACCATTAATCTACCAATGTTTATGATCCTGATCCTCATTTCCATGTTTTATTAGAGCACATATTTGAGGGCTATTAGTCATGAAACTTGAGGCTTGAGTCCTTCCTCCACCTCCCTATCATGCATATATTATCTTCCATATTCATTTATCCCTATCCATATCCTTTCTTCCATATTCCTCTTGCACTTTACACTTGGGGGAAAGTTTCATCCATCTTATCATTCATAGTCATTATCCTCTTTACGTTCATTCCTCACATTTCCACCTTTGATCTTGAAAACGATAAGGATCTTCTTGAACATCATATATCTTATCCTATACACTTTATCCAAACCTTCCATACCATATCCTCCATCATGTATCTTATCCTATTCATTTTTATCCATATCTTCCATGCCATATCCTTCACCTTATCCATATTCCAAAATCCCATCTAAATGCATCCTTTCTTCCCTTCCTTGGTCTTGATGAGGAATAGCGAAAAATTATTTAGGCATTTGTGTCCATATCTTATCTATTTGATCTTGATCATCCTATTCATTAGCCTTATCCTTGCAGTCTTTCGTTCTATATCTCCCAACTTATCCAAATTCATGTCCCTTTTCCTTCCTTTAATCTCAATGAGACTAGGGGCATATACTTCAACGCATGTTTTAGAAACAACACTCTTTAAATGTCCATTTTCTTTGGATTCCATACCATTTAATGACATAGCCATTTCTAAATCCTTGTCTTGGATTAAACATGTTATCCTCTTGCAAGATAGTCCTTGAATCTCCTACTGAGATACCTTCATCAATCACACTTGTTATTCAATCATAATGTTCCTATTCCTCGCTAGACACCAGGGGAAACTCAATGCATCTTGCTTATGAAAAAATTATCTCCAATGTGGGTCATCATGTCCCCTTGCAACCTTGAATCTTATCATGAAAATCATATTTGAGCCTAGCTGTAAAAAATTATCCAATCCTCATATCTTTTATCAATCAATCATCAACAATCATCAATCTTATCATGCTTAGAGGAATCAGTGATCCTAAGTACTTACCATCATTAGGCCATATGGAATCAATCATTCCTGGCATCCAATAAACCAGCCATTATCATCTTTTGACAAAAGATATGTTACTTGTGTGGCATGTTTTTGTAGTGAATCTTTCCTTTTGATCTATCATTTATCCATGGTTGCATTACCTCTACTATGGAAGATCTTATTCCTTCAATTAGTCATCTATCACATTTCATCGAGCACTCCATCTTTAAAACTTCAAACAATAGATAAAAAAACATAAAATGTCCTGAAAAAATACATAAAAATCATAAAATGTCTTGAAAAAATCCATTAAAATCAAATATTCCAAAAATCCAAAAAAATCAAATATCCCAAAAATCCAAAGAAATCAAATATTCTGAAAATCCAAAAAAAATCCAAAAAACAATGACACTTTCAAATCACCACACAGCTTTGAACTTTAACAAAATCGAAACATGCTAAGATTGACAATCAAGCAGACATTGAAACATACCTATCAATCCCCCTTTTCAAATCCAACCAAATGCATGAACAGTGACAAGAATCAAATCTACATGGAAGTATGGTGTTTGTTTGTTTGTTGATCTTTTGATTGATTTATGATTTTATCTTTGGCAGCATGTCTTTTAGCTTCTCAAGGATGTCTTGGACTAGAGAGGTGAGGATGGGGCATGTTCACTTGTTTGTTGTTTTTGGATTGTTTCTTATTCACAGGATGACTCATCTTAAGACATGGTTGTCTAAAATCATCGAGGACATATGAGTCTCACGTGGATGAGAGAATTCCTTGTCTAATAGTGTCTTCCATGCCATAAGTATTCAAGTCGTCTAAGATCCTTATACCTAGATGCTTATACTTCACGGCTAAATAAAAATGCAAATAATATTCAGGTCGTCTAGATGTTCATGTTATCTAGAAGCTTATACTAATTTGTGGCATAATAAGCTCTATGATGATAAATCACTTTGTAAAGCACAAGAAGCTTCACCACCTTCATTTCCTTCATATATATTTTTCATCCATCATTTCTTCCATCATCCATTTCCTTTATCATTTCATTTTCTTCATGCTCCTTATTTCAAAGAATGATTAATTGGTTTATATAACTGATGCTTGTCTTTTAATCCAAATATCAAACCAATCAATCTGCTCCTTGATCACTCAATCTATTAATCAATCATTGTTTTGCGCTAGCATCAATCTCAATCATCTTAATCAGCTCATTAACTTGGGTATATTGATCATTTACATTGATTGTTCAGTTAGACCCATCAAATGTGCATCTCCACTTAATCACTCGTGCAATATCAATTACCAAATCTTCTCCTTGTGATCTATCAAGAGATTAATCTTATCACAGCTTGTTCAATCAATCTCTTGAGGGGGTATATCATCCTTATCATCATCCTTACTAGGATATCCCTAGGGCAGGTATCAATTAATCAATTATTTTTCTTTGAAACAACGCAACAGGCTACATTGTCTCAAAGAGGGGCAAAATGTAGACACATAAAAATGTCCTTGTAATAATTTAATTTCTTCTATTAATTAAATAGGTTCCATTATCTATTTAATTAATTCATTAATATGTTTTCCTCCTAAATCATTTGTATATCCAAACATGTATCCATTTCATTTAAATGATCCATTTGCATATTTCATCAATCCATTTCATAAATATTTATCACTTCATTAATCATCTGCATATTCATAAATCATTTAAAACATTTGTGTAATTCATTAATCCATTATCACTAAATACACTTGCATAATCATTTATTCACATTCATAAGCTTCATTTGCACAGTCATTTTCATTAACTCTATTTGCATAATCATTTATTTCATTATCATTTATATATTCACATTTCATTCATGCATTCATGAAATATTCATAAAACTCCACATAACCATTTATCCCACATTCTTCCTGAAATCTGGATCTTTCCTACGAGGACATCTATAAAAGCCCTCTTCCTCCTCACTTTTGAACAACTCGATTTTGTTTGATCAAATTCCATTCTACATAGCCTCTTGTGCATTTGTTGTAAAAATTTGAGAGCAAAGATAAGATCTTGTAGATAGGAAGGCAATGGAGTTATTTTCCTTTTGAATGCATTTTCTTTGATTTCTTAGAAATTAGTATTTCATTTCCACATTTTGTCTTCATTTTGGAAAATCTCTAAATTGGAATGATGTTGAATGTATGTTGATTCTCATTTGTGAATTCAAGGTTTTCATTTTTAGCATCAACATATAGTATATTTCCAAAGCAAAATTTAAGCAAAAATTGACTAGAATTTTTTAGATTTCATTCGGTCTCAAATGCCATGAACTCCTCCAGCCATTTGAAGTCTTTCATAGACTCATAATGATATAGTTTCCTTAGAAACTTATATGCAAACAAGGTTCGGCCCCAATGCCTCAAGTTCTCTCCTTCATTCAGGTCCAGTAGGAATAGGAGGTAGCACACTCCTAATGGCTTTCCTAAATCCTGTGGTTGAGGAATGCCTTCGCTAAGTCATGCTACTTCAACAACCTCATCCAATCCTCCTAAAAGATGTGGGCTAAACAATTCGTTAGTCATACTAATAATCACCTCCTTCAAAACCCTAAGATCAAGAAATGAGGCAACAAACCGAGCTGGGATATCAGTGTTGACTTTATAATGTTCCTCTGAAATCATGAATTTCTCTCTTAAAATGAGTTTCACAGGTTTCATAGTAAGCAACCCATTTTCTATCAACACAAGCTCCAACCTCTGGTCTGTAATGTGCCCTAAGAAAGCCAACTGGCTCCTATCACAGGTGAGGAGAATAGGGGTCTCCATGAAAGTTGAATACCATGTCTTCCTCATTACACCAAAATGATGATGCATTTTGATTAAAAGCTAAGGCCAAAGTATGCAAAATAATGGACATTCATATAAAATATTAGGATAAAAACACTCGTACCAGTTCATGCGAGGGCTAAAGTGATAGGAAATTATGATAAAGGATGGAGGCACAACACACACAAGTATGGGAATGTCAAAGTCATTATCCCGTCAGAAGCCAAAGCGTGATAAAATTAATGTGAAATGACATGTCTAAAACTATAGTTTGTAATAAATCAAGGTGGCATTAATAAGGCAATCTTTAAACATTACCGCCAGGAATAATATTAAGGAAAATGTAGATTTCAAAAACGAAGGCCATTGAAGGAAGCATGTGTTGTGAATTATCAAAAGTAATGGGCCCACCAACATGGAGGAAACGAGTGAATGGATTACGATCCATTACGCAAGTAAGATAATTTTTTATGGGAGTTACCCCCATTTTTCAAGTGGTAACACTCACCTTAAAAAATGTAAATTTTAACATATTGACTTTATAATTGTACATTTTAGACTTATAAAATAATATTATAAATATATTATTAGATATTTTTAAGAATATTTCTTAAAATATTAAGAATATAATTTTTGGTCATATACGTAAGGCTCTAAATTTGTTTAAATTAAATTAATAAACCAATTATTGTAGATATGACTTTTTTTTACTAAATAATAACCGATTAGTTCTTTGTGTGCCTATATTGTAGGATATTATATGCCTATATTCTAGGATACTATATGCCTATATTCTAGCTTAGTGACAGGAAATGGTAGTTACATATTAGGTTCAATTTAGATATATTTTATAAATGTTATATATTAATAAAAAATTACATAATAATTTAAAATACACTAATATTAATCATTAAAATTATGTAAATAATATATTGATCATTATCTGTAAATTTTAGGATACTACATGCCTATATTCTAACTTAGTGGGACAAAATGGTAGATACATGCATTTATTAATGCTCAATTACTTGATTATCTAGTATTGCAATAATTGTATTTTTTGGTTAATCGATAAATTATTTGTGAAATATCAATTTAAAGGCAAGATAATAGTTTGAAATAATATATTCTTGCAAGTCATATGTATTGTACCCACATAGTTGCAAGTACCTATTTTTATATAGTTTAATACAAGTATTTGTTGTGTAGTTGATGGATGAGTCACGAAAACAATTTAAAATTAGGCTACATAATAATTTGTAATCAACAAATTGTTGCCAATTGAATGTATCATGATTTTACTAGGTTTAAGAATATTATAGTGTTAGGTTTGACTTTGACCCCAAGCTTGATTCATACTAAATGCAACTATCATTGAAAAAGGTGGACTAAAAAAATTTATATCATGGACACATCTTTTTTGTCGATAAAAGTGGCCCTTCACAACACTATTCCAACATACCACATGTTTTAGTCTTTGGATTTGATGGTTCATTTCTTTCTGGTTACCCACCAGGCCATAATCAAAATAGAGGTTCTCCTAACTTACTATGTGAGTTAGATTTTTTGAATTCAGAAAAGCTTCAAAAAATATATTTGGGAGTAAGGAAATCCCACCTTTGAGATCTAACTTGAATGTTGGTGAAAACAACAAAGAGAGGACTAAGAATAAAATGTCAAAATGCATTAAAAAATGTAAAAAATGGTGTTAGACTTGTCTTGAGAGAAGATATTATGATGTCTCAAGTTGTTGAATTATCACATATCACCTTGACAAATATCTTCTTTGGAAAAAGAATTTATGAGAATAATTTATCTCATTGGATTGCTCGTAGTTAGTAGCCAATCCTTGGATACTACCCAATTTTTCAATTACTGGTAAGGGGTTGGATTGCTTTTATTTTTCAATCTCTTAAGGATGTTGTTATGATCAGGGATACTAGATGGTTTTGGGGATCAATCCCATTAATTTTGAGAATGTGGACTCTTGGTTTTGATCCACGAAATGAATATTTAAAGACTAAGCCAGTGTGGGTCAAATTTCCAACATTACCGCTTGAATATTGGTCTCTGGAGATTTTTCAAGCCATAGGGAGTAGTTTGGGGACTATTGATGCCAAAATTTGGCAAGGTAATAGCCCTTTGTGGGAAACTCAGTTTATGGGGGACTTATGCGCTAAACTAAGTGACCTCTAGATTTTTAAAGAAGTCGGCTTCTTCTATAAATAGGGTTTTGGAATGGGAAAAGGAAGCAGATATAAAATAAAGAATCTAACTAAGGCAATGCGCCAAAATTTAGATGAAAGGCACGATAAACCTATCTTTTGGATATGATCTAAGGGCTTGCTTAGTAATTTACCATGTCTTAGAACAACAGAAATTAAGGATTGTAGTATGAATATCTCATTCAATGACATAAAATAATTATAACACTCATTTACTGAAAAGAAGAGTCAAAAGACATGATCTAAACCAATAAACTTGCATTCAAATTATAGAAGTACGAAAAATAAAACCATTCAAACAATGATAGCACAGTGTAAAGTTTATCAATAGCATAAGAAAATAGAAAGGTCAAACAATGGCACAGTCTATGAGTTTTTGCAACAATCTAAACAATAAAAAAGCCTAATCTCTCCAAAATCTTGTAATGCTAAAACTAGTAGAACTTGAAAACTATGCAGTCTTTGAATTCAGAAAAATGTAACTTCTTTTCTGGAACCCCTGCTCAGAAGCAAAGAATAGTATTTATAATGAGCCTTCCACTACCTAGCGAGCAGCAACTGAGAAGATTTTGAATCCTATGTAATGATGTTGAGGCAATGATTCCCATGGTCGTTGTAATAGAAAAGATTCGAGCCAAAGCATCTAGTCGCCCTCCATTTAGGTGCATCCCCTACGAATGATGGCAGTGATCCCAACAAAGTCCCATGCAAACAAGTGTTGCCTCTTTAGATAGGCAGTTGGAACACATGGCAGAAGATCGCAGCCCTTGGTTCACTTCATTCCTTTCACTGAAGCAACATGCGCTGAAGAGACGTGTGGCAGCATATCACTACCCACGGCCGATTCACCCTTCCTCTGTCAAAATTTTGCGTTGGGATGAAACATAGAAATAATATTTGATGAATGTCGCCTGCGGGGTCTGTTGACTCCTTATACGAACGAAATCCATGTGGCACACGAGTGGGGACTAATGGAGAAGTGAAAGGAAGTGATCAAAATAACCCGCAGTGGAGACACGTGGGAGCATAGTGGGGGCCGATAGAAGAGAAAGGAAAAAACTCCTTCAAAGAGCGATGAGCGGACACGTGGCAGAGGCCATGGTGAATATCAAAAAGAGGCTGATGATATTCATTTGACATGGGCTGGAACTTAGCCGAAACAACAAAACCCGAAGGGAGCATGGTGAATTTCGTTTTCACAGCTTCTAGCGACTATCAGGGGTGTTTTGCTTAGAGGAACAATGAACCTAAAATTTTCTCTGGTTCACAGACCAAAGTGCCATCCATTGGTGACAGAGTTAGAGCCTCGAAAGGGCTACCTATAGGGGCGGTCAGTCATCTTCAGATGGTTTCGCTACATTGCACAAATTTTCTTGCGCTTAATTTAGGTCAAGCATTTCTTTATATGGCAGTACCTCAGGTAAACTGGCCCCCACCTCACAATGCAAAAGCATCTGCACAAGAGGATGAATAACACCTTCAATTCTTTGTGCAATCTGCTCAACTGTGGCAATTGACCCATCTTCAAGAAATAGGGACGACAGACCTAACTCGTTTAGTTGTGAGAAATTTTCCCTCACACCATCCATTATTTGTTTCAAAGTAGCTGGGCAGCTTTAGTTCGCTGGAAGGCCAAGTGGCAATGGATGAACTTGTTGGTCGTCTGAGCAGCAATATCTCGATCCTCGATCCCTACTTCTTCCAGGTCTTCATCAGAGACTATATATAGTTTGCTAAGCAAACTCTTTGCTTCAGGCACCCTCTCTGCAATGAACCGTGGGAATTGCTCGATTGTCCCATGAACCTCCTGGCTCAATTTGGTTGCCTTCGAGATAAACCTAGAGTAATGGTTGCAGAGTCAGGTAGAAGGCTTTAATCTTTTCCCAATAAGAAATATGTAGCTATTGAGCTAACAGGGTGAGATATGGCTACGCAGCAGAGGCCTGGAGAGAGGTCTTCAGAGAGGCAATCTCCACATCCTTTGAGTTAATAACCTCTGTTAATTCCACACTTCTCTTTTTTGTAGATGTCAGTTGCTCCCTAAAGCTATTTATCTCTTTATACCAGTTCTCCTCAGCCCGGGAGTGGTTCGCCAATTCCGTGTTAAGAGAACACTTTGTCTCCTAAAGTTCCTTTTCTAATTGGGCCTTTTGGCCCAGAAATTCTATATGATTATTTTCTAATTCTTGCTCATATAGAGTGCATTGAGCTGCTATCTCTCTATCCTTTTGTTGCATATTTTTCTTTGTTGAAGTTAATTGGCTCTAATATTTTCGGTTCCTCGCCCGTAGCTCGTTGAGCAGTGTGGGGTCAATGGACCAGGACTTATTGAGTTTCTCTTGGATTTTTCTCTACTCCAATTCTTCTGCTTGCACTTTCTCAGACAAGCGCGCAACTTCTACTTCTAGTGATTTCTCCTTCATTTCTAGGAAACTAACCCTTTTCGTCACAAGCCTTAGTTGCTCTTCCTTTTTATTCAATTAATGGCCAAACTTTAGGAAGTCGGTCGTCACTACCCACTATGTTTCCTCCATGAGTTCTACCTTATCTTGTGGTCAGGTTGTGGCAAGATCAAGCCCCATGGCATACATGTTGTAATCTCTTGGTAGCATCTCGCCTTGTGATTTGGTAACATTTAGATACATGGTGGTGAAGTTCAGCGTTTGTTGCACTTCATTGTAAACTGTATACACTTTAGGCTCCGTGTCCTTTTTATCATCCTTCGCTTTTCACTTTTGGATCTTGAGGGCTTGCATTTGCTTCGTGGTCTCTCCTTAGGATATGAATTTGGTGGGCGACTGAACCAGCCCACCAACAATAGGTGTACCCAGAGGTAATGCAAAAGGGAACACAAGTGTAGAAAGCCCTTGCGTTTTCTTTTCTGGGAGATTGACAGTTTTTAGGGAGAAAAAGGGAACCTGCCATAGCTCGGCTTGTGAACCAGTGGAAGGGCTCATCATTTGTTGCAATGATGGGGTAGTCATAATCAAGTCTATTTACTGGGCATACTGGGTTAGACCCAAGGTAGCAGAGGTAATAGGGGTGCTAATGGTAGTTGAGCTTTCAGAAAGAGAGGTGAGGAGAGATTGAGCAACAATGGTTGGTGTTAAGGTTCACGGAGGTGTTAAGATAGAGGGCCCAGTTTGGGTGAATTGGGAGAAACCTCCCGCGAACATTGTGGTAGGGGTAGATAAAGCAAAGCCAACACTTGTAGTAATGGGCACTGTGGGAATGGAAGAGGACACCAAAGATCGAGAAGTAAGAAAATTGGAAGCAAAAATTACCTGTTGACTGGACGTTGGTGGTGCTCCGCTTGTCGCTGGTTGTTCAACTACTTCAACTTCGTGGCTCGCTTCAAGCACTTGGCTTGCGGCGGCTACCTACGGTCCTTCTCCTTGAATTGCTTCCACATGTTGTCGCTTATCAGGTGGGGTGTCTCCCACTTCTATGGTCTTCAGTTGTTGTTGTTGGGGCACTTTTGTTGCTTTTGAAGCCCAGGTGAGTTTTGCGAGGCTCATGACATATTCAGTCACACATTTGAAGTGACATAGGAAAACTACCCTATAGACTTCCTTCTCTATTGGGCGGAGGACACTAATGTCTCAGCTTCCTCTTCCACTTGCTCTTCTCCTTCATCGAGGCCGTCGCCTCCACTATCACTTGAGTCAGAAGCAAGGTGCTCCTCATCCCAAAGCTCTTCAAATCATTTATCCTCCTTGGCACTTTCATAAGGATCATCAAGTCATTTTGTTTCCTAGCGTTACACCCAAAAGGCTATGATCCTCTCATTGGTCTATTCCTCTACATTTCTTAGCTAATTGTATAGAGTTTTCCCTATTTTGAGGTTCTCATCATAATCCGCCACAAGGAAATAGAAACTATGCCATGGCAGCCTATTATCTTCTGTGGGGATATGAATTAGGTCAACCAACAATTCATCTTCATCTTCGAGTGGGCTGTGCTTCCTTTCCCAATATGGTCGAAGGTTATGAGTTACCTTGAGGTGATCATAAGGTAAATCAAAGGGTTGTAATCCCACTTGTCACAAATTATTACCAACCCTAAATGAGCTAGCTTATCCTGCAATAGCGGGTGTGTCTGCTTCTTTTTCACGGCCACTATTTTGAAACTTAGCGAAGAGGTGAAGAATCCCTTCCTCTTGACATTTTTCGTGCTACATAAGGTAATATCAATAATGCACACCTTCCAAAACAATTCCAAAGCCAGCACTTGATTAGTCACACATGTCAGAAGGTGGAAGGGTTCCCCAATGAAGCCTCGCATTCAGATGAATGTAAAATCCACTCCGAAAAACTAGTCACACTTTGGAGTGGAATTCTGCATAAACTATGTCTAAGTCAAGGTGAGTCGATTAATACACTCCTCTCCTTGGAGATCTTGCAAAATCAGAATCAAGAAATAATCTGAAAATGTGTAATAATCAAAAGTAGAAGAGAGGAGAGGGGTCCAGATAGAAACTGGATTTTTCCTCCTCTTTTCATCAAAGATAGACAACTTTACTTGCTTATCAAAGAAGTCAGGGTTTTGATACAAAAACATATAAGCAAGATAAGAGACAAATATGAACTTTTGTTCAACATGGTACTTGTTAATTTGCTCTAACATCTTCACTACAATGTGCTCTACAAAATCATACCAGAAGTAAGACTTTTTCCTGCGGAATTGGAAAGTCGAGCCCAATTGAAAAGAATGTGCATCTTGGTTAGTGTCCAAACTGAAAACAAATGCCATCATTGAAAATTCATCTCGCATGTCTTCCTTGAAATCACCATGCAGTGCAGGAATTTTTGGTGGCTTCTGATGTTCTGCTTCAATCCTTCAGGTTTCTTTGTTATAAAATTCTCAAGCCTTATCCCTAGTGCTCCATATTTGATCTCCCTATTTAGGAGTGAATGTTTCCACTTCAATCCCTCTTTGCATAGGGTCTAGAATGCACAGCATACTCTAGATGGCAGTCGAGCTGATGTTAACAGATAGAGTCTAGCCCTCAATAGTGTTGGTACTTGGGTTAAAATGCCTAATGGCTGCATCGACCAATTCTGGGCAATAGTGCACTGTTGGGACCATATATTGAGGAAGTCCACTAAACCATACCTTTTCTGTAGCTGACAATGCCCTTCTGGACACCTTCATTCTTTCACAGGCCACCTCTCACAACCCTTTAGGGTTCTTTGCGAGAAAGGGATCATGAACATTATCCCAATCTCCTTGAACTAAGCTATGATCTCTATAATTTTTGGGCTTGTCCAACACTCTTGTGTTTTCCCATTTTGGCTTGTCAGGAATACTCGGCGTACCATAAGAAATATCCTCAAAGACATTAATCGTTGGTGTAGCTCGCAGAGCTTTAGCTAAGATTTGCACCGTCACTTGCCTAATTTCTCTGCTTGAACTTTCTACCATTGTTAATTTGTAGGAAGCTCCTTGCTTTAGCTTGAATTTTCTGCAACTTTACTTTGGCTCTAGTTGTGCGCTAGGAATTTTTTTTGCTCTTGGTGGTGTATTTGAAAAGACCTTTTGAATGCCTAAAATTTTTGCATGCAATACTTAGTTGTTTTTCTCAAGGTGGTAGACGAGAGTTACCTTTTTTTTTGCAATTAATGTGGCATGTACCGCCACTCCTTAGCTTGTGCGAGATGAATTACTTGCCATTTCGATGTGACAAGAGTTCATAATTGCAATTAGCAACCATGTTGTGCAACGCAATTTTCTTGGAACATGAGCAGATGCTTTGCAAGCAGCCTAAGCATACGTATGTGTTGGCAATTAATATCCTAAAATAAATTGATAGGGCAGGGTTGGATGGAACACTCACTGTTCCATGCTCTAGGTTTCACCTTGGAAAACCCCTTTTTGGTGTCACTCTTCCACCACTCAACCTATAGGCCCTAATGATTGTTAGGCACCCCTGGTTCTCCTAGCCAACCCTGCTATCATCTGCTATTTCATTCTACCAAGCCAATCTTGGTGCCTTGCCACTATCTCACCCTTGACCCTTATTCTTCCCTAAAGGCCAAATACCCTCAACACTCAGTTGGATTCTTGCAAGGGTGTAAAAACATTCTAAAAGCTTCAAAGTAACCTATCTAGGGTTATTTTTCAATCACAAGACTCCATTCCTCCATCGCTCCCACCAAATCCTTTCCTAGGGTTAGAAAAGGCTACAAGCCTAGAGGCCCAATTAGGCCTCCTAACCTGAGAAAAGTGCAATTTACTCCAAGATCCTCCAAACGACCAAGGTTCTTCATTTGGGGTTTGTGCTTCCCATATCCACACCTTAAATATTTTTGGGGTTTTGAGCCTGTACAGTCTGTACACTGCCCATTCACAAAATTGGCCCAAAAACTAGGGTTTGTAAGCTTTTCTAGGCTGATTTCAGACTGTTAGTGTTTTCTCACACCAAATGGATTGGTGGAGCATCCTCCTGATCACCATGCCTTGCCAAGACCCCCAACTAAATTCTCCAAAAGTATTTTCTCCAAAATCTGAGCACCCGTGCAAGTTATGTGTCTTCCACTCCTAGTCTTCCCTAGCCAGACCCTGCCTAGCTCACCTAGGGCAAGACATTGCTAGCAACTCCTGCACTCAAACAAAACCTACCAACTAACATATGTACAACCATGGTGTCTAGGCATTGTTCCCAAAGGGTCGTACAGTTTGTATGGTGGGAAAGTACTCTAGGACCCCATTTCCTAAACACAGTCTGGTTCAGACCAGAAATTAAGCAAAGTGAAACTATTTACAAAAAATGCTTGCAAACTGAACAAAGAAGCTATCAAATCTTACACAATGCTTGCAAATGACCAACACTACATTCTACAATCCAAACAATAGCAAAACTAATCCATTAAAAGTCTATCATAATGCAATAATTCAGAAATTTAACTTAGAACGTTGTTTTCTTCAATCACACAAGATTTCACCAAAATATTAATGCTTCCAACCCTACTCCAGGGTCGAGATACCCCTTAAATAGGCCCTAGAAATAGTTAAGTTTCTTTGGTCGAACCTATGGAAGACCTAATGGCTAAGGTTATAAAACTCACTGTGTTTTTCAACCTTGGTCCATTTTTGAAAACAAAACAAGCTGAGCTTCTAAAACTTATTCAACTTTCCACCACTTCTTTCCTAGAGAGAAAAACACCTCTAACACAAACAAGATGGTCAACATGACCTCAAGATAACACAAAAAAAATTGAACTTCTTTCTAGACTCCTAAAAAGCCTAGTGTTTCTCAGGTGCTCCTGCACCAGAAATGATTAGGCCAAAGATGCGTTCAACATTTGAAAAGATACGGGCTCTGCTTTGGAATAAGCAAAATACCTGGAGAATGACACCTTAGTCCCTGTTCATGCATAACACCACAAATTGTTGCCAGTAGCTTAGGATAATTAATTAGCCTTCATTAGTTTTTCACGCAGCTAAACGTACTCAGCAGATGCAACTGGGTGGGAAATTCGAGTAGGCCTGGGCACAACTTTCAAGTTGGTACTTGATTAATATCACATTTATGATAAGTGGATTACCACGCATCTCCTTGTTTTTTCTATAAATAGGTATCCAAGCAATAGCTAAATCACACTTAGCAATTTGAGTAGAATTAGTATTAGGTGATTGGTTTAGTAGTTTAGCATTTGAAGTTGCATAGCGTTCCCATAGGCTAGACTTAGGTGCTTTGTAGAAATAGTTTTAAGGTATTTCTCAAAGAGCCTAAAAAGATGAACACCCCAATTAGGCTAGTGTCACATAAGTCTCAAACTACTTTTTTAGGAGAGATTTCTACCAAGCGCTTAAAAAGGATGATGAAGAACAAGCATTTGTTGTCCATCATAGCCATAAAATTGGTCTTGGGACAGGATTACCTTGAGTATGAGGATAGATATAGAGTTAACACTGATGTGTGCTCACACTTTGTAGCCTCCATGCTAGATATAAGGATTCCCAAGCCTTTGATCTTGTGTCTGGTAAAAGAAATTTTCCCCAAGAAATACTTGAATGGCCTCGGAGAGGTCGTTGCAAACGTTGCATATGGTGGGGGAATTCTGACTGCAAGCAACCTTCAGAGGTTTATAGAAGAGGACGTCATTGTGTCATGTCTACCATTTCTGAGTGGATTTTTCCTCCAGTCACAAGATGAGCACCGCTAGAGGGTCATTCGATCCTACCACTTCTTATTTTGTATCTACAACGTGGTGTCATTCTATGACATCAACTAGTACACGGACTTCAAGAACTTAGTGTTCCCTCCACCTACCTTTGCTCCATTGGATGATGTTGTTGCTGCTAATAATACTCCCATAGATGAGGATATTGTGGATGTTGCTATAGATGCGTCCGTTGTTGTTGCTCACGCCATGAACTGAAGACTTGCGTTTTTCTTTTTTCTCTTTAAAAATCTCATAGTAATTAGTTTGTTTTTGTATACATGCCTGAAAAAGGCCTTCGTAAAATATATAAGAAGAAAAAAAATAGAATATACTTTTGTAAGCGTGGCCTATGAGCCATTTTGAAAATGTAAATATCAAAGCATATATAATGAAAATATATCCTTATATAGTCATTTTGTTGTCTTCCTTTGGATTTTGCAACTGGGCCATCTTCTTTTTTTTCAACATGTATGTTTCAATTCAGTTTTACATATGGATGTTTTAATTTTTCTATTCTGCTCAACTATGAGTTTACTTCCCTTATTCTCTGCAATAATGGTTATGTTGTTCTTTTTGCCTCAGACCATAGAATAAATGAAAAGAACGGCCAAAAAAATAAAATGAAAGAAGGGAAAAAGCATATAAACATATTTACATGGGTAGGGTAAGTAAGCTTAATTGAATATTTTTAGGTGAATTTCGTTGATCGAAATTCCTAGCGCTTCTTTTTCCATAGTTTCTAACTCATATGCATTGTGTTCTCTACATTTAATTATTATGAATGGGCCTTCCCAAAGGCTATCAAACTTTTTGTGCTGACCCGGCTTTACAGCCCTTTCGTTAAATTTTAGCACTAAGTCTCTGCACTTTAGACCTTAGTCAAATGCTTTCTTGTCAAACCACATTTTAACCACTTGTTGGTGGTTAGTCATGGTCGTTAGGGACTTTTCCCATTTTCTTGTACTTCTAGCAACTCAGCTAACTGCACCTCCATTACGCCATTTTGCTCCACCTCGAGAGATTTTAGCAATTGTAGCACTAGAATCTTTATAGAGATAGGTAATAACACCTCCATTCCATAAACTAGCTCATATGGTGAAGTCTTGAGGACTTGCTTTGGAGTTATGTGGTCCACCTAGAGTGCTGCTCAGAGGTTTTTATGCCACTCCCTTTGGTATTTTGACCCAATTCTTTTGACGAGTCAGAACAGATTCTTGTTTGTAGACTTGGCTAAGTTGTTCCCCTACGGGTAGTAATTTGACGATGTTTTAAGGAATATGTCATGTGTAAGTGAAAATTGAATTACCTTGGAACCTAGGAAAGCTTTAACATTGTTGGAGATGACAATTTTGGGCAGGCCAAATCTTGTCACTAGTTCCTCTAGGAAGTCCACTAATTCTTCATATGTCACATTATTTAGTGGCACGGATTCAGTCAATCTCGTGAAGTAGTTTGTGGCCGTTAAGATCCATTTATGTCCTGCACTAGAGGCTGGATTGATCATTCCGATGAAGTCCAAACCCCATTGTGTGAATAGCTCATCAACCACTATCAGATTGATAGGCATTGCGGAATTCTTCCTTCTTCCAACGAAGAATTGGCATTCCTTGCAAGTTTTCACCAAGTAGGAATCATTGAATAGCATCGGCCTCGAGTACCCCACGCACATGATTTTAATGGTGGTTGTCTTTGTGGAGAAATTCCCACCCATGGAACTGTTGTGGTAAGTGTCGAGGATCCTTTTTGCTTATTCTGTGGTAACACATCGCAACAGAAAGTCATTAAAATTTCTCTTGAAAATGATGCCTTCAATGAGTGTGAATCTATTGTTTTGCATCTGGTAGAATCTCCTCTTTTGAGAAGGAAGGCCTGGTGGATACTTTCATGTATGCATAAACCTTATTCTATTTGCCAGCCAACAACCTTTGGACTTCGACTCATTCATTAAGACTAGCTTTGGTGGCCATTTCTTCATCCTACGCAAGATATTCGCATAGTCCTCTTCCCCAAACAGTCTTTGTAGGCTTGACCTCGATGTCATACTCGAGGATCTTGGTGATCCAATTAGCTCTTTTGTCAGTGATTTCTCCTTCCACGATGTATTCGCGCACACTAGAATGTGCAACATAGAAAATCACCTTATTGCAAGAGACTAGATGTCGAAACTTCTTGAGTCCCTTAACTATTGCAAATGCCTACCTCTCTACAAAATTGTAGTTTGTTTCATATTCTTTCAGGGTCTGGGAGTGAAATGCTATCGGATTTTCCCCCTTTCCTCGTTATCTTTCTGAGTTAAGACAGTAGCAATGCTTGACTTGCTACTGAATACATACATTATGAAGTCCTTTGATAGGTCTGAATTGACCAGAACAGGAATGGAAGAGATAGCATCCTTGACTTTCTCAAAGGCTTCTTTGGCTTCTTTTGTCCATTTAAATGTTTGATCCTTTTTTAGCATTAGGGTAATTGGCCTAATTATTCCTACAAAATCAAAAATAAATTTTCTAACAAAATTTACCTTTCCTAAGAAGGACTGGACGCCTTTCTTATTGACCGGGAGAGGAAGCTCTTTGATTTCTTTCACCTGCTCAGGATCAATTGAAATTCCCTTTTTGGACACTACGTGCCCTAGTAGTTTTCCTTGTGGTACTCCGAAGACACATTTTTTGGGGTTCAAGGATATCCCGAACTCTTGGCATTTCTTGAACACCATCTCAAGATGATCAAAATGATCATCCTTGGATTTGGAGAACACTGTCAAATCATCCAAATAAATTAGGATAATTTTGTTGATTAGTTCGTTGAAAGCGATATCCATTTCCCACTGGAAGGTAGCTCCTGCATTTGAGAGGCCAAATGGCATCTTAGCGTATGCGAACGTTGTCTTATGTTGATCCTCCTCTTTGACCTGGATTTGATTGTAACTGGAGAATCCATCTAACAGAGAAAAAATCTTTGATCCTACCACTATTTGCAAGATTGAATCCATTAAAAGTAGCAGGTAATGATCCTTCAGGGATGCTCTATTTAGGTCTTGAAAGTCCACACATAGGCAAATATCCCCATTTTTCTTTAGAACCAGGACCAAATTGGATACCCACATGCTATGCTTGATTGAGAAGACAATCCATGATTAGATTAGCTTTGTTAATTCTTGTTCCATTAGCACTTCAATCTTGGGATTTAATGGCCTTTTTTTTTTGCGGACAGACTTTGCACCTTCCACCAACTGTATTGTGTGTTGAATTATATCGGGATCATATCCCTTGAGGTCATCGTATGACCAAGCCACCACTCCTTCATATTTATCACAAAAGTTGATAATCCTTTCTTTATCGCAATGCGGGACATCCTTCCCGACTTTGAGCTTTCTTCCATCTCTGACCTAAAGGTCTGCATAGTCACTTTTTTCTGCTAAAAACTTTTGTTTGTCATTTCTTGCATTGTCACAATCGAAAAGGTTTTTGAGAGTGACTAATCCTTTTGGAAGCTTTTTGGATTTTAGCTGGATGATCTATCCTTCATAGGCTTCGGTGATCTTTGGTTGGAGTTGGTCATCAAATTCTCCTGACTGTTGAATAAACGAGGCAATGTGTTCATCACTATCAAACACTTGCCAGCTTTGGTCGTTGTCTCAAATCGCTGGTCAGACTATTACTCGTATAGAGTGTTTTTTGTGAATGAGATCGGAGGCAGATCAAACTAAGATCTGATTGATGCCATGCGATCTACATCTGTATTCTAGTCCTGGGGCACCGTCTAAATGTTGAAGGCTTCAAATCCCTCAATCAGGTCCCAAACTCGGTGTCTATAGGATCGCATGCGGATATTCTTGGCCACAGAAATTCCTTAGACTTGATTGACTACTAGTTCAGAATCTTCGAACACCATTAGTTGCTTTATCCCAATTGTTTTGCAAGGTTGATACCTTGCACTAGTCCTTCGTATTCAGGCTCATTGTTCGAGCAGGTGAATTGGAAATGGAAAGACCTCAGTTTATTTTCATTCTGTGGGGATTTTAAACATGTCCCGACTTTTATGCCATTTTTGCATCTTGCTCCGTCGAAGTGCAATTTCCACAGTTGTGAGGCTTGGCCTCCTTCAGATTCTTTGACAACCTTCGGGAGCACTTGATCTTCATCATAGATGGCATAGGTGCCCAGCCTAGTAGCATGGTAGTTGTCGAAGGGTTTGGTATCTATATGTTTTCTCAAGAGAACATATTCTTGATCATTCTGGTCTCTGGTCACATTTTCATCTTCTAGTAGCTCATCGCAATACATTTCTTGCTTGGTGATAGAGGTATGCACGGTTTCAAATTTAATCATGGCTTCATCGGCTACATGTTCTGAATGTAAAGCTTCAGATTCAATCTTTATCTTCACACCATGCTTAGTTCTAAGGATCAAATGCGACCAATCCAGAGACAGATATCCACCCACTTTTAAAGTAAACTCTTGGGACAAATAGAGGCTAAACATGGGGGGGACATCTATGATCATAGTGTCTTGCAGCACTATGATACTAGGGAAAGTGAATAGGGTCAAGGGAAGTGCTTTGATGACACCTACGGTTTCAACTCTGTTTCCATCAAGTTGCATTACTCCTCTTCTTAAGGGCTCATAGCTGATTCCTAAGGCTTCAATTATTTGCTTTGGCATAACTGTGGTGCTAGCACCGGAATAAATCATGGCATTATGTAATAATTTCTCCCCTATAATAAGAGTTAAGAAGAAGGGTTGATACTTTGGCTTATCTCTTACTTCAGCAGGGGATTCCATTATGTTATTCGCAAGAACTTTGGTAGAAGATGTTTGATCAATAGCCTTTTCTTTGGGAAACTTGTCCACTCACGTTGCACTTACATCCTCCTGGAGAGCCTTCTGTAGTAGCGTCTTTTGTTCTAAAATGGCTAAGATATCCCACAAAGACACATTAGCGGATGATTTTTTCAATTGTTCCACCACATTGAACAGTGGCAGATTCAGAGGTTTCTACTCCTTTTCTCTTGTAATAACAATTTCTCGTCGCGGTAGACATTGCGGAAACGCTACAGAGGTACTAGACATCTAGTCGGAAGCACTCTTAGGTTGTGGACTAACCAGTTGTGGGACAACTGGTTCGCCCGTAAATATCCTATTTGAGCGAGTGTTGTAGTCAAATTGCACCTGTGGTGTTTTAGATGCAGATGTATCATTGGAAAACATCGCTTCTTCTTCTTCCATCCATGAGAAGAGTACATGGTTAGGAGCGATGTTTGCTTCTTTCTCTAGTGGCATCCCTTGCATTTACGTGGTGAGCACCGCATTATCCATTTGCGAAGAGGTATACACATAGCTTGTGGGATCTAACGTTGTAGCTTGGTTGCACTACTCTGCTACCTTTTGTTGTCGGTTGTCGTGCAGACAATTTCGGGGTATGTGTGGATCGCCGCAAGGGAAGCACCAAGGATTGGTGTCATCCGCTAAATTGTTTTGTCCTGTAGTCAGCTCTTTGTTCGAACTTAGATTAGCTCTCTGTAGTAGAGTGGGTACCGGTACTATTTGATTTGTTGTTTGTGCCTGCGGATTTGTATGAGCGCCTCCTTGGAACTGGTTTTGTTGGTAAGGGGATCTTCCACCTTGATAATTCTGGTAGGTAGGCTTTAGAGGTACAGCCTAGTTGTGCTTGATAACAGTTATATCATTAACAATAGTCTGCAACATTTCCTTGAACTCGCTCATCTCCTCCTTTGAAGAGCCAGATGTAGAAGCAGCATTTTGTGGCAGGCTCGGATACGTATACATGGATTGGGGAGGAGTCGGTGCCCTGGTAGAAGGCGTCTCCTAGGCAGGAACCGATATTTCTAGGAATATAGGAATGATGAGCCGAGGCGGTCATTTCTCTACATCTATCAAATTTTTATCCGCTTTAACAGCGACGCTATATGCGCTTGGTAGCGTGATTTCACCAAGAGACTGGATCATCATTGAGATGTCAGGATTGATAGACTTCAAGTAGAACATGAATTCCAAATCGGGTGGTGGACGGATATCAATTTGAATACTCTGCCAGCTTGTATGGATCTGAGCATTGAAGTCAATCATGGCTTTGTGTGGGGCCCACTTTATGACTAAGAGCTGATAATATAGTGATGATCGGTCTCCATCATTCAAAAATTTCTAATAGAAAGGCTCCCTGAGCTCATCCTAAGTACTGATAGTGTTTGCTTGCAATGTGCAGTACCAATCTAGTGCCTTGCCCTTGAAAGAGGTGGCAAGCAACCTTAATGCCACGTTTTGGTTTGTAACCCCATGTACCAAACATACATCTGCAACATCTTGCAAATTTTCAGACGGTGTTCTTGAGCCATCTCTAGTGAATTTAGGTATAGCCTTCAAGGCGGTAACCAAGATAGTGGCCCAAACGGCAAGCGCTACTAGTGGAAAAAAATGGCTTTCGGCATCCCATGCTACATAATTTCTATTAGCAGTAGGCAACATGGCTAGTGGAAAGGGAGGAAGCGAAACATTCACTAATTGGGTCGCGGGCTGTACTGTCCCTAATGGTGGTACTAACAAACCAGGATTATTTATTGTTTGGGACCTAGTAACAGGCTGATGACTCATACACCCTTCTAAAAATTGGATTCATTAAGGTTAGTCCCATTGGGCGTGCCAGGAAAAAAAAATTGTTGATTCTAAAATTTGGCAAGGTAACAACCCCTTGTGGGAAACTCAGTTTATGGGAGACTTATGCGCTAAACTAAGTGACCTCCAGATTTTTAAAGAAGTCGGCTTCTTCTGTAAATGGGGTTTTGGAATGGGAAAAGGAAGTAGATATAAAATAAATAATCTAACTAAGGAAATGCGCCAAAATTTAGATGAAAGGAATGATAAACCTATCTTTTGGATATGATCTAAGGGCCTGCTTAGTAATTTACCATGTCTTAGAACAACAGAAATTAAGGATTGCAGTATGAATATCTCATTCAATGACATAAAATAATTATCACACCCATTTATTGAAAAGAAGAGTTAAAAGACATGATCTAAACTAGTAAATTTGCATTCAAATTATAGAAGTACAGAAAATAAAACCATTCAAACAATGATAGCATAGTGTAAATTTTATCAATAGCATAAGAAAATAGAAAGGTCAAACAATGGAACAATCTGTGAGTTCTTGCAACAATCTAAACAATAAAAAGGCCTGATCTCTCCAAAATCCTGTAATGCTAAAACGAGTAGAACTTGAAAACTATGCAGTCTTTGAATTCAAAAAAATGTAACTTTTTTCCAGAACCCCTACTTTGAAGCAAAGAACAATATTTATAATGAGCCTTCCACTGCCTGGTGAGCAGCAACTGAGAAGATTATGAATCCTATGCAATGATGTTGAAGCAATGATTCTCATGGTCATTATAACATAAAAGATTTGAGCCACAACATCTAGTCACCCTCCATTCAGGTGCATCCCCTACGAATGATGGCAGTGGTCCCAGTGAAGTCCCGTGCGAACAAGTGTCGCCTCTTTGGATAGGTGGTTAGAACACATGGTAGAAGATCGCAGCTCTTGGTTTGCTTCATTCCTTTCGCTGAAGCAGCATGCACTGAAGAGATGTGTGGCAACATATTGTTTCACACGGCTGATTCACCCTTCCTCTATCGAAAGTTTGCACTAGGATGACATGTAGCAATAATATTTGATGAAAGCTTCTTGTAGGGTCCACCAAATCCTTATGTGAACGGAAGCCACATGGCACACGAGCGGGGACCGATGGAGAAGTGAAAGGAAGCAATCAAAATAACCCACAGTGGAGACACGTGGGAGCATAGCAGGGGTCGATAGAAGAGCAAGGAAAAAACTCCTTTGGAGAGCAATGAAAGGACACGTGGCAGAGGCCGCGATGAATATTAAAAAGAGGTCGATGATATTCATTTGAAGGCATGGATCAGAACTTAGCCAAAATAACAAAACCCAAAAGAAGCATGGTGAATTTTGTATTCACAGGGAATTTCTTGGAAGTAGATGTGAGCTACATAAAATAGGTCTCCAAGACAGTCGCTAAAATATTAGTGGATCTAGATTTAAAGGAGTTAGTTGATGAAATACTCTCAGAATATGTATGTGGATTTCACAAACAAACTTTGGATTATGTTGATATTCCCTTCAGATGTGCCAGATGCCACTCTTATGGACATTTAGAAAATGTTTTCTCTTTGTTATTTACTAATAATTTCCCACACAAAAAGTTTCATTGTTCAGTCGAATCTAGAAAGCCTATTTATAATAAGCTGCCTACCACACTTCAAGTCAGGCCAAAGTTGGGGATAGATCTAAAAATTTCCACTAATGGTGATAATTTTTCTCACATTGGTTCTATACTACATTGTGACATTGGTCTAGGATCAAAGTTTCTATTCACATCAAGCTAACCTAATGAGGAAACTTAGTCACATAATATTGTCTCTTATTGTTTTGATGTTATGTTGCTAGATCCTGTTATTGTTGATGTAACTCCATAAGATATTGACAATAATGTTAACCAACATAGGATGCAAAATCCAATAGATATGTGTTTTGATCTATTTTACACCATTGAAGGGGGTGAAAAAAAGGTTTGGTAAGAAAGGGATGAAGGATTTGATAAGGGAAAATGAGGGTGAAAATTTCACACTTGTTGACACTTCATAGGTTAAGGGGAAATATATTTTGTCTGCTATGGTGGGCTCACAGCCCAAATATTCATTTCATTCCCATCATCAAAATGAGGATTTATGCATTGTTGTAGGATCTAAAGGCTCTAATTTGTCAAGGTTTGGGGACCGCTCATATATGGGTAGCTCTACTTTATATTCATTCACAAAGTAATTGGTTGTGGTTGATACCTTACAAGGAGAACAAAAGTCACAGATGGGGTCCCTTAGATCGAGGAAAGCCCTCTACAAATTGTAATTATGATTATTATTGTAGACGCTCAAAATATATTGATTGATATCATACACTTGATTCCGATTAACTAACTTCGATTCTTCCTTGATCATTTCTTTACTAACCAATTAATTCAATAATCTTTATTTAATTAATTCATCAAAATTCATCTTTGATTAAATAAATCAAATTTATTTAATTAAATCCTAATGTTTCCTCTTTGATTAAATAAATCAACTTTATTTAATCAAATCCTAATGGTCTTCCTTTAATTAAATAAATCAACTTTATTTAATTAAATCCTAATGTTCTTCATTTGATTAAATAAACCAACTTTATTTAATGTTCTTCATTTAATTGAATAAATCAAATTTATTTAATTAAATTACTAATCTCCCAACTATCCTCTCATTTTATTTAAATAAATCTAAATATCTAAAGCAAATGTCAAATCAATCAAATTTCATCTAAGTTAATTAATCATTAATTAACTAATAAATATAATCCTCCATTCCTCTAGCTTTCGCAAGTTGCACATGTAAATCAATTTATTTGATTTACTAATTATTCTCTTTTCATTCAAATATGGCATATTCTTGGAATATTCCACTTATTTGAATTCTCCCTACCAAAGGACTTTTTTCCTCCAACTTGGCATTAAAAGCTCTTACATGTCCTCTTCTTGAGCCAACTTGGCATTAATTCCTCTTACATCCCTCCTTACACAATGTGCATTTAACATGCACATTGTTCAAAATGTGCTCCACTCTCCTTCATTAGCATGTTGACAAGTGGCACAATGTCATTGGTCCTTTTTTAATCCCACATTCATCATATTCTTCATTCCTCAAACCTTCTCCATTATAAATAGAGGCCTTCTCTATTGATTTGGGATCCACAAGTTCATCCACAATCATTCATAAGTTTATGCAAGGTTATTATAGTCATTTTGAAATCAAAGCATCCATGATTTCATCCAAGTTAGCATAGAATTCATCATCCATAGCTAGGTTATTGAAATTTTGCATCAAGAATCACACATTTCATCCATCAAGCTTATCAAGGAATTGGGAAAGGGATTCTTTCCATATCAAAGAAGCACCAATTCCCTCATGGGATGTTGGTTTGAGCATTAGAATAAGATTTCATTAGCTTTTATTTGATATTTTACCTTATTTTCTTGTTCTTGTGTTTAAATGAATTTCATGGGGAATGTTTGGTTTAAACTTGTTTAAGGACTAATGTTTGATTATTTGTCCATGTTCGAGTAGGTCTAGGCAAAGCATTCTACATTTGGCACCCACTGTGGGGTTTAGCCCTATTTTTAATTTTTTTTCTTGCAAGTTTCATCAACAGGTTCGTTCATGAATTCCAATGTAGCACATCCACTGTCTGTTTTAGTGCGTTGGTGGTGACTTTTGGTGCATCAAAGCCCTGTTATAGCATATCCACAACCCAGACTAGCACATTTACCTCCTGTTTCAGCACATATACAGGATATTTTTGTGTATATACTCTTTTTTTTTAGTAAATATGCTCTCTGTTTTAATGCATATGCTCTTTGTTTTAGCGCATATTCTCTCTATTTTATTTGCTTTTATAGTCAATCTTAAAATGGCCATATCTTGGTCATACAGAAGTCTTTTTCGAAGCTTTTTTTTAAATGGGGTATCATTTCATAAGCTATGAAATGGTGTAGGTGTTTCTTAACTTTGATAAAGTTTAAATTTTCAAATTTTCACCTAGTGTCAAATCACAATGAAACTTGGTCTAAATTTTAGGGTTTCTATGCCTAATCATTTATCTAGCCCTCATATCTTCTTCTTTATTGATTTTATCTAACATTTGGAGCTTGGATTGCAGGTTCTAAAGGATCATGGAGCATGGAAGTGAAATAAAAATCATTTGATACTCATTGTAATAGTTATTTTAAACACCCGTGGGAAAAGAACCTATCATATATTTTCCTTTCATGCTTTAGGATCAACTAGAATTATTTTGGGCATTAAATTAACCTACAACTCAAGATTTTTTAAGTTGGTTAAAATTGAACCTTAGACACTTACTAGAATTTTTATATGGGACTAAAATTGAACAATCAACTTCACACTCAAATTTGGTGCTTTAAAAAGAACTCGTTATTTCCATTGAGGAGTTAAAACGAACTTGTGTTTACTTTGTTTTTATAATCTTCTTTACAAACTATACCATTCAAATGTGTATGCACTTCTCTTGCACTTCACAGTGATCTTGAGAATCAAAAGCATTTTAGTGATATTAGGTTGTCTAAAATATTACCTCCACATTTCAAATTTGGGCTCCTAAAATTGAACAAAATCTTGCTAGTATGAGAAAGGACATTGCATATGTTCTCTCGTTGTTCACGCAAACAAAGATTGATCAAACTACAGATGAACCTACTCACTATTGTTTACCTTTAGAAGGCCTGCCTTGGTGGGAAAAAGTACTCACCCCAAGGGAATGACCCAAGCGATAATGAGCATAAGCCAAGCTCTTCCAAACCACTATATAAATTTGTGGTTGCGATGAAAATCGTAAACAATGGGAAGCGATGCATGATAACTCTCCCTCGATATCTTTATGATGCGTAAAGCCCTTGTTCTAAGGGTTGGAAGATCTCTCACAAGGAGTTTATCATTACACCCCCTAAACTAGATACCCTTACTATGAATCTTTTTTTAGAATCCAAAATCCCAATATTTGTTGGTGTCAAGAGGTCAGATCTCCAGAGTCATCCCACATATTTGCAGTTCTTTGTAGAGATGAAAAGTTTGTCATGGGAGATTCATGAGAACTAAAGCTTTGTTGACCCGTAAAAATGAGTGTCATGGAGGGGAGTCAGTGTGGTCAAGCTTCTAATCATCTGCTCTGAATAAGCGCAGCTGGATTTATCCAACTACGAATTCAACAAATATTTTATTTTCCATCCTAGGATTGTACAATCTTTGAGTCAGTTAAACACATTACTTGGATCCAAAATCTTGAAAACAAACATTGAACAATGGTCATCAAAACTTCAAACCCTTTAGAAGAACAAATATCTTTGAAAGAGTCCAATTATTACTACTTGTCCCTAGGTATTTTATCCTTAGAGGCTTCTAGATATTTGGGCCCATATCTCAATTTGTTCTTTTCAAATTCAACCTAGGAAAACTATGCTTTTGATTCTTTGATTTTCACATAATGGACCTTGTGGAATGAAAAGGAGTTGAGACATAGACATTCAGTTTGAAAGTTAAACATGAAGTGTGGATGTGATAAAAGCAATTCATTAACCAAGAATAAATCAGTTAAACCCCACACATGTGCTTGGTATCTTTTGGTCATATGGTTTTCCATGCAAACATTGGTATTTTGATTTGAACTACTCTTAGGGAAAAGCATGTTCTTTAATACTGAGGTCTTGTAAACAAGAGTCTCTCTAAGTTCACCTAGGATCAAAATCAACACTTTCATCCATCCTCAAACATCAATCAAAACCCATCTCACAAAAAAAATTTGAACCATTGGAAAAAACCATTCATACTAGACTTTTGGAAAATCCCTCAAATCAAAATCAAAATCATCTTGTTTGACTAAGTGAGTGTAGATGAATCCTTATTCATACACTTAGTGGGAAAGTTTATTCCAAGATAACATCCAACATCTTGGGGTTTATAAGTTCATTATCCAAAATCCAAATAAAATCCAAAGTCAACAAATCCAAAAATCCCTAAAGTTTAGCATTGATCCAAGTTCCTAAAAGTTCAACACCCATATCATTCACCCCTTTCATCCTTCATCTCATCATTGGTCCTAAATCCCTTAGAGGTCAATAAGGTCAAAACACAAGAAAAACATGGAATATAAACTTAATTCATACATCATGAATGGTCTAAATCAACCAAACTATCAAAGTCTTACAATGCCAATTGATTATCAAAACTCAAATTTATACAATCCATACATGGGATCATTATCTCTTACAAACCTCTATGGTATAGCAAATGTGAGTATGCCCAATCTAAATTTTGAAACACCTAACCCTATGGTAGATTTAAATCAAATTCCAAACCTACAAATCTATTAGCCAAACAATCAATGTATGAGTCTTCAACAAAACAACATTATCCCACCAAATCCATACATGCCAAATGTGAATATACCAAGTACAAGTTTACTAAACATGAACGTTTCAAATCCAAACTTGGTAAACTTTGGGATAGATATGTTTGTGAATCATACAAATGTTGTTCGAAGTCCAAACAATATGTTAACGACTCCATGTATTGATCCAAGTCAAGGTAACACCATGCAAAATCAAAGTTACCTAAATCAAGGCAATGTGATTCCCAACCAAAACGATGTTCAATTTCAACCTATAATGCCAAATCTAAACATCATCCTAAATCAAAACATTGTCCAAAATCAATTTTTCCATGATCCCATACAAACACCACAAGTATACATTCCAAATCTGCTTGAACAAAAACCAAATCAACTATATCAAGGGTGTCAAGATAAAAATTAAGATCAAATTGCTACACTTACCAAAGTAGTTGATTCATTGTGCCAAGGGACTTCTCCACCCCAAAATCAATACACTCTTCCATTGGTTAAACCATGTCATCAAAGCATTGAGTTGTGTCCACAACCACATCAAGAACAATATCCCAAATGTCAAGAGATTGGATATCAAGATCAACAACATCAACAACAAACCCAATCACCATATCTCCAAGATCAATCACAATAAGAATCACCTTAATAAACACAAATCTCACAAGAGCACAAACGGGAATACACTCCTTTTGGAGATCCAATCAAATCAATGCTAAGAAATATTCTCAATGCAAAACTCATCACTCTTCCAAAGGTAAGTGCTTTTTGTATACAACCAAAATCGATCAAGACATTTAATTAATTAAATACTAGTTATTTAATTAATATTTGACTACGTATAAATAAATTCTCAATTTATTTATATAGTTCATATCCTTTAATTCTCCAAATCTAAAATAATATTCTTCTAATTTAATTAAATAAACAAATTTCCATAAGCTTGTTTTATTTAATTAAGTTTCATTAATCCCAGATTAGGAATTCAAGCACATGTCTACAACTTTTCATGCCACCTCACCAAGGTCACATGAAATTAAATAATTCTAATTTTTAATTAGAATTATCTTCAAACACATGGCTTATTCCTCACACACTTCTTCAACAAACTTTCAAACACATGGTCTTTCTCTCACACACTTGATTCTTCCATCCATTTGGTATGTTTTCTTTGGTCAAGAGATTCCTCCATACATTTGGCATGTTGTCTTTGGTCAAGGGAACACCTTCTTGATTCTCTTCATCTCCACCATTCATCCCTCTTGTTTGAATCTAGACCGTCAATCGTTGCCACCTCACAAGATGCTTGGAAAAGCCTATAAATACAACCCTTTTCCATTGTATTTTGCATCCCACATTTGAGTAGAGTTATCATGCAGGAATAGATTTGAGCATTGGAGCATTTGGAGTCTTATAGTTAGAATCATGTTTTGCTTTGTAGTTGCATATAGAATCATGTTTAGCTTCATATTTAGCATTGTAGAATCATATGTTACTTTATAGTTGCATTTTATACCACACTTTTCTTTATAGTTGAATTTTATACCATACTTTGCTTTATAGTTGCATTTTAGATTAGTATATTCATAGTTAGCATTTGAGCATATGCAGAATCATCCTAGCTTCATTCATAGTATTTACATTGTATAATCTAACACCATTATCCATTCATTATAATATCCATTATCATTTTCATCATATAGTTTCATGTAGGAACTTAATTGGCTTGCATGTTGAATATTATCTCGATTCTCAAGTTATCATTTTAACAACCATAGTGCACATAGAAATTTGAGGCCCAAATGGTTTAATAAATCCTTGAGAATAGAGGACAATGAGATGTTCTTAAAAGATTTGTTTGACTGCAAAATAGAGTAGTTTATTTGATTCAAATCTTTGATATAATCTATTTCATTAAGGTTTGTGTTGATTTACTAATAATGCCCACATTTCACACACACATAAAATGGCGCCCACCGTGTGGCAATACCCCATTTCTAACAATTTTTTGGAAAATTTCTTGTAAACAGGTTGGACGTGACGTTTTAGCGCAATCGCTAGTTTTTTCGATGCATACGACCAATCTTTCAGTGCATCTGAGGTCTGTTAGGGCACATACGATCCATCTTTCGACGCATGCATCAACTATTCTGGCGTATGCAGGGAGTCTTTAAGTGCATTCATCACTTCTTTTAGTGCATACGTTACTTCTTTTAGTACATTCATAAGTTATTTTAGCGCATACATAAGTTCTTTTAGCACATAGAGTAGTTGTTTTAGCGCATTGAAGAAATATTTTAGCGCATTGGATGACTGTTCTAGCACATCTGTGTAAATTTGAAAAAAAATCAAAATTCTAGAACTATTTTGTGTTTTCTGCTTGCAGGTACTCTTATACGCTGGTCAAAGACAAATTTATCAAACTACTGATGTTTTATGCAGGGGTTGGAGTTATTTAAACACTTTCTTTTGCTTAAGATAGACATCTAGCTTAATTAGAAAGGATGAAGAACACCATGTCTTTCATGCTTGATGAATGGTAGGCATATGCTATCCCCTTAATTGGGTGACCAAAAATATAGACCCATTCACTTTTGTTTTATCCTTAGAGGGCCTTCCTTGTGGGAAAAAGTAATTACCCAAGGGAACGACCCAACCGGTAACACGCTAAAGCCAAGCGACTTCCAACCAGGATATAAATGTGGGTACTTGGGGAAAGTTCAAGTATCACGAGGATTGTTCTGACAAGAAGGGAAACAATGGTCTCTTGCTGCATGGATGATCCCCCACAAATGGAATTCCTATTCTAGAACCCTATGTTGTATCAAGGCCAAAATCTTTAATCTATTTGTTGGTGCAAGAATAGTTGTTTTGAAGCCATCCCACATTCTTGCGGCTTTTAGTAGAGATGAGAAATATGCCATGGGAGATTCATGGGTATTGATGCTTGGCTGCCCTGTAGAAGTAAGTTTCGTGGAGGGGAGCCAGTGGGGTCAGGGATCTAATCATCCGCTATAAGTAAGCACAGCTAGAGTAAAATCCAAGTGGGAATCCAATAAATATTGTCTGACACAACCTAAGTTGTACATGCTTGATGTGTCTTTTCCAATGTGTTTTTAAACAAATTTCAAACAAAACATCATACATTGGAAGTGAAAACCTTGATTCAGAAAAACATCCTTTGAAACAACTTGGAAAATCATAAAATCAAACACAAACTTGCAAGAAACTGCGTCATTTTCCTAGTTCAATGCATCTGCTACATTTTCTAGCGCATCTGTGCAATCCTGTAGCACATCCAACTATTGTTATAGCGCATCTGTGCAATCCTATAGCGCATCCAACTATTTTTATAGCGCATCTGTGCAATCTTCCAGTGCATAGATCCTCTATTTTAGCGCATATTGTCAATCTTGTGGCGTGTCTATGCATTCTTCCAGCGCATTTACTCTCTGTTATAGTGCATCTGTGCATTTTTCCAGCACATTTACCCTTTGTTCTAGCACATCCATGCAATTTTATAGTGCATCCAAGAAATCTTATAGCACATCTATCCACTTTTTTGGCGCATCCATCCTCTGTTTTAGTGCATCTATTAAAACTTTTAGTGCATCTAGGCTCTGTTTTAGCGCATCCATTAAATGCAAAACTTGAGAGTTAAACTTGTCCCTTGTTTCATAGTTTGAACCAAAATTTAGAACCTTCTTCAAATCTAGAATCATTCCTTAGGTACCATAGAGTCTAAACTTGTTAAAATTGACCTCTACAAGTGGAATTCTCTAACCTAAACCAAGATCTAACATCTCGAAGTGCCAAAAATCATCAAAATTATCACACCTTTGATTATTAAGCCTAGTTTCATCATCAGGATTTATCATCCTTTCATCACGAAATGAAGCTATATAGTCAAATAAAACTTAGTCTCATTAGAATTTGTCATTCTATTTGACTTAGTTGTAATCCTTGGTACTCTTTCAAACTTAGAACAAAGTTTAGTCAAAACTATAACACTTGTATGCTCGTTCAAACAAGGTTACAAAAACAAAAACTCAAGGAAAAATACTTGAAAAGCAAAACATTGAAGAGCCAAACCTTAGAACTCCAATCATTGAGACTCAAAAAATTGAAACTCAAAATAGTGAAACGCAAAACAACATGGTTGAGGCTGAAGAGAATCCTTTCCATGGACTTCACAACAATGAAGGGGAAGACATAACCGAGGAAGATATCCAACATGTTGAACAAGATCCCAACTTCCACAAATCCTTAGAAAATATTTTTGAAAGAAATGGGGAAAAGTACCTCCTTATGCTAGCTAAACAAGGTGTCAAATTACTCGAGGACTTTGATGTGAATCAATTGAAAGCACCTCCCAAACAACCTGAAAAGTAAATAGAACAAGTGATTGCCCTAACTCATCAAATGAAAAACCTTCAACAACAATTTCTTGACATGCAAAGGGGACCATCAAAACGATATTTGATCCAAGACATTTTTCCATATCCTTTTGATCAAGATATCCATATAATTCCTTTTCCCAAACATTGTGAATTTCTGAAATATGACAAATACAATGGGAAAACAAATCCAATTGATCATGTGATGGAATTTAGAACCATGAGTCTTGAATTTTCTCATGAAGAAACTTATTTGATGAGGTTATTCCCAAGAAGTCTAGGTGGACAATGCCTTGAATGGTTTTCAAAACTTGCACCACCCATCAAAACTTTTGAAGAATTGGTCAACAAATTCATCACCAAATATTTGTATAACATTCAACATGACATAACAATGAAGGACCTTTGTAACTTGAAACAGAAAAAGGGTGAATCATTCCTTGTGTTTTTGCAAAAATGGAGAAGGTTGTTCACAAGATATTCTTGTCCCGTACCTAAAAAAGAGATGGAAATATTTATCGATAACCTAAATGATGAGATGAGCTATAGGTTGGAATTGCAATGTCCACCCACATTCAAAAAATTGATTGAAAATGGGATTAAAATCAAAGAAGCTTTGGTCAAAAGAGGAGTAATAAAACTTTACAATGACAACAACACATCAAACACCTCTAACAATTACAACAACAATGACAAACCAAAGTTTTGGCAACGAAACAAGAACGTGGGTAACAATGATGGTACAACTAAAAACCAAAATGAAAAACTTGTATTCAACTTGATAGCAGTAGCCACCAAAACTAATCAGAACAACTATCCACCCAACAACCAAAATGTCAACCAAAGCAACAATCAAGGTAATGTTGGATCAAAAACACCATCATATCAAACGTCTTCAAATCGAAGAAGGTTCACACCTTTAGGACAATCATCAGAATCAGCATTGAAGGAACTTCTCGAAGCTAAAGTCATAACATTACCAGAGGCAAGAAATTGGGAACCACAAGTTAAGCCTCCATGGTGGAATGATGCTCATTTTTGTGACTTTCATCACAACAAAGGACATAAAACCAACGACTGCATGCAATTGAAGCACTTGATACAAGACTTAATTGACAACAAGATGATATTTGTAGAAGGACCGCAAACAAACAATGATCATGGGGCATTCAAGAACCCTCTACCCAACTACAAAAAATGGGAATCTTCTTCTTCAAATACCAAAGGAAAAAACATAAACTATGTCTATGACACCACCATTCTACATATTGAGGTGGTTGATGATCAAACCCATGACAAATCAGATCTTATTGCAATTGATAACCCAAGAAACGACAACACCATTCAACATGAACAAAACATCATTTCAATTGAAAACCATCACCATGATGTCAACACCACCTCACATCAAATCAATGACCTTGTGCCAATAAATTTGATCACCAATATTGTTGCAAATAACAATCAAATCAATATCATCAAAATCAGAGAGAAACAAGACAATTTTCCGATCAATGCAATCACACGAGGACAAGCCAAGGTAACATTGAAAGGAGCTACCCCTTCAATGTCCAAAGCAACTACTACTATCCTTGCAACCCAATATAACATAGTTGATCAGTTGCAAAAAATACCCACCCAAATATCCATATTAGAACTTCTTAAGATTTCACCCGCTCACAAGGAAATCTTTGAACATGCTCTAGTCACCACCATGGTACCAAACAATCTAGAGGTTTGCCAATTCCAAACTATGGTGGGACATTTGACTGCACCACACTGCTTATCATTTTTCAAACATGATGATGTATCTATCAACCATCCACACAATGTTTCCCTCCACATTGAGGTCTTAATCCATAAACACTGCATTAAACATGTTCTAATAGATGGAGGAGTTGGCCTGAATATCTGTACTTTGAAACTTGTCTATGCACTAGGCTATTCAAAAAATGCTATTGATCCTAGAAGGAAAATCACAATAAAAGCATATGATGATGAAGAGAGATCTTCACAAGGGTTGATAGTGTTACCTATTCAAGTGGGACCAGTTGTCAGAGATATAGTATTCCAAGTGTTAGACAAAGAGTTAACATACAACATACTCTTGGGAAGGCCTTGGATTCATGACATGCAAGCAGTACCATCCACATATCACTAGTGTTTGAAGTTTCATTTCAATGGGCAGGAAATCACTATTGCAGCTGACTCAAACAACCCCCACTATTGTAACACCCTCAAGACTACCCAAGATGTTTTTGTACCACACAATAGGGAAGCTCCAACTCATGGTTCATCAAATTAAGGGAAACAACTAAATGCCTTGTCAAAGTGGGTTGAGAAAAAGGACCAATCAAACGATAAGGGTATCAGTGATTCCACTCCCTCAAGTAAAGAAAGTACATCAAATTCTTCATCAAACTAGCCCTAGATAAAGGATCAATCAAAAGAAAAAGGTATTGGTAATTCTACTCCACGAGATCAGGAAAGTCAACTTGAGTCCTTATCGAAACAAGTGGCCAAGATCCAATTAAAATACAAAGGCATGGGGGAATACTCATTTGAGAAATCCTTATGTTTATCACAACTTTCCTCTTCTCCTAAATCACATGGATAGCCATCAACATCAAGACAGCAATCATCACAACCCACCACACTATTCGATGGCACCTTTGTAAGAGCAGGCACATTAGTGGATGAGTCAGATGACAAAGAGGTTTTAAACTGGTTATACAAAGATGAAGAATCATCACAAGCATCCACCGCAAGTGTGCAAAAAGGAGCAATACAGCAAAGGAAAGACAATCCTAGAAAAGATGGGGTGCAAGGGAAAAGGTCCTATCAGTAAAAGGAAAGAAGGTATCATAGAACTGATACAACCTATCACAATGCAAGCCAAGGATAAAATAGGATTGGGGTATAAAGAAGAATCAAGAGAAGAAACCAGACAGCAAGTTGTTGAAATAATCTTACAACTACAAGCTAGTGATAATCATGAAATTGATTCAAATGAATATGAGTGGGATTAGCTATCTGAAGAGTCTTGTCACAATAAGGAAATTGATGTGGTACAAAAGCATACACCCATACGTGAGGAGGGTCAAAGTTTAGGTTACAAACCGTTTGAAATAGGATCACAACATATTGATGACTCCAGCAAAGACAATCAGACTCGAAGCGAAACGGATAATTCAGAGGAGAGTTACCTTATAGACATTGACTTCGCTATTGGAAAATATGAAGACATTACCATCGGGAACCTTACTTCATCTAACCTTGACCAATCCAACAATCCCTTACCCCTTGTACATCCCAAACTCATAGATTGGGATCAAACTGAGTTGTCTGATATCCCCATCTTTTCAAATGATAAGGCCATTGTCAACTTCCTCTGTTCCGCCAATCCCAAAATAGATTCCACCATTGAACATCATAACAAAGCTTCCAACAAGGAGAGTGTCAAATTTTCCAGCTGCAAAATGAATAATACAAGGAATAGATCTTATGGTGAAAACCATTCAATGGTAGTATCAGATCTAGAAAAATTAAAAATAAAGAGTGTATCCAACGGTGAAAACCTCTCTGAGGCTCTGAAGGATGGAATATTTGACACACTCCCCAAACACTTTCAGGAATGATCTAAAGTATTGATTGAACCCACTCAGTCTATCAATATTGGCAATGAAGAAATAGTAAAGACTGTCCATCTAGCAGAATCCTTGACAGATCAAGAAAAATTGAACTTCATCAAATTCTTCACAGAAAGACAAGAAAATTTTGCTTGGTCATTTGCCAACATGCCAAGGATTGATCCACAACTCATCATGCATCACTTATCATTACCAGCAGGGGTAAAATTGGTCAAGCAAAAGTTAAGGAAAATGCATCCGCATATTGCCATATTGGTAAAGGCAGAACTAAAGAAGTTATTGGATGTTGGGTTAATTAGACCAATTGACTATGTCGAATGGATATCAAACATTGTGCCTATTTCAAAACTAGACAAGGGCACTAGGATATGCATAGATTTTAGGGATCTCAACAAGGCTTGCCCAAAAGATGACTTTCCCCTACCGAACATCGACATTATTGTAGACCTAACAGCAAGACATGGTATGTTGTCACTCATGGATGGTTTTTCTGGCTATAATCAAATCAAAATTGCACCTGAGGATCAAGATAAGACAGCCTTCACATGTTCGTGGGGAACCTTTTGTTGGAATGTCATGCCATTCGGTAGGAGCAACTTATTAGCGTGCTATGATGACAATCTTTCATGATATGATGCACACCTTCATGGAGGACTATGTGGATGATCTGTTAGCCAAATCATACACTAGAGAAGGACACCTATAAATCTTAGATAAAATCTTCACTAGTCTGGAAAAGTTCAATGTACGACTGAACCCAAAGAAATGTGTGTTCGGGGTGACTTCAGCCAAACTCTTGGGATATATAGTTTCAGAAAATGGAATTGAGGTAGATCCTACAAAGGTCAAAGCCATCATGGAGATGCCTCCGCCCAAGAACATCAGTTAGCTACGATCTCTGCAAGGGAGATTCCAATCAATCCAAAGATTTATCTTACAACTGGCAGACAAGACCCATCCTTTCACTCACTTGCTACATAAAAATGTATCTTTTTGATGGCATAAGAAATGCAAAGAGGCCTTCAACCAATTAAAACAATATCTGATGATTCCACCTATTTGAATACCACCAACAGAAGGAAATCCACTTTTATTGTACATAGCAACAACTAAGATATCATTGGGAGCCTTGTTCGCACAGGAGGATTCAATAGGAAAAGAAAGGGAAATTTATTATATCAGCAGAACCTTAAATTGCACCTGAGGATCAAGATAAGACAGCCTTCACATGTTCGTGGGGAACCTTTTGTTGGAATGTCATGCCATTCGGTAGGAGCAACTTATTAGCGTGTTATGACGACAATCTTTCATGATATGATGCACACCTTTATGGAAGACTATGTGGATGATCTATTAGCCAAATCATACACTAGAGAAGGACACCTATAAATCTTAGATAAAATCTTCACTAGTCTGGAAAAGTTCAATGTACGGCTAAACCCAAAGAAATGTGTGTTCGAGGTGACTTCAGCCAAACTCTTGGGATATATAGTTTCAGAAAATGGAATTGAGGTAGATCCTACAAAGGTCAAAGCCATCATGGAGATGCCTCCACCCAAGAACATCAGTCAGCTACGATCTCTATAAGGGAGATTCCAATCAATCCAAAGATTTATCTCACAACTAGCAGACAAGACCCATCCTTTCACTCACTTGCTACATAAAAATGTATCTTTTTGATGGGATAAGAAATGCAAAGAGGCCTTCAACCAATTAAAACAATATTCGATGATTCCACCTGTTTGAATACCACCAACAAAAGGAAATCCACTTTTATTGTACATAGCAACAACTAAGATATCATTGGGAGCCTTGTTCGCACAGGAGGATTCAATAGGAAAAGAAAGGGAAATTTATTATATCAGCAGAACCTTAAATGGATATGAGATCAATTACACCTTCATTGAAAAGGCTTGCTTCGTAGTAGTGTTCACTACCCAACAATTACGACACTACATGCTAACTCATACCATCAAATTAATAGTCAAGATAGATCCACTGAAATACCTTCTTAGAAAAGCTAATCTAACTAGAATGCTAGCCAAGTGGGTCATGATGTTGAGTGAATTTGACATCCATTATATCGATAGGAAGGAAATCAAAGGACAAGTAATCATAGACCAATTAGCTGAAGCACCATTGCAAGACAATCATCCAATGAACATTGAGTTTCCCAATGTTGATGTCCTAATGGTATCAACACAACAATGGGTCTTGTACTTTGATGGCTCTTATACACAACATGGATTAGGTGTCAGAATCTTGTTTATCTCCCAACAAGGACATACCATTCCCAAATCCTATAGACTAATGTTTCCTTGCACCAACAACACAGCCGAATATGAAGCATTGATCATTGGAATCAAAGTAGCAGTCGAGTGGAAGATCACAGAGTTACATGTCTATGGGAATTCACAACTAATCATTAATCAGGTAAACAATGATTATCAAACAAAGGTTAACAAGTTGATGCCCTATAAAATAATGATTGATGACTTCAAAAAGTACTTTATGGAAATAAGATTTGAGCAGATTCCTAGAAGCAACAACAAAGTTGTTGATGCCATGGCGACCATTGCTTCTCTCTTACAGATTCTGGAGAAATGAGCCCATTACGATTTCATGGTGGAACAACTGTTCAACCCATCTTATGACAACCCTGAATCCCAAGTCATCTACCATCTAGTCGAGGCTGAGACTTCCATCTATGGGAAATTTTATAATTACCTAAAAGACAATATCCTCCCATCTGACCTATCCCAAAATCAAAAACAAAACTTCATTCATCAGGCCGCCAAACATGCCCTTATCGTAGATGTCCTTTATCGACGAAGTCTTGACAAAACTCTCCTCTGATGTCTAGAATGTGATGAGCCTGAAACGGCTTTACGGGAGGTTCATTAAGGTGTTTGTGGAACTCATGAAACAGCTTTACGGGAGGTTCATTAAGGTGTTTGTGGAACTCATTCGAGTGGTTTAACCTTAGCCAAGAAACTCCTCCGTTTGGGATATTACTAGCTGACTATGGAGAGGGATTCTTTTCAGTTTGTCAAGAAATGCCAAAAGTGTTAGATTCATGGCAATCTTATCCATGCACCAGCACAATAAATTCAACCTGTTTCATCATCATGCCCCTTTTGTTAGTGGGGATTGAATCTCATAGGGAAGATTCATCCATCTTCATCCAACAGACACAATTTTATCATCACAACCACGGAATACTTCACAAAGTGGATTGAAGCAATTCCCCTAACCACCATCATGAGAAAGAAAATTACATCATTCATCCTGAATTATATCATTTGTCGGTATGGCATCCCTCAATCCATTATCATAGGCAACAATAGACCATTTAAAAATCAGGATGTCCAAGAACTCTGTGAGAGGTTTCATATACAACATCAATTTTCTACACCATACTATCCCTAAGGAAATGGCCAAGTAGAGGCCTCAAACAAGACTATCATGAAAATCTTGAAGAAAACCGTCAATGAGGTTGGACGTGATTGGCATGTTCAATTAAACCCTACTCTATGGGCTTACAGAACCAGTATCCACACCCTGATAGGAGCAACACCCTTTGCCCTAGTCTATGGATCAAAGGCCATTCTACCTATTGAGGTTGAACTACCATCACTTTGGGTGTCACTAAAAGGGATCATTTTAGATGAGGATTACAGAGTGTCTAGGTTATAGGAATTGGAACTATTGGATGAGTGTCGTCAACATGTTGTGGACCATTTGAAAGCATACCAACAAAGGATATCCAAAAGTTACAATCACAGAGTCAAGCCTAGAACATTTCAAGTGGGTGATTTAGTCCTGAAAGGGAACCCCCTTAACCAACAAGATTGAGAGAAGAAGGGGAAATTTGAACCAAACTAGCTAGGTCCCTTTGTTATTATGTTAGTCTTCGGATCAGGAGCATATCAATTGTCCACACCAGAAGGGGATTTGTTTGATGAACCCCTCAATAGCCTACATCTCAAGAAATTCTACACCTAAATCATCTAGTGCATCGGAAAGAGTCCTGCAAAAATACAAAAACATTAGAAAATGTCCTGAAAAAATGGTTACTTTGATGAAAACCTAGCAAATAGGAATCTTGGTAACAACAAAAAAAAAAAGTGAAAAAATTAAAAATTAGAAAAAAAAAAAAAGTGAAAAATCAAAAAATCTATAAAATCATAAAATCTAAAAAAGTGCAATAAAACAAGTAGTGAAAACTTGGCAACAAGCATTATTTGTGATAGGTTAGCTTTTCCATCTATTTGAACATTTTGACTATTCACTTTTTCCATCCATCTTCCTATCATCGAAAATCTTCATGTACATATCTTGGCATCGCGGTCGTGTCTCACCCTAGACTAGGGGAAAAATCCTGAACTCACTGGGGGCAATAAACTTTGAGCTTGAACCAACAGACAAACAGCAGTAGCACAACACAACCCAAAACAAGGATCGTAGTGCAACTTAACATTGAACATCAATCACACAAGCATGAACACATCAACCATCCAAATCCAACAGACAAGTCAATTAAACCAAAAGAAAACTTCAAATGGATGATGTTCCTTCTGAATCATGGATTTATCACTATGGCATGAATGTTCAACAGTTGAACTTTTATTTTTGTTATCATATCTCTGGAGCACCTCGATGATGTATTAAACTAGAGGAGCCGGGAAGGAGTATGATTTTTCTTTGTCTATTGTCTGTGGGTTGATCACTATTACTATGAAAATTGTCACGGGACATGCTCTACAAAGTATCACTAATGACATTCTAAATTTGCATAGGAAAATGGTTAACTCTTGTTTGTTTATGCAAGCAATACTCAGGTCATCTCGGTTTAATTATACTTAGATGCTTGTGTTAACTTGCACTATCAAACATCATGGAAGTAGTACTCAGGTCATCATGGTATAAATATGTCATTGATGCTTGTACTCACTTTCAATATTTTAAAGGCTCAATGATGATAAAAAGCACAAAAAATCGGTTGTTACAAATGACAACTTTTGAATATGAGATCGACATGATTAGAGTAGATTGCATCCATGTTAGCTTGCATCTATATCTATAGGGTTTCCAAGGCTGCAACAATTTCACAATGATGTTATCTCTAACACTAATGGATTGAGTACACTTGACATTAACAAAAACACATCATTCTCATAAGGAAAAAACATCAGTTGCATCATCCTTTGCATAAATTAGAAAACATTATCACATCATTCGTCCATCCATGCATCACATCATAATGTTTACATCAGAAAACACAAAAATACATGCATCGCATCTCATTTACATAATCAAAATCATTTCATATAATTGCATTAAGAAAGTGGTTCACTAAGCTTAAATGAGTGAGTCTCTTCAAATTTCCAAGAAAGTTGGGAAATATGTCAGGTTTTGTCAAGCTTAACTTAACAAATAATCAACTAACGGCAACCTTCCCATAGCTTTTGGAAGTTGGATAGATTCACTCATTTAAGCTTAAGACCCTAGAGGTTTTGAAGTCTTGCAAGCTTAGTTAAGCATAATCATCATTACATCCATACATAATCAGTATAAACATCACATATCATCACACATCATTTACATAATTGAAATCCATCTCACATAGCATAGGCATCACCCATAAAGCATATAGAATCATCATACATAGCATAACCATCATTGCATACATTAAGCATCATCATCACATAAACAACATCATAAATAGATAAAATTAGGTACCATCATACAATCATTTCATCTAACATCCATCCATTCATTACATCATTTATTTGCATCAGAAAAGTACAAAAACATCAAATACATCACATTTCATTGGCATAATAAAATCCATCACATGCATCATATAGGCATCATTCATAAAACATCATAGAAAACACATCAGTTGCATCATCATTTGCATCCATAATATATCATATCATCAATCTCATATACAACATCACATATCATCATAAACATAGAAATGCAATCCATCATAATCATCATGATCATCATCATAACATAGAAATAAAACGCATCCATCATAGGCATCCATCATGAAATCATATAGACACGTAGATAATAATCATCACCGCATATCATATAACCTCAAAATCATAATGTCAAAAGGTACAAGGATATCCAAAGGTATAAAGAGATACATCAATATCAAAAATGGCAGTGTATCATAAAGTCTAAAAACAAGAGGAGCATCATCAATGTCTCATGTGCATCAGTGTATACAACATGTCCAATATATATCAACAAATCATAAACTAGAGCTATGTCGTGCTCCCCCAAGATGGTCTTGGCATCCTAGGACAAGTACCTCCCCATGCACCTGAGGGACCCGCACCAAGATCTCTTTGATCTCCAAGAAATGGTTGCATAACACCCATGCTAACAATCTGTGACTGAGACCTCCCTGACCAAGACTAGGCAAAGCTCTCCCGCTGCTCTGGAGGAACCACATCATGATACTGATCTCTGTAGAACTCGACCTCCTATGCAATACGATGGACCTCTCTGAAATAATCTGAGGTACCAGTAGCTGCCACAATCTATTGTAGCCTCTCAGTGATGGCCTCGGCCTGCTCCACCCACCATCTCAGGGCATCCCTCTCAGCATTCAATAGGGTAATTTTTCCCTGCAACTATCCTTGGGCCTGTACCTATGCAAGTTGGGCATGTACCTGCTGCACTTGTTGCCTAGCAGCATCCCTCTCGGTCATCAAATTCTGTACCTATCCTTGTTACTGTATAAGCAGAGCCTGCACCTACTCTAGCTAACCCTATAAAGTCTCGACCTGTACCTAGAGTGCAACAATTTGTGTTTGTTGTTGTGGTGAGGTTAGTCAAACCTCCACATGTCACCTCTTTCAAGGCACTCTCATCTCACCAACATCTAGCCCTGGTCCTCTGCCACCTCCATCACTCTCCTCATCATTTCCATCATCACTGCTATCACCCTTCTCACTACTCTCCTCCTCCTCCCCCTGCTCCTCCTCCACTCTCTGTCACCTCCACCCATGACCTCCTACCTCCTCCTCCACTAGCAATGGTGCCAGCTCATCTGGAATGATGATCCATGGGAAGGGATGCAAAAACATATACTAAGCATACTCCTCTAATATAGAAGTGTTGGTAATATTTAGAAGAACATCCAAAGGAACAACCTATAAACCCTGGAAATGTTGTATGACTGCATCATAAGATAAACCAGGCCCCCACTTGGTTGAATCTTTCCATCGTTGAGCATAATGTACCACTCCCTGGGGAATCCCCTGCACTCAACCATACTACCTCAGTACCCTCAGTAGTAAGAATCTCTCAATGAAAAACTGGGTCCGCCCAATCAAGAACAGGGACTGATATAAATAAGGCATCTCAACATCATCCTTTGGCCACTGCTCACAATCCAGATAGGGTCTCCATACCACCGACTCTAGATCATCCAAGGTCCTCTTCTAATACTCAAGTTTTCCCAGCATAAGTTGAGCGAGTCAACCGACATACAAGTGTACATATGACCTCAGGGAGGCACGTTATCTATCCCCAACTAGTCATGAAATTTCTATATGCTCCCAGGCCCAGACTTGGAGCAATGTGACCCCCGCTAATAAACTCGCCCCTCTACGGTAGTCGACCTGATGCAAATCATGGTACAAGTGTGCAAGCATACAACATCCCCACACATATCTGGTGCCCTACGGAATCATGCTCTCTAGGATCCTCCCCCATCCAACTGACAGCCCCTTTGAACTGCAATCAGGACAAAGGAACCCTCCAATGAAACCAACTAACACATAAGGCAATCTGGCATATGCATCAACCATATCCCTCCAATGAATCTCATAGCCGCATATGTGCTCATCCTCAAAAACTTTGTGCAGTGCCTCAGTCCCGCCGTGCTCATGAGCATCATACAATACGAGCTCTCCAACCAGAGGAATCCATAGAATCTAATACACATCCTCAGGAGTCACTGTGATCTCACTGGTCAGAAAATGAAAGGTGTTGTGCTAGTTGTTCCACCTCTCTACTAACGTTGTCAATAAACCCCTATTCACCCTAATCTGGGGCATATCAAGCAATGACGACAAACCGCATCGTGCAATGATGCCTCTCTCAGCTGGTGTCAGGTGTGGAATCAAATCCCATGTCCTGGGAAAGCACTCTCTAATTTGTAAGCTAGTCAAAGGCTCCTATTATCACAAAATCACAAATCAGCAAATCAACCAATCAACATCAATCAACAAATCAATCAATAAACATCAATCAATCAAATCAACCTCGCCTATCATGAGGTTCATCAAATAAAATCCAACCTCACCTATCATGAGGTTCATCAATCAAATCAACCTCACTTATCATGAGGTTCATCAATCAACTCAACCTCGCCTATCATGAGGTTTATCAATCAATCAATGCACCTCGCCCATCATCAGGTCATTTAATTAATCAACCTATAATTGATCCTTGCCTATCATGAGGTCAATTATCATCATCCTACCATTGAATCTCACCTATCATGAGATCAATGGACATCTAACCTATCAACATCATCAATCATCATCAACACAAAGTCTGAGGTGATAAAATATCATCGAGATCAAGGAGTCTCAACAAGAAAACCTCAAATTTCCCCAATGCGCTAAAATAGTGTTTCTATATGCTGAAAGACTCGATGCGCTAGAGAAATCCATTAATGTGCTAAAATAGACCTTCAATGCGTTGAACTACTCTATGCACCATTTCATTTGCTCAATGTGCCAGAATAGGGCCCCGATGCGCCAAAGTATCCTATGCACTACTTCGGTCTCTCTATGTGCTAATCTAATTGTCCTAAGCACTATTTTGATGCTTCTATGTGCTAATTCAGACAACCTATGTGCTACATCATTCAATGCGCTAGTTCATCTATCCTATGCACTACATCGCTAGACCTATGCACTAATGTACTCTATGTGCTAGAACGGTCACTCTATGTGCTACTTTGGTCTTCCTATGTGCTCAAACATTTCAAAATCTGAATTCAAAGAAAAATGGAGGGAAAACAAAATGCATGAAATACGAGGCAGTTTGCAGGGTACTCACCGGAGGTCCATACGCTATTGGACGGTTGTGCCGCCTGACCCACTCGAACTGGTGCATATGGTAGGGGATCACCATTTTTCTCCAAAATACTAGATCACTCTCACTCACAAATTTTCAAATTACCAAATGCTCAAATGAACTTTCTAATCAACTTTTTAACCTTTTAAGGTTAATTAAGTGGCATTTTATGGGGTTGTTTTATTTTTATTTTTCAAAGGGGCCTTAATTAATCAGATCATCACCTACTAGCTTATATATCATTTTTCAGGAGATAAATTTTTTTTGGGGCATAAAATTCTGAGATCATCATCAAATCATCGAAAAATCATTAAAATTTTCAAAAAAATCCTAAAAATCCTAAAAATTCCAAAACTCACTGATTTATCTCCCGAGGGGGCATATATCTATCATCATCTAAAAATCAGCATCTGGGGAATCAAAAAAAAAAATTATTGGCATCGGTATCAATTTTTTCTTTGAAGCGACGTGCAAACACATTACTTCAAAGAGGGGCAAAATGTATAAACCTAAAATCAGTCAAGACATTTAATTAATTAAATACTAGTTATTTAATTAATATTCGACTACGTATAAATAAATTCTCAATTTATTTATATAGTTCATATCCTTTAATTCTCCAAATCTAAAATCATATTCTTCTAATTTAATTAAATAAACAAATTTCCATAAGCTTTTTTTATTTAATTAAGTTTCATTAATCCCAGATTAGGAATTCAAGCACATGTCTACAACTTTTCATGCCACCTCACCAAGGTCACATGAAATTAAATAATTCTAATTTTTAATTAGAATTATCTTCAAACACATGGCTTATTCCTCACACACTTCTTCAACCACATGAAATTAAATAATTCTAATCTTTAATTAGAATTATCTTCAAACACATGGTCTTTCTCTCACACACTTGATTCTTCCATCCATTTGGCATGTTGTCTTTGGTCAAAATATTCCTCCATCCATTTGGCATGTTGTCTTTGCTCAAGGGAACACCTTCCTGATTCTCTTCATCTCCACCGTTCATCCCTCTTGTTTGAATCTAGTATTTCGATCGTTTCCACCTCACAAGATGCTTGGAAAAGCCTATAAATACAACCCTTTGCCATTGTATTTTGCATCCCACATTTGAGTAGAGTTATCATGCAGGAATAGCTTTGAGCATTGGAGCATTTGGAGTCTTATAGTCAGAATCATGTTTTGCTTTGTAGTTGCATATAGAATCATGTTTAGCTTCATATTTAGCATTGTAGAATCATATTTTGCTTTATAGTTTCATTTTATACCACACTTTGCTTTATAGTTTCATTTTATACCATACTTTGCTTTATAGTTGCATTTTAGATTAGTATATTCATAGTTAGCATTTGATTATATGCAAAATCATCCTACTTCATATCATAGCATTTACATTGTATAATCTAACACCATTATCCATTCATAATAATATACATTATCATTTTCATCTATAGTTTCATGTAGGCACTTAATTGGCCTACATGTCGATTATTATCTCAATTCTCAAGTTGTCATTTCAACAACCATAGTGCACATAGAAACCTGATGGCCAAATGGTTTAATAAATCCTTGAGAATAGAGGACAATGAGACGTTCTTAAAAGATTTGTTTGATTGCAAAATAGAGTAGTTTATTTGATTCAAATCTTTGATATAATCTGTTTCATCAAGGTTTGTGTTGATCTAATACAATTCTGACATTTCACACACACACTTTCAACTCTATCCTAAACTTCCCTTGGAATAGGGGTCGATCTTATTGTGAGTATCATAGAGAAAATATTCATCAAACATCAAATTGTATTCAACTCGAAAATCCCATCCAAGACCTTATTGATCAAAAAATAATAATTGTTGAGAACAATGATCAAGATTCAACCACTAGTGATAGCAGTGACAATCTCTCCACCACAATTGTTGAAAACAATGATCAAGATCTATCCATCAATGAGCACCTTGAATATTTTTCTACCTCATCCAACGATCAAATCAACATATATCAAGAGTCACTTTTCAATCATGATCAAAATCCACCAACAATACCCAACAATGATCCAATTCAAGAAATGTTAACATCATTTGATCCTATGGTTGAAAACATTGGCAATCACTCCACCCCAATTATTGAAAACAATGATCAAGATCTATCCATCAATGAGCACCTTGAATATTTTTCCACCTCATCCAACGATCAAATCAACTTACATCAAGAGTCACTTTTTAGTCATGATCAAAACCCCTCAACAATATTCGATAATGATCTATTTCAAGGAGTGTTAGAATTATTTGATCCTATTGACATAATCCATGATCCATTGACCAATGATCATGTTGAAAATGTCTCTACATCACCTAATGAGTTAGAGAACATATCTCAAGAATTTATTCCAAAGCATGATCAACATCTTTCACCAAAGTTTAGCAATGGTCCTTTCCAAGAGATAGTGACATCCTTTGACCTCATGGTTACAGATACTAAAGGGATCCTCAACTCAACATTTGATCCAAGTCCACTCAAAGATCAAGAGTATATTGAGCCACTTCCCATGCCTAATGAAGATATCCAAGAACCCTTTATAAGCAATCCATCCTTTGAAATTGACCCATGTCAAGAACTTGATCCAAATCATGTCAAAAGCAATTCCAAAATTAATCAAGATCAAGAATTTGTATCTCCAAGATACTACAATGATCTAATGGACACTCTACAATATATACAATATGTCGCATATGATGATCATATCCATATTGCACATATTCCTCCATCTACCCATGAGATGCTTACTCCTAATGGACATGTAGATGATCTTCATTCAAAAAAAGTCTCATACTCTTGATATCATTACTAAGGAACAAGAGTCTCCTACTCTTAGCATTTGTACACATGATCAAGATATAGAAAAATTTGGAGACATATCAAAATGGGTCATGAAGAAGGCTTCTACAGAAGTTGTGAATCAGAAACATCCTGTGAAGGCATATCAAAAATTAACCATCAAGGAGACTTCTACGTGGATAGTGAATCATCAACACCTCTTGAAGAAACATTAAAATCTAATATTTCACAAGATCAAGCCAAAGATATGAATTGGGAAGTTATCCCACTTATGGAGGATCCTATCACCTATAAACTTGGATCACTTACCTTTTTTAGGGCAAGCTATTGTATCAATGAAGAAGCTATACCCTTTGAAGATCCACAATAAAGCAAAGAAGGATTAGCACCTTGTTTCCAAGGTAAATCATATCCTATTGCAAATAGATTGCTTCAACAGATGAATTATCAAGGAAAAGGATTAGGCCTACATGAATAGGGTATCCTAGAACCAGTGCAGATTATTGGAAATCCTAAGCATCAAGGTCTTGGTTATTCGACAATTAAGGGATTTAAAAATATCAGTGATACCTTTATAATACTGGGGGAAATTTTATCTAGTGCAAACATCAACATAGGGAGCACAAAAAATCCTTATGATGAAACTGATGCTAATACTACAACTAGCCACACCATGAATCTTCATCCACCCATCACCCCATCCACGAATTGGGACCAACATCAAAATAAGGATGTGAATCAAAGAAAGATGAACATCATCAAAGGAAAAGAGCTAGCAAAGCATGAAGGACAAATCAAATACAAGTGGATACCAAAGAATACAAAGAAAGATTATCCCTATCAAACTCCATTAGTCAAAGAAACTATGGGGCAAAATAAAAAAGGGAAAAGTATCCATCAAAGATGTCCACAAAGGAAAAATCAAGCTTCTCAAGCAACATACAAAGTATATCAAGCAGTTGGTCCTAATTCCAAGCACACTTTCATATCCACCCATCATTGCTCATCTTCCCAAGTTTGGAGAGTCAAAGGTTCCAAACTATCAACCAATCCATTTTCTATTCCTAAACACACTCCACCTTCCACGCCTCCACGCATGATATCCAATTCTCACATTGAACATGTATTGGCATCCACCCTTCATCATAAGGATTCAAAAGGAACTCTATCATGATGTGCGTAAAAAGACAAAGTTAACTCTGGTATCAACATAGCAGATCAGGAATCTCAAAAGTTGTATTCAAGTGCACGTATCTTGGCAAAACAACTTCTTCAGGTAGATATCGATGACAAATTATGACAAAAGCATCTACATCGAAACCACCAAGTGATTCAACATGAGCTTAAAGACCTTTCACAGAGAAATACAAAAAATTCAAAAAATATGAAAATCCAAAAAAAAAATTAGAAAAAGGATTGCTAATAGTAAAGATAAAAATTTGTCCTCTAGTGAAAACCACTATGGTGGCGCTCTGGACAAGTACCATGATGAAAATGGAAAACAAGCATCATGTGTAGAATTGAGCATCTGCGTGCGCCAGTTCAGGGGAAAGCATCTTATCTCATCCATAATAAATCTGGCATTCCATCTCTCTCATCCATAATAAATCCATTCATCCATGAACCATTTATCCACTCCATTTTCATCCATCTACATCCATAGTCCAAGTTATCTTGATCTTGATAAAACTTTAGTGCGCACTTTATACTTGCTTAAGGTAAACATCTTGACATGAGTCATTTTCATTCATCCTATCCTAACATTATATAAGCCATGAAGCATTATCCAAATGAGCATTCTTTATTAGAACACCTTATCTAATCGCAAGATAATCCTTGGCATCCTTTGTGTGCTTACCATATCCATCCATCCACACACCTATCCAATAATCCACCCATGGTATTCCATACATTGCTAGACACTAGGGGAAAATATTTACATCTTGCTTTGGGAATAAATATCGATCTATATCTTCCAACTTATGTGGTGATCCGAACATTGGAAAACATAAAATCAAATTGGTCAAAACATTTGTGAGCCAAAATCTAAATCACTTACCCATGGCATACTTTGACGAGAAGATGTTCCTTATGAATTTTATCTTTAATCGAACATCGATCCAAACAATCAATATCAATTGCATCTAACGTGTGCTTCAACATCACATCAAATCATCCAAAACCAACTTTTGTTCTAAACCAAGCTTCACAAATCTTGATCAATCAAATCCAATAAATCCATCATCATCTCAGGATATCCTTCCCAATCCTCATGTTGCTTAACACTATCCTTGCATTGTTGTGTATCCTCAATAATGTTATCATCATCAATCCATCAATATGATCAATCAACCTTAGCTTGATTTTCAAAAAAAATCCCAAAACAGAGCATTGATATCATCACACATATCCATATCATCAAAATCATGTGAAAATCCAAAACATTCAAAACATATCAAAATCCCAAAACAGGTCAAAAAGTCAAAATATATCAAAAACATGGTGTCTGAACTACGTCGTGTAGATGGTGTTTTCTGCACAGCAACAACTCAGACAGAAAATGATATTCTATCTCTCTTAAAAGATAATCTTCAACATTAAATTGCTGAAAATCACCCCAAGGTCTCTCAGGTGTCAGGTCATGACAATGCATAGACAACTCAGATAATATGTGAAAATGCTGGTAATCACAATCGACCTTACTACAAGCAAACTGTATCTTTCTAGTTTATCAAATCTTGCAATATGATGATCTTGAATCCTAAATCTAACCAAATGATAAAGAAACAACAAAAGATAAGGATGCAAGAGATACAATAAATCTAACTGTGCCTAAAATGAATGATGCAAATGATAGATATCTGGAATGGACCAATCTCAAATAACCATTTCCGGCTTAACCCACAATGCAATATCACAAGAAAGGTGCAATCTTCTAAGGCTTATATATTTTCAAATCATAGACATTCATCCACAATCGAACTAAGCACAAATAGATGTATGGTCCAGGTTGACTTCACCAGTCTACTACAATTAGATAGTTACTGGGAGTATAGACCAGAGATTGCTACAAACATTCCAAACATGAAATCATGAACATCCTTCACCAAACTAATCTAATTCTGAACCTAACATTAATCCAATTTCTTCAAGCAATTTCAGAAAATGGAACAACAGGAACCATGCAAGATAAACTAACACAAAAGAATTCACCAGAGAAACCACAATGCCTTCAATTGTATTAGATCACCAAAATGTAGCAACAATTCCACTATTTTGTGTCACAGTATTTGCTCAAAAGAACTAACTACTATCTCTACTACAAAATGCTCTAGCTCTTTCTTGATCTAGCTTGTCTCTATTATCGGTCTAACTAACTAACTCCTTACAAATGAGGCAAGAATGCCATTTATAGAGAATCCTCAAACATGTCGGCCCAGCCAAACATTTACAAAATAAAATAGCCAAAACAAGTCGGCCTCAGGAATTTCAAAATAAGGCACACATTAAATGCTAATACATCATCAAGGTCGGCCCAAACACATTCCTCAATGCAGCCTGGATCAACACATGCCCCATAATAATAGGGAAGCACAAATCTCAAAATTGGCATTAACTACCGCCTCCCTTATCCTTGTTCTGATCCAGCAATCCATGAACCCTCAAAAACACCCTATCCAACTCAGCAACAGGTGGCAAGGGTAGGATTTTGAGCTGACATTTAATTGATTCAATTTCTTCCTTCGACTGCTTAACTGTTTTATCCCAATCACATTTATGTGCAAGGTACTTATCCACCACAGCCAGATAAGTAGCCGCATCATCCAATTGGTGCCCTGTTACAACATTTTCAAAATCAGGGGCATAGACATCATGCCACCATTCCCTCAATTGTTCTAAACTCAAATACTTAGGGGCAATTTTCCTCCTGCCAGTCATTATTTCAAAAAAGGTGATGCATCCATCATAAACACCAGTTAGATTACCATCCATCTGCTTCTTTTGTTTATAGATCTTCTTGATGGATTTCTGTCAAATTTGCAAAGCCTCAAACCATTCCCAAGGCTCATTAACCCTGGATGAAGGGAGGATTCCATCAACAACTAGCTGATCCTTACTATATTCCATGATTACTTTAGTTTTCTGCAATAAAAGATCAATATCCTCCTTGTCCTGAGATAAAACATGCTCTAATAAATCCTTAGCCCTTATTGCATCCTTTCCAGTTGAAAGGATTTCCTTTATTGCATCATCTCCCTTAGTCTGTACCTCCTTCAACCAATCTATTGCAGCCATGGTAGAAGCTTTCATCTTTTCTATTTCAGAGATGGTCTCCTTTGGCAAGAAACTAGCAGTAGCAGAAGAAGATGGGTGGAAAGATTGCAAAGGCTTCATTAAATCTTCTAGACATTTCCTTAGCCTTTCATTCTCTTTCTTTAGCTCATGCTTGGACTATGTTTCCTTCCTTAATCTTCCAATTATCACTGCACTAGACCCATCATATTCTTCAATATCTTGCTCCATGGAAGCAGGCCCAAGATTGATGGTCTGTACATTATAATCTTTCCCGGTTACCTCATCTCTACCTTTATCAACAGCAGGGGTAGCAATATGAATAACCCTGTTACTATCCTCATCCCTTTCGATCTTCAAAACCACCTTGGCTGCCTTCTTCTTCTTTCCCTTTCCAATCTTGGCCAACATTTCGTCCCAGTTGAGAGGAGTGTCCTCAACAACGACCTGTTTCCTTCTGATTTCTTTATCTAGCCAATCCAGAACAGCAGGATCCACCTGAACTTCATCTTTCTTGACCTCCTCATGCTGATCTAGCGTCTCATCCTTGTCCTTTTCAGGAGATTGATCACCTTGATTCCCCAATTCGGGTTCTTCTTCTTGCAAGGGTGATGGAGTCTTAACAAGGACATCTTCCTTCTCAGGGGATCTATTGTCTTTATCGCTCGTAGGAGAATCCTCATACTGTACCAATGGAGAAGGGTGCATTTCCACATCTCCTACCTCAAGCTCAATAGTCGCGCCATAAAGTTCCCCTTCCTTGAATGGTTCTGCCTCCCCACTGGTCTCATGCTCTTCATAAGTTGTCTGCCCAGGTATACCCAATGGAGGAGAGGTATCTTTCTGTTGCTCCACAGGGGATGCCATTGGAAGAGGATCTACCTTTTGCATAGTCTCCTTGGGAGATGGGGTTCTTGACCTTCTTGCATAAACCTTGGGTTTCTCTCCTAAGCTCTCCACATCAACCACAGGAGGATCCACCTTATCCTTGGACGTTTCTTGACCTTTCTTCTTAGAAGCCCTAGTTGTCCTTGCCCTTTTTGGCTCTGGAGGAGTGTCTTCTTTCTCAGCTTTCTCAAGTTCCTCCTCTTCTGCAGACTTACCTATTTTCAAAGTTTGACTCCTCTTTTTTCCTTTAGGTTTTCTTTTTTGTTCAGGCTCACTCTCCTTGGGGCCTCTGATTTTAATCTTGAAAGGTGAACTTACCTTAGTTTTTCCTTTGGAATCATCCTCACCGGATTCCTCTGAGGTGGAATGGGCATTCAGATTCCCCATCAAATTAAAGGTACAAGGCACCTTCTCGCTTTCCAATTCCCATACTTTATGCTTCAACCATGACTTGGTAAATTTCATAACAGGAACCATTAATTCCTCCAGCTCAGTGATCTCACTTTCGGCCCAATTTACCTCTCCAATGGATCTATCCTTGACCGACTCATATGCATGATCTTGAACTAAATTCTCGTCATCCTCTAACTGATCAGGAATCAACTTGACATTGTACATCCTGATTACATCCACTGGAAGCCTAGAATATCTTTTCTTCCTCACCTCAAATTCATCCTTGTTGTTTTCCCAATAGTCTTCTAGATCATCTTTGTGGTGATATTCTTTTGTAGCCTTCTTCTGTGCTTCACCAGTGATGTCAAAATTTTCCCTCTTGGAATGGAAAGAGAAGCCAAAAGTACTCAACTCCTCTCCCGATGCATGAGCCGATTGGATTGAAGGGCAAACTTCACTTATACCAATTTTCAAAGGAAAATCTCCACCAAACCCTGTCTTGTGCTTCTCCCTTTTAACAACAGCATCGAAATCACATATCTGCCTAGTAACCTCCAATAGCACAATGTGGTCAGTAGGATATCTAGGCAATCTATATGGAGCAGTTGGACATCCATCAATTCTGATATAGGAGAAGGTGGGGAATTGTATAAACCAAGCTCCGTATTTTTTTATTAGCTCCTTGGCCCCATCAGAAATTCTCACATGTTCTGCATTTTGAAGCAGCCTAGTAATATGCATTGTAAATGCATCATTTTCTCTTCTATAATTTGAATTCCCTAAGTGCAATTCGGGGTATACCTCATAGATGACATCCTATCCAAATTTTCCTTTTGGATTCAATCCCCTGTATGGGTAAAATTTGGCCAGCACATATATCACATAAGATGACATGGTGAATTTCTTTGTTTCCAACACATCTCTTAGCTTCCTATCAATCATTGCACTAATAATCCCTGCCCAATGGTAATTAATACCTTGCTCAATCCTGTTGATAACATGCACCATCCAATTCTCCAATACCCTAGCACTCTTCAAGCCCGCCACTCTGCTCAACAGTGTAATTGCATCATATATATCTTGTCGAAACTTGATCCTATGTAACTGCTTAGGAAACTTGGAGAAATGAGACTTTGGCTTTTCCAGCCAAGAATTGATCATCTACTGAGCTTTGGCAAGTTCATCCTCATAATAAGTCTTGGCCATGTCTATGTCCAAGGCACACACACATGCTAAGTCTGGCATATCAAATGCCTGGGCAATGGAAACCAGATTGAATTTGGCCAACACTCTCCCCTTAGTGCTCACGACCCTTTGCGTGTCAAATTCATACTGTCGAGCACACTCCAATATCAACTCATAGCACTGAACTGCAGGAGGAAATCCTGCCACATGAGCAGTCCGGACTTCACCATACCCTTGGTCAGGACTGATAAATCTTTCTGAGCTGTCCTTTCCTTGAACTCTTCATATCTCCATGCTCCCACATTGGTGTCCGAGACCTCAGACCAAACTGAAGCTATCTTGCTATCTGACACCTGACTTTTCACATCCAGCCTAATTCTTTCAGCATCCGTAACTGAGGACCCCTCTGTGTCTCCCTTGGCCTTTCATGCCGCTGCTTTGCTTGACTCAGCCTGCATTCACAAAAGAACCTCATGAAAATCCGATTATCATCAATATCCTAATCAAAAGGTTAGCCTTGAAACCACATGAAATAATTAAGATCAATCATTAATCATCAATCTTGAAAATCCGGGCAAATCAAACAATCTGGGAAAATCCAGTCGGGGCGGAATTCGGAGGAATCCGACCCAGACGGACTCACGCTGCCAAAAAATCGTTCATCAAATAAATCATCAATACGTTCAGAAGAAATGCATGATTATCACAAGATTCATCTATTGAACAACAAGAAGTCATCATTTAACTTTTAATTCATTACCCCAATTTTGAAAATCAAAAGAAGTGGAACCAAGCAGAAAACCAGAAAAATTCGGATAGGTTGGATTTCCGCGGACAACTCGAAACTCCGGAAACTCATCATACTCCGGGAAAAGGAAAAATCTTGGAAAATCTAGGTGCGCAGAAATTCTGTGGACACCTCGGAAACTCGACGACTATTCAACACGCAAACCATTAATCGAATGATCATACAAACCTCCCTATTCAGACTCCATGAAGATAAATCCAACTTCCAATAAGCCAAACTTCGATTGCACCTGAATTTAAATTCCCATAACTCTCAAATGACTGATCCCTGTAACGAAACAATGATGCCCTAAATTCAATAACTAGACTTCCGCCATGAAAGCTAGGGTAAGCTCAAAATTTTAGATACTATCCCTCAAAATGATAAAACTAGGGCACACCAGGATTCTCAAGTGTTGCAAACAAGGTTGAGCTAGATGCAGGACATGAAAGTCGCGACAACTCCACCAATCTTAATAAACCCAGGCAAACATACCGAAACCCTAACTTTGCAACTTCTACCAGATTACGCGCCAACAAAGCAAGGCCCTAACAGAAAAACCTAATCACAGGGGAGTACCTGACATTCAATAGATAAATGAAAGGATGCACAGTGTAGGCGTTTAAAACCCATGAAAAGGTGGGTCAAACCCTAATTCGATAAATACGTGATCATGAAACAAGCAAAGGCCGACCCAAATAACCACCATTCAATAACCCGACAGATTCAATCAAAGCGCAAACAAAAAGGCGAAGTCAATAACAACTTACCATGGATCAACTCCGAATGAAGCTCAAGCCCGAGGAAATCACTGTGAATTAGGGCGACCTATCGACGAAAATACTCAACACAAGCGCTCAAGCAATCCACATGCAAGCAGACCGAATCCAATGACCAGAGCTCAAAATGAACAATCTTAAGTGCAAGAGAAGATGGAAAATGAATAATGAAATCATGAAGAGCACTAAAATCCTTTAAATTCGCTCACAATCGCGGCAGAGAGGACATTCCTCAAGCATTAATGGCCGATAAGACATATCGAGGAAATCTGGAAACCCGAGCTCAAAACAGAATTTTAGAAAAAACTGAGCCAGACGGACAATCCGGGTGATCACGAATTTCACGGATAACGCACCCTTTGGGACTCTGACGCAGTCCAGGAAAATCCAGGTAAGCCGGATGATCCTGGATTCATCCAAGAACCCGAACTTCAGAAAACCCGACAGTGACCAGACGATAGACCAGAACCCAGGAAAATCCAGATGAACCAGAAAATCCTGGACCCAGGGAAAAACCCAGACTTCCATTAAATACCAAGTTTGATCAATTCAACCCTCAGGGTAAGACCAAGGCAAGCAAGACCAACATCCCAAGACCTTGAAATGACAAATCCAATAAAAACCAAAGGTCTAAGAGACGTCCGAAATCAAAAAAAGAGGGTCCCTACTCCAAGTGGGGCGTGTGTGCAAAATTGCACAACACGTCGTCTCTGAGCTTAAACTTAGGCAAGGCCATTATTGATGGGCCCCCGAGACACAAAATTCAAAAACATTCATAAAATCTCAAGAAACAAAAAATCCAAAAAAATAGCCTCATAACATTTCAAAAACATCCAAATCTTTGAAAAAAATCATCCACCCCATCTCATGATCACCCGAAATAAACATTCACTCATAATAAATTATTGTCACCACAAACCTTTGGTGAAACAATCAGAAACAAGTCTAGTAGGTTACAAGTGAAAAGCTCAATCGTCAAGGTCTCAAGTCTAGGTCAATAGGTAAACAAGTTGTTCAACTCTTAGTACTAATAGCCCATCATCCAGTCAATCCCAAATGATCTGATAACATCATGTCCTAGGATGCATCCTTCCTACAATGGACATCAACATCATGCATCACCGTAGTTTAGTCTTGGCTAGAGGTATGAAGAGCATTGGCTTGTTTGTTTACTTGATCTTTGTCTTGTTGACTTATCTTATTGCGCTCATTCCAATGATCTCTTGATGATGTCTAAACAAAATGATTTAGAGAGAAAGGAATGGGGCAATGATCTTTATCTTTCATTTGTTGTGCTTGTTGGATGTTCTTGTAATATAAACTTGGCAAATACTTGCTTTATTAGTATGGATGGAAGGTGTTTCGGATAGATTGTTGACTATTACATTGTTAAGTTTTTCCTTGCCGTTTTTTGGTCTGAGATGTTTGAAATATCTGAAGTACATCCTAGTAAGGTTTTCATATGTCAGGTGTAAATAGGTATACTCCTATCTGATTGTCGATTCACAGTCCATCGCACTACATACAACGCCATCATGGTTATTTATACCTTGATGCATCGTGCCTATGTGTGTTATCAAAAATAAGGTAAGTAAGCTCTTTTAAAATCCCAATCTTTGATAAGCAATAAATCATCATCATTCATCATCATGTCTAATAAGGTCTCGATGACTCATAAACTTGTTAGACTTCTGCATCTACTTGGAATCAAGTGTTGATCCCTCTCATTCTTCTATCCTCTTTTCACGCTAAAATATTAGTGGATCTAGATTTAGAGGAGTTATTTGATGAAATACTCTTGGAATATGTATGTGGAGTTCACAAAAAAACATTGGATTATGTTGGTATTTGCTTCAGATGTGCTAGATGCCACTCTTATGGACATTTGGCAAATGTTTGCTCTTTGCCGTTTACTAATAATTTCCCACACAAAAAGTTTCATTGTTCAGTCGAATCTAGAAAGCCCATTTATAATAAGTTTCCTAACACACTTCAAGTCAGGCCAAAGTTGGGGATATATCTAAAACTTTCCACTAATGGTGATAATTTTTCTCACATTGGTTCTATACTTCATTGTGACGTTGCTCTAGGATCAGAGTTTCTATTCACATCAAGCTGACCTAATGAGGAAACTCAGTCACATAATATTGTCTCTTTTTGTTTTGATGTTATGTTGCTAGATCCTGTTATTGTTGATGTAACTCCATAAGATATTGACAATAATGTTAACCAACATAGGATACGAAATCCAATAGATATGTGTTTTGATCCATTTTCCACCATTGAAGGTGGGTGAAAAAAATGTTTGGTAAGAAAGGGATGAAGGATTTTACAAGGGAAAATAAGGGTGAAAATTTCACATTTGGTGACGCTTCACAGGTTAAGGGGAAACATATTTTGTCTACTATGGTGGGTTCACAGCCCAAATATTCATTTCATTCTCATCATAAAAATGAGGATGTATGCATTGTTGTAGGATCTAAAGGCTCTAATTTTTCAAGGTTTGGGGACCGCTCATATATGGGTAGTTCTACTTTATTTTCATTCACAAAGAAATTAGGTGTGGTTGATACCTTACAAGGAGAAAAAAGTCACAGGTGGGGGCCCTTAGATCGACGAAATCCCTCTACAAATTGTAATTATGATTATTATTGTACACGCTCAAAATATCTTGATCGATATCATGCACTCGATTCCAATTAACTAACTTCAATTCTTCCTTGATCATTTCTTTACTAACCAATTAATTGAATAATTTTTATTTAATTAATTCATCAAAATTCCTCTTTGATTAAATAAATCAACTTTATTTAATCAAATCCTAATGGTCTTCCTTTAATTAAATAAATTAACTTTATTTAATTAAATCCTAATCTTCTTCATTTGATTAAATAAATCAACTTTATTTAATGTTCTTCATTTAATTGAATAAATCAAATTTATTTAATTAAATTACTAATCTCCCAACTATCCTCTCATTTGATTTAAATAAATCTAAATATCTAAATCAAATGTCAAATCAATCAAATTTCATCTAAGTTAATTAATCATTAATTAACTCTTAACACTAATCCTCCATTCCTCTACCTTTTGCAAGTTACACATGTAAATCAATTTATTTGATTTACTAATTATTCTCTTTTCATTCAAATATGGCATATTCTTGGAATATTCCACTTATTTGAATTATCCCTCCCAAAAGACTTTTGTCCTCCAACTTGGCACTAAAAGCTCTTACATGTCCTCTCCTTGAGCCAACTTGGCATTAATTCCTCTTACATCCCTCCTTACACAAGTCACTTCTTCAAATTTAAATTCCACCTACATGCATTTAACATGCACATTGTTCAAAATGTGTCCACTCTCTTTCAATAGCATGTTCACAAGTTGCACAATGCCATTGGTCCTTTTTTAATCCCACATTCATCTTATTCTTCATTCCTCAAACCTTCTCCATTATAAATAGAGGCCTTCTCTATTGATTTGGGATCCACAGGTTCATCCACAATCATTCACAAGTTTATGCAAGGTTATTATAGTCATTTTGAAATCAAAGCATCCATGATTCCATCCAAGTTAGCATAGAATTCATCATCCATAGCTAGGTTATTGGAATTTTGCATCAAGAATCACACATTTCATCCATCAAGCTTATCAAGGAATTGGGAAAGGGATTATTTCCTCATCAAAGAAGCACCAATTCCCCCATCAGATGTTGGTTTGAGCATTAGAATAATATTTCATTAGCTTTTATTTGATATTTTACCTTGTTTTCTTGTTCTTGTGTTTGAATGAATTTCATGGGGAATGTTTGGTTTAAACTTGTTTAAGGACTAATGTTTGATTATTTGTTCACGTTTGAGCAGGTCTAGGCAAAACATTCTACATTTGGCACCCACCGTGGGGCCTGGCCCCATTTTTAATATTTTTTCTTGCAAATTTTGTTAACAAGTTCATTCATGAATTCCAATGTAGCGCATCCACTGTCTATTTTAGTGCATTGGTGGTGATTTTTGGCCATCAAAGCCCTATTATAGCACATCCACAACCCAAAACAGCGCATTTACCTCATTTTTCAGCGCATATACAAGATATTTTAGTTCATATACTCTCTGTTTTAGCGCATATGCTCTCTGTTTTAGTGCATATACTTTATGTTTTAGCACATATGCTCTCTATTTTTTTTACTTTTATAGTCAATCTTAAAATGGCCATATCTTAGTCATACGGAGGTCTTTTTCAAAGCTTTTTTTTAAATGAGGTAGAATTGCATAAGGTGTGAAATGGTGTAGGTGTTTCTTAACTTTGATAAAGTTAAAATTTTCAAATTTTCACCTAATGTCAAATCACAATGAAACTTGGTCTAAGTTTTAGGGTTTCTATGCTTAATCATTTCTCTAACCCTCATATCTTCTTGTTTCTTGATGTCATCTAACATTTGGAGCTTGGATTGTAGGTTTTAAAGGATCATGGAGCATGGAAGTAAAATAAAAAGCATTCGATACTCATTGTAATAGTGTTTTTAAACACTCAAGGGAAAAGAACCTATCATATATTTTCCTTTCATGCTTTAGGACCAAGTAGAATTATTTTGGGCATAAAATTAACCTACAACTCAATATTTTTCAAGTTGGTTAAAATAGAACCTTAGACACTTACTAGAATTTTGATTTCGGACTAAAATTGAACAATCAACTTCACACTCAAATATGGTGCTTTAAAAAAAACTCGTTATTTCCTTTTAGGAGTTAAAACGAACTTGTGCTTACTTTGTTTTTGTAATATTCTTTACAAACTAATACCATTCAAATGTGTATGCACTTCTCTCGCACTTGACGGTGATCTTGAGAATCAAAAGCATTTTAGTGATATTATGTTGTCTAAAATATTGCCTCCACATTTCAAATTTGGGCTCCTAAAATTGAACAAAATCTTGCTAGTGTGAGAAAGGACATTTTGTGTGTTCTCTCTTTGTTCACGCAAACAAAGATTGATCAAACTACAGATGCACCTACTCACTTTTGTTTACCTTTAGAGGGCCTGCCTTGGTGGTAAAAATTACTCACCCCAAGGGAATGACCCAAGCAGTAATGAGCATAAGCCAAGCTCTTCCAAACCACTATATAAATTTGTGGTTGCGATGAAAATCGTAAACAATAGCAAGCAGTGCATGATAACTCTCCCCCAATATCTTTATGATGCATAAAGCCCTTGTTCTAAGGGTTGGGAGATCTCTCACAAGGATTTTATCATTACACCCCCTAGACTAGATACCCTTACTATGAATCTTTTTTTAGAATCCAAAATCCCAATATTTGTTGGTGTCAAGAGGTCAGAACTCCAGAGTCGTCCCACATATTTGCAGTTCTTTATAGAGATGAAAAGTTTGTCATGGGAGATTCATGAGAACTAAATCTTGGTTGACCCGTAAAAATGAGTGTCATGGAAGGGAGTCAGTGTGGTCAAGCTTCTAATCATCTGCTCTGAATAAGTGCAGCTGGATTTATCCAACTACGAATTCAACAAATATTTTATTTTCCATCCTAGGATTGTACAATCTTTGAGTCAGTTAAACACATTACTTGGATCCAAAATCTTGAAAACAAACATTGAACAATGGTCATCAAAACTTCAAACCCTTTAGAAGAACAAATATCTTTGAAAGAGTCCAATTATTACTGCTTGTCCCTAGGGATTTTATCCTTAGAGGCTTCTAGATATTTGGGCCCATATCTCAATTTGTTCTCTTCAAATTCAACCTAGGAAAACTATGCTTTTGATTCTTTGATTTTCACATAATGGACCTTGTGGAATGAAAAGGAGTTGAGACATAGACATTCAGTTTGAAAGTTAAACAGGAAGTGTGGATGTGATAAAAGCAATTCATTAACCAAGAATAAATCAATTAAACCCCACACATGTGCTTGGTATCTTTTGGTCATATGGTTTTCCATGCAAACATTGGTATTTTGGTTTGAACTACTCTTAGGGAAAAGCATATTCTTCAATACTGAGGTCTTGTAAACAAGAGTCTCTCTAAGTTCACCTAGGATCAAAATCAACACTTTCATCCATCCTCAAACATCAATCAAAACCCATCTCACAAAAAACTTTTGAACCATTGGAAAAAACCATTCATACTAGACTTTTGGAAAATCCCTCAAATCAAAATCAAAATCATCTTGTTTGACTAAGTGAGTGTAGATGAATCCTTATTCATACACTTAGTGGGAAAATGTATTCCAAGATAACATCCAACATCTTGGGGTTTATAAGTTCATTATCCAAAATCCAAAAAAAATCCAAAGTCAACAAATCCAAAAATCCCTAAAGTTTAGCATTGATCCGAAGTTCCTAAAAGTTCAACACCCATATCATTCACCCCTTTCATCCTTCATCTCATCATTGGTCCTAAATCCCTTAGAGGTCAACAAGGTCAAAACATAAGAAAAACATGGAATATAAACTTAATCCATACATCATGAATGGTCTAAATCAACCAAACTATCAAAGTCTTACAATGCCAATTGATTATCAAAACTCAAATTTATACAATCCATACATGGGATCATTATCTCTTACAAACCTCTATGGTATAGCAAATGTGAGTATGCCCAATCTAAATTTTGAAACACCTAACCCTATGGTAGATTTAAATCAAATTCCAAACCTACAAATCTATTAGCCAAACAATCAATGTATGAGTCTTCAACAAAACAACATTATCCTACCAAATCCATACATGCCAAATGTGAATATACCAAGTACAAGTTTACTAAACATGAACGTTTCAAATCCAAACTTGGTAAACTTTGGGATAGATATGTTTGTGAATCATACAAATGTTGTTCGAAGTCCAAACAATATGTTAACGACTCCATGTATTGATCCAAGTCAAGGTAACACCATGCAAAATCAAAGTTACCTAAATCAAGGCAATGTGATTCCCAACTGCACACACACCAACCACAACGATGTTCTATTTCAACCTATAATTCCAAATCTAAACATCATCCCAAATCATAACATTGTCCAAAATCAATTTTTTCATGATCCCATACAAACACCACAAGTATACATTCCAAATATGCTTGAACAAAAACCAAATCAACTATATCAAGGGTGTCAAGATAAAAATCAACATCAAATTTGGCGAGATAAAATTGCTACACTTACTAAAATAGTTGATTAATTGTGCCAAGAGACTTCTCTACCCCAAAATCAATACACTATTCCATTGGCTAAACCATGTCATCAAAGCATTGAGTTATGTCCACAACCACATCAAGAACAATATCCCCAATGTCAAGAGGTTGGATATCAAGATCAACAACATCAACAAAAAATCCAATCACCATATCTCCAAGATCAATCACAACAAGAATCACCTCAACAAACAAAAATCTCACAAGAGCACAAACCTAAATACACTGCTTTTGGAGATCCAATCGAATCAGTGCTAAGAAAGATACTCGATGCAAAACTCATCACTCTTCCAAAGGTAAGTGCTTTCAACTCTATCCTAATCTTCCCTTGGAATAGGGGTTGATCTTATTGTGAGTATCATAGAGAAAATCTTCATCAAACATCAAATTATATTCAACTCAAAAATATCATCCAAGACCTTATTGATCAAAAAATAATAATTGTTGAGAACAGTGATCAAGATTCAACCACTAGTGATAGCAGTGACAATCTCTCCACCACAATTGTTGAAAACAATGATCAATATTTATCCATCAACGAGCACCTTGAAGATGTTTCTACCTCATCCAATGATCAAATCAAGATATATCAAGAGTCACTTTTCAACCATGATCAAAATCCACTAACAATACCCAACAATGATCCAATTCAAGAAATGTTAACATCATATGATCCTATGGTTGAAGACATTGACAGTCGCTCCACCCCAATTATTGAAAACAATGATCAAAATCTATCCATCAATGAGCACCTTGAAGATGTTTCCACCTCATCCAACAATCAAATCAACATACATCAAGAGTCACTTTTTAGTCATGATCAAAACCCCTCAACAATATTCGATAATGATCTATTTCAAGGAGTGTTAGAATTATTTGATCTTATTGACATAATCCACGGTCCATTGACCAATGATCATGTTGATAATGTCTCTACATCACCTAATTAGTTAGAGAACATATCTCAAGAATTTATTCCAAAGCATGATCAACATATTTGACCAAAGTCTAGCAATGGTCCTTTCCAAGACATAGTGACATCCTTTGACCTCACGGTTACAGATACGAAAGGGATCCTCAACTCAACATTTGATCCAAGTCCACTCAAATATCAAGAGTATATTGAGCCACTTCCCATGCCTAATGAAGATATCCAAGAACCCTTTATAAGCAATCCATCCTTTGAAATTGACCCATGTCAAGAACTTGATCCAAATCATGTCAAAAGCAATTCCAAAATTAATCAAGATCAATAATTCATATCTCCAAGATACTACAATGATCTAATGGACACTCTCCAATCTATACAAGATGTTGCAAATGATGATCATATACATATAGCACATATTCCTCCATCTACCCATGAGATGCTTACTCCTATTGGACATGTAGATGGTCTTCATTCAAAACAAGAGTCTCATACTCTTGATATCATTACTAAGGAACAAGAGTCTCCTACTCTTAACATTTGTACACATGATCAAGATATAGAAAAATTTGGAGAAATATCAAAAATGGGTCATGAAGAAGGCTTCTACAGAAGTTGTGAATCAGAAACATCCTGTGAAGGAATATAAAAAATTAACCATGAGGGAGACTTATACGTGGATAGTGAATCATCAACACCTCTTGAAGAAACATTAAAATCTAATATTTCACAAGATCAAGCCAAAGATATGAATTAGGATGTTATCCCACTTATGGAGGATCCTATCACCTATAAACTTGGATCACTTACCTTTTTTAGGGCAAGCTATTGTATCAATGAAGAAGCTATCTCCTTTTAAGATCCACAACAGAGCAGAGAAGGATTAGCACCTTGTTTCCATGGTAAATCATATCCTATTGCAAATAAAATGTTTCAACAGATGAATTATCAAGGCAGAGGGTTAGGCCTACATGAATAGGGTATCCTAGAACCAGTGTAGATTATTGGAACTCCTAAGTATCGAGGTCTTGGTTATTTGAAAATTAAGGGATCTAAAAATATCAATGATACCTCTATAATACTGGGGGAAATTTTATCTAGTGCAAACATCAACATAAGGAGCATGAAGAATCCTTATGATGAAACCGATGCTAATACTACAACCAGCCACGCCATGAATCTTCATCCATACATCACCCCATCCATGAATTGGGACCAACATCAAAATAAGGATGTGAATCAAAGCAAGAAGAATGCCATCAAAGTAAAAGTAGAAAATCATGAAGGACAAATCAAATACAAGTGGATACCAAAGAATACAAAGAAAGATTATCCCTATCAAACTCCATTAGTCAAACAAACTATGGGGAAAAATTAAAAAGGGAAAAGTATCCATCAAAGATGTCCACAAAGGAAAAATCAGGCTTCTCAAGCAAAATACAAAGTATATCAAGCAGTTGGTCCTAATTCCAAGCACACTTTTGTATCCACCCATCATTGCTTATCTTCCCAATTTTGGAGAGTCAAAGGTTCCAAACTATCAACCAATCCATTTTCTATTCCTAAACACACTCCACCTTCCACGCCTCCATGCATGATATCCAATTCTCACATTGACCATGTATTGGCAGCCACCCTTCATCATAAGGATTCAGAAGGCACTCTATCACGATGTGCACACAAAGACAAAGTTAACTCCAGTATCAACAAAGCATATCAGGAATCTCAAAAGTTGTATTCAAATGCATGTATCTTGGAAAAACAACTTCTTCAGGAAAGATATCGATGACACGTTATGATAAAAACATCTACATCAACACCACCAAGTGATTCAGCATGAGCTTAAAGACCTTTCACAGAGAAATAAAAAAAAATCCAAAAATATGAAAATCCAAAAAAAAAAAATCAGAAAAAGGATTGCTAATAGTAAAGATAAAAATTCGACCTCTCGTTAAAACCACTATGATGTCGCTTTGGACAAGTACCATGATGAAAATGGAAAATAGGCATCATGTGTAGAATTGAGCATCTGCATGTGCTAGTTCATGTGAAAGCATCTTATCTCATCCATAATAAATCCAACATTCCATCCATCTCATCCATAATAAATCCATTCATCCATGAACCATTTATCCACTCCATTTTCATCCATCTACATCCATAGTCCAATTTATCTTGATCTTGATAAAACTTTAGTGCACACTTTATACTTGCTTAAGGTAAACATCTTGACATGAATCATTTTCATTGATCCTATCCTAGCATTATCTAAGCCATGAAGCATTATCCAAATGAACATTCTTTATTAGAACACCTTATCTTATTGCAAGATAATCCTTGGAATCCTTTGTGTGCTTTCCATATCCATCCATCCACACACCTATCCAAGAATCCACCCATGGCATTCCATACATTGCTAGACACTAGGGGAAAATATTTACATCTTGCTTTGGGAATAAATATCGCTCTATATCTTCCAACTTATGTGGTGATCCGAACATTAGAAAACATAAAATCAAATTTGTCAAAACATTTGTGAGCCAAAATCCAAATTACTTACCCATGGCATATTTTGACGAGAAGATGTTCCTTATGAAGTTTTATCTTTAATTGAACATCGATCCAAACAATCAATATCAATTGCATCTAACGTGTGCTTCAACATCACATCAAATCATCCAAAACCAACTTTTGTTCCAAACCAAGCTTCACAAATTTTGATCAATCAAATCCAATCAATCCATCATCATCTCGGGATATCCTTCCAATTCCTCGTGTTGCTTAACACTATCCTTGCATTGTTGTGTATCCTCAATAATGTTATCATCATCAATCCATCAATCTGATCAATCAACCCTAGCTTGATTTACAAAAAAATCCCAAAAAAGAGCACTGATATCATCACACATATCCATATCATCAAAATCATGTGAAAATCCAAAAACATTCAAAACATATCAAAATCCCAAAACAAGTCAAAAAATGTCAAAAACTTGGTGTCTGAACTACGTCGTCTCTGAGCTTAAAAGTAGGCAAGGCCATTATTGATGGGCCCCCGAGACACAAAATCCAAAAACATTCATAAAATCTAAAAAAACACAAAAACCAAAAAACAGCCTCATAACATTTCAAAAACATCCAAATATTTGAAAAAAATCATCCACCTTGTCTCATGATCACTCAAAATAAACATTCACTCATAATAAATCATTGTCACCACAAACCTTTGGTGAAACAATCGGAAACAAGTCTAGCAGGGTACAAGTGAAAAGCTCAATCATCAATGTCTCAAGTCTAGGTCAATAGGTAAACAAGTTGGTCAACTCTTGGTACTAATAGCCCATCATCCAGTCAATCCCAAATGATCTGATAACATCATGTCCTAGGATGCATCCTTCCTACAATGGACATCAACATCATGCATCACCGTAGTTTAGTCTTGGCTAGAGGTATGAAGGACATTGGCTTGTTTGTTTACTTGATCTTTGTCTTGTTGACTTATCTTATTGTGCTCATTCCAATGACCTCTTGATGTTGTCTAAACAAAATGATTTAGAGAGAAAGGAATGGGGCAACGATCTTTATCTTTCATTTGTTGTTCTTATTGGATGTTCTTGTAATATAACCTTGGTGAATACTTGCTTTATTAGGTATGGAAGGAAGGTGTTTTGAACAGCTTGTTGACTCTTACATTGTTAGGTTTTTCCTTTCCATGTTTTGGTCCGAGATGTTTGAAATATCTGAAGTACATCCTAGTAAGGTATTTGTATGTCAGGTCTGAACAGAGATACTCCTATCTGATTGCTGAGTCAAATTCCATCGCACCAGGTACAACGCCATCATGGTTATTTATACCTTGATGCATAATTCCTATATGTGTTATCAAAATAAGGTAAGTAAGCTCTTTTAAAATCCCAATATTTTATAAGAAATACATCATCATCACTCACCATCATATCTAATAAAGTCTCAATGACTCATAAACTTGTTAGACTTTTGCATCTTCTTGGAATCAAGGGTTGATCCCTCTCATTCTTCTATCCTCTTTTCACACTAAAATATTAGTGGATCTAGATTTAGAGGAGTTAGTTGATGAAATACTCTTGGAATATGTATGTAGATTTCACAAACAAACTTTGGATTATGTTTGTATTCCCTTCAGATGTGCCAGATGCCACTCTTATGGACATTTAGTAAATGTTTTCTCTTTGTCGTTTACGAATAATTTCCCACACAAAAAGTTTCATTGTTTAGTCGAATCTAGAAACCCCATTTATAATAAGATGTCTACCACACTTCAAGTCAAGCCAAAGTTGGGGATAGATCTAAAAATTTCCACTAATGGTGATAATTTTTCTCACATTGGTTCTATACTACATTGTGACGTTGGTCTAGGATCAGAGTTTCTATTCACGTCAAGCCAACCTAATGACAAAAATCAATCACATAATATTGTATCTTTTTGTTTTGATGTTATGTTGCTAGATCCTGTTATTATTGATGTAACTCCATAAGATATTGACAATAATGTTAACCAACATAGGATACAAAATCCAATAGATATGTGTTTTGATCCATTTTCCACCATAGAAGGGGGTGAAAAAAAGGTTTGATAAGAATGGGATGAAGGATTTGACAAGGGAAAATAGGGGTGAAAATTTCACACTTGTTGACACTTCACTGGTTAAGGGGAAACATATTTGGTCTACTATGGTGGGTTCACAGCCCAGATATTCATTTCATTCTCATCATAAAAATGAGGATGTATGCATTGTCATAGGATCTAAAGGCTCTAATTTGTCAAGGTTTGGGGACCGCTCATATATGGGTAGCTTTGCTTTATTTTCATTCACAAAGCAATTGGTTGTGGTTGATACCTTACAAGGAGAAAAAAAGTCACAGGTGGGGGCCCTTAGATCGAGGAAATCCCTCTACAAATTGTAATTATGATTATTATTGTAGACACTCAAAATATCTTGATCGATATCATGCACTCGATTCTGACTAACTAACTTTGATTCTTCCTTGATCATTTCTTTACTAACCAATTAATTGAATAATATTTATTTTATTAATTCATCAAAATTCCTCTTTGATTAAATAAATCAACTTTATTTAATTAAATCCTAATATTTCCTCTTTGATTAAATAAATCAACTTTATTTAATCAAATCCTAATGGCCTTCCTTTAATTAAATAAATCAACTTTATTTAATTAAATCCTAATGTTCTTCATTTGATTAAATAAATCAACTTTATTTAATGTTCTTCATTTAATTGAATAAATCAAATTTATTTAATTAAATTACTAATCTCCCAACTATCCTCTCATTTGATTTAAATAAATCTAAATATCTAAATCAAATGTCAAATCAATCAAATTTCATCTAAGTTAATTAATCATTAATTAACTCCTAACACTAATCCTCCATTCCTCTACCTTTTGCAAGTTGTGCATGTAAATCAATTTATTTGATTTACTAATTATTCTCTTTTCATTCAAATATGGCATATTCTTGGAATATTCCACTTATTTGAATTCTCCCTCCCAAAGGACTTTTGTCCTCCAACTTGGCATTAAAAACTCTTACATGTCCTCTCCTTGAGCCAACTTGGCATTAATTCCTCTTACATCCCTCCTTACACAAGTCACTTCTTCAAATTCAAATTCTACCTACATGCATTTAGCATGCACATTGTTCAAAATGTGCTCCACTCTCCTTCATTAGCATGTTGACAAGTGGCACAATGCCATTGGTCCCTTTTTAATCCCGCATTCATCCTATTCTTCATTCTTCAAACCTTTTCCATTATAAATAGAGGCCTTCTCTATTGATTTGGGATCCACAAGTTCATCCACAATCATTCACAAGTTTATGCATGGTTATTATAGTCATTTTGAAATCAAAGCATCCATGATTTCATCCAAGTTAGCATAGAATTCATCATCCATAGCTAGGTTATTGGAATTTTGCATCAAGAATCACACATTTCATCCATCAAGCTTATCAAGGAATTGGGAAAGGGCTTCTTTCCACATCAAAGAAGCATCAATTCCCCCATGGGATGTTGGTTTGAGCATTAGAATAAGATTTCATTAGCTTTTATTTGATATTTTACCTTGTTTTCTTGTTCTTTTGTTTGAATGAATTTCATGGGGAATGTTTGGTTTAAACTTGTTTAAGGACTAATGTTTGATTGTTTGTCCATGTTTGAGCAGGTCTAGGAAAAGCATTCTACAATTATTTCTTTCAATATCCATGGGATTGGAAACCCCTCCAAATAGACTGCTCTGAAACAGTTAATGGTAGTTCATCAACCTGATGTTATCTTGATACAAAAAACAAAAGGGAAAGGGAAAGGAAATATGATTACAAGTGATTTATCCTATTTTTTACTTGATTGGTATTTTCTTTCAATAAACTCCAATGGGCTCTCAAGAGGTTTATCACTAGTTGGAAGAACTCAACTATGGCTCTAGTTGACTCTTATATCTTTGGTAATTGCATTGGCACAAGACTCCTTTCTATGGAAATGGGTTTCCCTCTTGTGGTGGCTAATATATATGGACCCAAACCTAATAAGAAATCATCTTGGGAAAACATTTTTGCTAATGACTTAAAAAATGAAATCCTTATGTTGGGAGGAGATTTAAATTTCACTATTTCCAATGAAGAAGTTTGGGGTGATTTTGCTAGAGTTGATCCTTTGGCTAGTTTTTTCAACATAAATTGGAGGACTCAAAGTTGATTGATCTATCCCCTATAGAGATTGTTCCTACTTGGAGGGATATGTGCATTGGTGTCAAGTGTGTGGCAAAAAGACTTGATAGATTTTTGGTTCATGATTCACTATTTCATAAATCTAATAAGATTCACTCTTGGGTAGCCTTGGGTGGTGATTTTGATCATCTCCCCATTCTACTACAAGTTACTAAAGTTGACACAAAACCAACTTCCCCTTTCAAGTTTAACCCCTCATGGATTTTGGATGACGCCTTCAGAAACCTAGTAAAAGTTGAATGGGCTCTCTTTGATGTATCTTCAAATGCTTTAGCTAGTCTTCAACTTGCAAAAAAACTTAAAAAGGTCAAGGTTGCTACTATCAGTTGGGCACATAAAAAACATATGGAACAAGAAAATACTCTCACATTGGTGGAGCAAGAACTTGATATTTTTTATGCTTCTAATTTATAAAGTACTTTTGATGAGGCTTCCAAATTAAGGTTGTTGGAGCTAAAATAGAAAAAGAGGAAGATTGATTTAGAGGTACAATGGAGACTAAAAATTTGGGCCCTTTGGTTAGAAAATGGTGATGAAAACACTAAATACTTCCATAACTATGCCAATTATCGTAAAAAAATCACCAAATGGGAAATGTCAAAGGAAGTGTTAGAATTTTGAAAAGCCACAAAACCACGAGCCACATGATCAAACAACGAACAAAGACACCTTCCACACAAGAGATCTGCATATAAAGAATTACTATATTCCTCAACAAGAAAAAGCTACAAAATGCAAGAGACTATCAAAATGTTGGAGTGAAAATGACACTGAGAGGGGGGGGTGAATCAGTGTCTTAACATATTTTACCATTTTTCAGAAAAATAAACCATAGCACATATTTATCCTCAATATTTCAATGATAAGTGCATTCATGAGTTGAATGTAATCATTCATAAACTAAAATGAGAAATGTAATTGCAAAACAATGAACAATAAAGCATTCTCACATTAAAGCAGTGAAACAATAGATGAACAATGAGACACAAGATTTTCCGAGTGGAAAACCCTCCTAGGGTAGAAAAACCACTCCTCAATTGCTGCCTTTGAGGCTCTTATTTGAAAACCACTGTTAACAATGCCTTATAGGCTAATTTATGAGCACCAACTCAAGGATCACCAACCCCTCATTTTGAAACACCAATTTCAAGGAGCACCAACCCATTTTTTAGATTACAAAATTACAAATAATATAGAGGATTTCTCTGTTTTCTAGATAAGCTCATAGAACCCCTCACACCCTTAATATGTCTAATACCTTAAAGATTCAAAACAATGATTCCCTAAACTATTACATAAATTAAGGTTTTCATAATTACACTCTGCATCATATTTTCAAGCTTTTATTACAAAGCCTTTTTCAACTTTTTCTTGTTTGATACAACAAGTTACACTATCACAAAATCACATCAACAAACTCACAGTGATGAAAACACTGTATTTTATATGAATACAAAGATATAGATCTGCTAAAGAGAAGTCTTCACAGGTGTCATTTTCCAAAGAAACTCTTACCCAACAGGTTGTTGGAACCGTTTTGTTTCAGGATCCCTGAATGTAATGATAGTTGGAGTAAGAATAGAGTATCATTTCAACACAAAACGTATTCAATCACCAAGATCTGAACAATGCCCAAAAGGATAGCCATTTTCATAACACAATGATCACAGGACTAGATCAAACAAACAACTTTTGCAATTACTTATAATGGAGAAGAAACGGAAATGAAATGCATGATATCCTGTCTAAACCCACCAAATATTTTCCATCATTTGAGCAGAATGAAACAAAAACTACCATAAAGTCATTTTCCAAAATGAAATAGATAATACATGTTCATGTTGCATAGAAATCAAAAAGATACCAGATTGATTCGATGCCAACCATTGCAGCTCAGATTTGTAACTCCATCAACTAAAAAGTCACAAACCCTCATTGCAAGAATAATAATAATCTATCAAGGCATCATTTACTTCTTTAGTAACTAAAATGCAGAAAGTCATTTTAGAAATCAAATACAATGACAATAAACCTTCACTACAAAGTTAGATTGGAAGAATATTTATCAGAGAACCGAACCCATATCTCCACCAAATACCAACAATAAATCAATTTTTCAAAATGCCCATAATGCAGTCAAGAATAACTGAAATCAAAACATGCTTTTCTGACAGAGATAATTGAGAGCCCATTTTTTCTTTTTCTTGATTCGAGCAAAATCAGTAATTGCCATAAATATCAAATGATGGATGTGTTACCAGTTCATGCAGCATGAAAATCAAATAAATACCAGACATATTTGAAGCCAACAACCATAGTTGATAGATTTATAACTCCCACGAATTCTTTTCACCAATGTCGAGCTTGCATTTGCTCAGATTTCATAGACCAACCTGCCATCAAAATGCCTCTGGAGTCACCCCATATGATATTTACAGCAAAAAGATAAATTACCATGGCGGCGGTATGGCTAGGGTTCCAAACCCATAAACAATGAAAATGCAATATCATTTTTTCCCTAACTTCTCAAAATCCAAGTCATTCGATGACTTTCTAAAAACATAATGAGATTTGAAGTCCGCAAAGAAGATGATAAAACATCATAATGAGATCAAATTTGTTGTCGAAACATTTTACCAAATAAGTCGACACAAATGATGTTACCACATGTGACTTATTGAAGTCAATTTTGATTATGTGACATATGATTAACACAATGTCAATGTGTTTGATGAAAATAACATCGATAGCCACCAAAAATGTAAGTTGGCCCCTCAAACATTATCATGACAATGATAAATCAATATCATATGTAAAAAGAAAAAGGATTTGAATAATAAAGATAAGCACTTGCCTTTGGATGCCGACTATAGAGTCAAGACTTGGGCATAGAAGACTCCAAGTGAAAATGATAAAAATTATATGCCATGTGAACCAAGAAATACCATCAAACAAATGAGTTGCTAGAACCAAAATGAATTCAATGCCTCCAAATAAAGTGAGTTTAGGATGTAACCAGATGGCTTTAGATTCTTTAAGAAAGACATGAGAAAGCTGACCAAACTGAGATACTGAAGCACATCATATCATCATATAAGCCAAGAATGATAAGAACAAATATTCTTCTAGATGATGAAGGACCTGTAACATGATCATAATCAACACTACCATTCCACTTAAGAAACATATACATCTGCAAAGGAGATATCTAAAAAGAATAGTTATCAAGATCCCATAGATGAACCAACTGTAAACAACTTGAAACAAAGTAAGCTGAAATCTGAAATAGACATCATCAAGAGCCATCAAGAATGTATCATGTCAAGACAGTTGAATACTGAATATGGAGAGCATAAAGATCCTGAGAGACCAAATCTGAAGCAGTCAAATCATGAGACCCAAATAAGTGATTTTGTCACCAAGGACAAACCATGAACACAACTGAGATCCAACACAAAATATATGAAAGTTCAAGCAATAATTACAATGAGGGTTGAGTGCTATATAGGAGCAAAACCATAAAAGAACTCCTAAGTTTAGCTTAAGTGCATGAGAATAAATTAGAATAATAATCAATTAAAGATTAATTAATTATTAGCTAATACATGATTACACTAAAACCCCCCCTTAAGATGAACTTAGGGAGTAGCTAAAAACCCTAAAAATAGAATGCATGATGGGTCCCGACAAATAAGGCCTGGTTAAGTACCCATGTACAAACAAAAGATATCTTGCAATTGGAGAAAAAAGACAAAACTAGGGTGGGAGAAAACTCCTCTCCAAAAGAGAGAAAGGAAAATGAAGGTTTGAAAAGCCTCCAAATCAAGGTGTGAAGGACTAAGAAGCCTTCAACCAAAAAAATGTCCCAAAAAAGAGGAACATGTAGAACATCACTAAAGCACCAAGAAGTTGTAGACTGATATCAAAAGAAGACTAATATAGCACTGAAATGAAGAACCTCCTCTAAAACAAATGATGATCAGGATCAAGATAACAAGAATCTACATAAATGGCCTCAATGGAACTACTCGAACCAGATGGAAAACAAAGGCAAACATCTAGAAATTGAAGATAGAAATGTCAAGATCAAGGAGACTATAATCTGCATTAGTTCCCCCAATGACACTAGTACTTGAATCAGATGGAAAATAAAGACAAACATTTGGAAGTCGAAGATATAGGTGGTACAGGAATCTACATGAGTGACCCCAATGACACTACTCAAAATGCAAGTCAAAAATGCAAGTACCAAATAGTCTATAGAACACTGATAAAAAGAGAGACAAGAATTTGCATTAGTGTCCCCAACGACACTACTTTGAATCAAATGGAAAACAAAGGAAAACATCTAGAACTCAAAGATACAAATGGCACAAGTACCAGAAGTCTATGATCAAATGAAAATGAGAGGTCACCTCTAGAAAATAGGAATGCGAGAGTGTCCATATGGTAAGTGCTCCAACTCACTGAAATGCATGTAACCAACTATTAATGTATGTTGCATCTGAAAGTACATAGGAACAAGAACTAAATATGTAGATCACTCCAACATGAAACCAAGGAAGCATTGGCACTAATATTATAAACCCCTCCATAATGTTGAAAAATGGAGAGCCATGATATGAACACTGAAACTGTGTGTAACCAAGAAGTGCATGTAGGAGAAACAACCGACAAATAAAAGGGTGTGCAAACTAATGCATGCACGCATGAGGAAAGAATCACTAGGAATCACTACTATCATGGAAGGGACACTCACTTGACAAAGGTGTGAAGGCAAACAAAAGGAAAACATCAATCCCTTCATGGCACTTTATATTATAGTGTGAATACAAAAGGCACAACAGGTGTGCAAAATCCCAAAAAAAATATACACCAGAATGACACTTTATATCAGTGCGTCTACAAAAGAGAATGTGCATAAAAAGGTGTATACAATGCCCAAATAGGATAGAATACTGGAAATACATATAGAATAGTGAAAAATGAGTCATCCTACACAAACAAAAAAGTTTCTAGGAGCTAAAGTATCCAAGTAATTCACTAGAGTGTGAAAACACAAAAACTGAATAAAATGTACTTGGAGAGAAATATGGAAAAAATGCATGGATGGTACTGAGGATCTCTACTTGAGATAGTTCTAGCGCTACTAGAGGTGTGAAAAACAAAGAAACTAGCCAAAATTTATCAACTTGAGACTGAAAATGACACCTCTGACTTCAACATGTTGTAGAATGCACCAATAGAAAAAATTAGTGATAAGACCTGCACCACAAGAAAGTTGGTGGAACCATCTTTTCAACGATATCTCATTTGTCAAAATCCGACATCGTACACCCAAGTTATGGTGAAAAGAAAAAAATTGCTCTCTTAGGACCAAAGAAGGGGACTTGGGGCCCTTGGCTAGGTGTTTGTATGGATGATGTCATGTTAACATCAGCCTCCATATGGATGACATTGGCATGAATATTCATAGGAATATTCCCCTATGACGGAAAAAAAAAACTCGACCCCCTAGGAATAGAAAATTCGACGAAATATTCTCCCATTCTCTATGAAAAAATCGAATGTAGCTTTTCAATGATTGTTTTAAAAAATTCTAAAAAAATAAAGAAATTTCAAAAAAATCTCACCAACCCCATGATTTTTTTTAAACTCATGTTGTAAGAGTCCATACAGGGGCTATACAATTTTTGTTGCCTCAAAATCTCCTGCCGCTAAAATAGGACAAATTTATAGTCAAAATTCATGGAATCAACCTCCTAAATCCAATGGTGAGGTCTTGTTCGTGCCAAAATGCTCTGAAAATGCAGCTACCCTCTAGATCGAGAAAGAAGTAACCGCTCTAAACCCTCATAGATTTGGTGTCTGGAGTCCAAATCAGGCCAAACAAAAAGCAAATCTTACCTTCTCGACAGCTCTGAATCCAATGGTGAGGTCCTTTTATGCCAAAATGCACTTTATATGGAGAAAGTGTTCATTGAATCTAGGCTCTAATACCATGTTAGAATTGTGAAAACTATAAAACCACGAGCCACAGGATTAAACAACGAACAAAGACACCTTCCACACAAGAGATGTCCAAGCAATATGTGCAATATTCCTCAACAAGAAAAACCTTGTTGAACAAGATAACTAAGAGGAAGGGTGAATCAGTTGTAGCAAGTTTGAACTTTTAAAACATTCACTAAAACTTAGATCAATCACAAATTCTTAAATTTGTTAAAATGATTAAACATTAAGTACAAGTGCAGAAATTGAAAACCATCACACAAACACAATAACACCAAATTTATGTGGAAAACCTAATAAGGGAAAAACCATGATGAGGATTAGCTCACACTATAATGAATATCAAAACCGATTACAAAGGCTCACTGTCCAATTGGGTTAACCACCTAGAGGGCTCAATGCCACAGAGATACAAATAAGATAGAAGATATATGTTATAGAGAGAAAACAATCTCAATGCAACAGAGATTTCCACCACAATTTACTCAACCACTTGCAGACATGCATGAATGATAGAGTACACCTTTAGTTGACTGCATCCGAAAACTCAACAATTAGACTTCGCACTGATCTTCCACACTCTTATCACATACCCACACTGATTCACATCTATCTACTCTATTTCTTTGCACTTATCTCTTTGTACATATTTCACTTCTAACACATCATGTATTTATACCATCTTCAACTTTGTAACATATCCAAAGTCAGCCATCCATTATTAAATTCAAATTAGGTCAGTGCCAAAACATCCTAGGGTGGAATTAGAATGAGGGTGACCCAAACACATGCTTGATGAGGACCCAAATAGGTCCCAACACGCTTCATCAACTTCAAAAGTAGTTTTCAACACAAGGTCAGCCAAACCAATGTAAAAAACATAGAACAATTAAGCTCAAGCAACCCTTAACATGATCAAATCCTTCCAAACACCAAAATTATCTTCAACACGATCATAAAAACTTAACTCTAGAACTACAAGTCATAAGACTCAGCCAAAAAGAAATCTGGACCAACCCAAACCTTAGCTAGATACATAGAAAACCACAGTTCACAACTGGTGAACATAACTTGCACTGTGCAATGAATTATAAGCCAAAAATATGGATATAGTAGCTTCCAACAACCATAATCAACATATTTGAACCACACAAACATAGGAGAAAAACTTGGAGCAACCGTTGAACACCTGCAATCTTTCTTCATTACAATTTTCTCAATATCCTCGACATATACAGCCAATAACCTGCATCCATGACATCAATGACAATAGCAACTAGTTGATAACCAATTGACCGGTTGACATTAATGAAAACACCTTAATTCTTGGAAAAATCTCCCCCTTTGTCATTGATGGCAACACATGATGTGAAAAACCATCAAAGACAGCATACTAGCTTTGAACACACTTTTCATGATTTTTCTTTATGTTTCTTCCCCTTAGTAGATCTTTTTTTTCACATCTCACATCTTCTTCATCTCCCTTTTTGACATCAATGGAAAAGGCAAAAGATATTTTACATTGATTTCCCATTTGACATAAAAAATAGAATACTCTTACAATGACAACACATGACACTACCTACTCCCCCTGAAGAGGTAGCCACCAAAACATCAGTCCAGAAGAAAGATAGATCCATAGATCCACCGGATTGATGCATCTCCATATGCATCTAGTTCAAGAAAGGAGGGGCAATGACCCCTAACTTCTCCTAGAGATACCCAAAAGTATCTTTAGGAAGAGCCTTTGTAAATATATCAGCAATCTAATCCTTTGTAGGGACATACTCAAGCTTTAATTCATTCTCCACAACCTTCTCTCTCGAGAAATGATACCTGATAGATATATTCTTTTTCCTCGAGTGCATCACTGGATTCTTTGAAATGTTAATTGCACTTGTGTTATCACAGAAGGTAGAAATAGGATCATCATACACTAATGTGATATCTTTCAATGTTTGTTTCATCCATAAAACTTGTGTACAACAAGATGCAGCAGCAATATACCCAGCTTCAGTAGTAGATAAGGAAACTAAATCTTGATTTTTACTCAACCATGCCACCAATCTGCAACCAAGAAAGAATGCACCACCACTTGTACTTCTTTTTGTCATCTACACATCCAACCCAATCTGCATCTGTATAAGCACTTAGTGTAAAGTCAGTATCCCTAGGATACCATAATCCATAATCTAGAGTGTCATTCAAATATTTGAATATTCTTTTAATAGCAGCAACATGTGTTTCCTTAGGATCTTCTTGAAATCTAGCCACAAGACAAACAACATGCATAATAACTGGTATAGTAGTAGTCAAATACAACAATCCACCAATCATAGATCTATATTTTCTCTAATTAGTCTTAGGTGAATCATCATCTTTACCTAATTTGCAACCAGTCACCATAGGAGTGCATACTAATTTGGAACCATCCATCCCAAAATTCTTCAGCATCTCTTTCACATACTTCGACTGTGAAATAAAAATTTCTTTCTCTGTTTGATTAATTTCTAGCCCAAGAAAGAAATTCATGTCTCCAAACATAGACATTTCAAATTCTTTTTGCATTTCTTCCACAAGCATCTTACACATAGTTTCATTTCCTCCAAAAATAATGTCAACATATACAACCACACTCAATATTTTTTCCTTTTCAATTTTGAAATATAGATTATTAGTTGCCATGCCTTTGTTGAAACCTTGTTGAATCAAGTATTTGTCTAACCTTGCATACCAAGCTCTAAGATCTTGCTTCAATCCATATAGAGATTTATTCAATCTGCAAACCATATCCAATTGATTTGACAACTAAAATCATTCTAGTTGTTCCATGTAGATCTCTTCGTCTAGCTCACCATTCAAAAATGCAGACATGACATCCATCTGATAGACCTTGAAATCTTTATGAGCAGCAAACACTAAAAACATCCTGATAGCTTCCATTCTTTCCACCAAAGCAAAAGTCTCCTAAAAATCTATGCCTTCTAATTTTGAGTAGCCTTTACACACAAGCCTTTCTTTGTTTCTAACCACTTCTCCACTCTCAACTTATTTTTGAATACCCACTTTAATCCAATTATGTTTTTATCTGCCGATCTTGGGACCAATTCCCAAGTTTGATTCTTCTCAATCTACATAAGTTCTTCTTTCATAGCTTCCATCCAATGCTCATATTTGCATGCTTCACTTACATTCTTCAGTTCAATCTCAAAAAGTAAACACAGATTTACCTCACGAACAACAGCTTTGCTTCTTGTCAATACTCCTTTTGTCTTGTCTCCAATGATCTGACTTTCTAAATGATTTTTCTGCACATATCTAGGTGTCTTAAGGGACACCATCAAAGCTTCATATTCTTTTTCATTTTTCTTCTCTTGCATATCCTTCTCCCATTCTTCCACAACTTCTTCAATCCTTACACAATCAGGTTCATTAGATATATATCCATCAACATCAATTGAATTCTTCATTGTTTCATCAACCTTGACATTTGTACTTTCTACAATCTTCCTTAATCTTTTATTGAAACATTTGTAAGCTTTGCTTTTAGTAGAATATCCAAGAAAAATTCCTTCATCACTTCTTGCATCAAACTTCCCTAAATTTTCTTCATCTCATCTGATATAACATTCACTTCCAAATACCTTGAAATAATTAATCGTAGGAATTTTTCCACACCATAGCTCATAGGGAGTCTTTGTATTGTTTTATTGCTTGAACTCGATTGAATACATAAACAACATAGTGAATAGCTTCTCTCCAGTAAAATTCTAGTAGACTAGCCTCAATAATCATTGATATAGCGGCCTCTTGAATTGTTTTGTTCTTTCTTTCAACAACTCCATTCTAGTGAGGAGTTCTCAAAGCAGAAAACTGTCTTTTTATTCCATGAACTTGAAAAAACATATTAAACTCATGGGAGGTAAATTCACCACCTTTGTCAGACCTTAAGCACCTTACACTCAAATTTACTTCATTCTCAACCATAGCTTTGAATGTCTTGAATCTATCTAATGCATATGATTTCTCTCTAAGAACTGTAACCCATGTATATCTAGAATAATCATCAATCAAAAGCATAAATTACCTTTCACCTTGTAGACTTCTCACTCTTGTAGAACCACAAATATTTGTATGAATTAAATCTAGTAGTCTAGTAGTACATTGTTCCTTTTATATGAAATGGTTTCTTGCTTGCTTTCCAAACTGATAATTCCTGCAAATAGCATTGATAGGCTATGTAATCCTTGATAGATCTCTCACGGCTTGTATTGCACTAATCCTTGCCAAGTTATCAAAATTCATATGACACATTCTTTGATGCAACAACCATCATTAATCTGATTCATAAAGCATCATCCATCAGCACCCTTAAGTTGATAGATATTTCCTTCAAATTTCTTTCTTGTAGCAATCATTATTCTTGAATATTTCCTAATTTCACATATTTCATCCTTAAATACAAGATTATATCCTTTACTACACATTTGTCCAACACTCAAAGGATTATGCCTTAAACCCTTAACATAGTAGACATCATCAGTATTATGCTTTCCATCAAAACTTACTGAACCTATCCCACAAATCTTAGCACCAGTATCATCTCCAAACGTAACTAAGCCTCCATCATATTTTTCAAGTTTAACAAACTTACTCTTATCACCAGTCATGTGATGTGAATAGCCACTATCATCAACCCAATAGTTATTTTCCTATTTAGCGTGTAGGGCAGAGATTACAGTACCTTCATTTTTATCCTTCTCTAGAGGGAATTCCTTCACTTGTTTTTCATATCTTTGTTTATTCCTCTTACCTCTTTTCGGATACCTTAAAGCATAATGACCTATTCCTCCACAACTAAAGCATTTAAATGGTTACTTACATTCATACTTATTGGATCCTTTCTTCATCCTTCTCACAAAGTAGCTTCTACTTCATCAAGATTTTCTTCATCTGGATCTTCATCTCTTATAGCCTTAAAAGCAGTTTCTGATTTGCATCCATTTCTCAAATTTGGCTTTCTTATCTCATAAGATGTCAGAGTTCCCAACAACTGATCTTTAGTGTAAGTATTGTAATCTATATGTTCTTCAATAGCGCATACCTTTTTGTTGTAAGCATCAAGGAGAGTTTTAAGAATATTCTTTGCAATACTAGATTTATCTATTGTAGCACCAAGTCCTCGCATTCCAACTACTACCTCATCCAATCTTTGTACATAGGCTTTAACATTCTCATCTTCAGACATATTCAGGAGCTCAAACTGTGTCTCCAAATTCTGTAACTTTGCTTCTTTGACCCTTTCATCACCTTCATGCACTTTTTCCAAAGCATCCTAGACTTCTTTAGCAGTCTTTAGATTTTGAACTTTAATCAACTTGGAATGTACAAGACTATTCTTCAAAATGAACTTCACCTTATTGTTCACTTCATGTGCCTTGATCTCATCAATTGTACTTAGGCCATTAGTAGGAGGAGTGTAGGGAGTCTTGTAAGCTTTCTCCACATCATATCCATAATACTCCAAATATTCTTCCATCAATATTTTCCAGATAGCATAATTAGTTCCATCAAACTTTGGATACTCATAAGTAACTTTTCCAGCCATCCTATACCTTCCTTAAGAAGTTAAGCTCTTCTCCAAGGAACCAAGCTCTAATACCAATTGTTGAACAAGACAACTAAGAGGGGGGTGAATCAGTTGTAGCAAGTTTGAACTTTTAAAACATTCACCGGAACTTAGATCAATCAAAAATTCTTAACTTTGCTAAAATGATTAAACATTAAGTGCAAGTGCAGAAACTGAAAGCCATCACACAAACACAGTAACACCAGATTTACGTGGAAAATACAATAAGGGGAAAACCAAGGTGAGGATTAGCTCACACTATAATGAATATCAAAATGGATTACAAAGGCTCACTGTCAAAACAAGGACTCGTTGTCTGGATCAAGACTCGTTGTCCAACAGGGTTAACCACCCGGAGGGCTCATTATCACAGAGATACAAAGAAGATAGAAGAGATATGTTATAGAGATAAAAAAATCTCAATGCAATAGAGATTTCCACCATAATTTACTCAACCATTTGTAGACATGCATGAATGATAAAGTACACCTTCAGCTCATTGCATCCAGAAACTCGGCAATTAGACTTCGCACTAATCTATCACACTCGCATCACATACCCACATTGATTTGCATATATCTGCTCTATTTATTTGCACTTATCTCTTTGTACATCTTTCACCACTAACTCATCTTGTATTTATACCATCTTCAACTTTGAAACATATCTAAAGTCAGTCATCCATTATTAAATTCAAATTAGGTCGGCGCCAAAACATCCTAGGGAGAAATTAGAATGAGGGCAACCCAAACACATGCTTGATGAGAACCCAAATAGGTCCCAACACGCTTCATCAACTTTGAAAGTATTTTTCAACAAAAGGTCAGCCAAACTAGTGTAAAACACATAGAATAATTAATCTCACGCAACCCTTAGCATGATCAAATCCTTCTAGACACCAAAATTATCTTCAACATGATGATGAAAACTTAACTCTAGAACTGCAAGTCATAAGACTCAACCAAAAATAAATCTAGACCAACAACATTTCTCCCAGACCTTAGCCAGATACACAAAAAACCATAGTTCACAACTGTTGAACATAACTCGCACTGTACAACGAATTAGAAGCAAAAAATATGGATATAGAAAATTCCAACAACCATAATCAACATATCTGAACCACTCAAACATAGGAGAAAAACCCGGAGCAACCACTGAACACCTACAATCTTTCTTCATTACAATTTTCTCAATATCCTCAACATATACAACCAATAACCTGCATCCATGACATCAATGACAATAGAAACCAATTGATAACCAATTGACCAGTTGACATCAATGACAACACCTTCATTCTTGCAACAAAGTTACATAAGCAAAATATATGAAAGCTTGAGAGATAATTACAATGAAGGTTGAGTGCTATATAGGAGAAAAACCCTAAAAGCATAAAAGCACTCCTAAGTTTAGCTTAAGTGCATGAGAATAAATTAGACTAATAATCAATTAAAGATTAATTAATTATTAGCTAATATGATTGCTCTAACAGGAAGATGGTATAAAGGTAAACACCTTCAAAGAGATTATTGATTTGGGTGTCACACTTTTACTAGTTGTATGAGGAACCTGACAGGGCCAATATTGCTAACATAGTTTGTATCTCTACACACTTTTCATTTTTTGTTGGAGAGGCTGCTAATGTGAAATTTATGGAAGAAATTTCTAAGGAATTGAGGGCCATTATGGGAACTTTTTAAAAAGACAAAAGTCCAATCCCAGATGGCTAGACAATTGAATTTTTCCTTAGTTTTAATGATTATTTGGGTTTTGATATCCTTCATGTGGTGGAAGAAACTCAAAAATTTGGGAAAATTCTTAGCGTTCTCAACTCAACTTTCATTGCCTTGATTTCTAAGAAGGACAAACCTACCTCCTTTGATGACTTTCACCCTATCTTTATTTGTAATTGCATATACAAGATTATTGTTAAAGTCATTGCTATTAGAATTAAAGATGTATTGTCTAGTAATATATCATGTGAGCAATTTGGTTTCTTACATGGGAGACACATACATGAGGCTATTGGGGTTGCACAAGAGGGTATACATACTATAAAAACTAAGAAATTGTCAGTTGTGGTTATGAAGCTTTATTTATCGAAGGCATATGATAGAGTGAATTGGCTTTATATTTGGTTATTGTTGATCCATCTTGGGTTTCGCTTACAGTTGGTTAATTGGATTATGGGTTGTATCATCTCTATCTCTTATGTCATTCTCATTAATGGCTTTGCTTCAAACTTATTTGGACCCACTTGGGATTTGAGACAGGGTTTCCCACCATCCCCCCTCCTATTTCTTTTGGTTGTTGGGAGATTAAGTCAGGCTATGTTGGAAACTAAACAAAATGGTTCTATAATTGGTATATTGGTTGGCAGCTCCTCTACTGTAACACATATCCTCTTTGTGGATGATATTTTATTGTTCAACAATGGCTCCATAATAGAATTGAACACGATTAAGGAGATTCTTCATATTTTTTGTGCTTCCACAGGTATGGTGATCAATATTCAAAATCCTACCATCTCTCTTAGTAGAATTCATATGGATCAACATAACTAGATTCTTCATATGTTTCCATGTCACCATTTGGAACTACTCAATGGTTTTAAATATTTGGGCTTCCACTTGAAACAAAATGGATATGGTTAAAAATATTGGTTATGGTTGATTGATAAGGTTCAAAATTATATCAATTTGTGGTGCAATAGATGGCTATCCATTGGGGGAGACTTACATTGATAAAATTTGTTTTGGAAGCTATACATATTTTTTTGGCTTACTTTAGCCCACATTCCCAAGAGTGTGTTGGAGACATAAGGAAAAAATGGTTCACTTTTCTATGGAAAGGGAAAAAGGACAAAAATGGTATTCCACTTACTAACTGGTTTTCCATAGCTAATCCAAAGGATGAGGGAGGGTGGGGACTAAAAAATATTCATTATTTTGGTGCTTCTCTTGTAGCCAAGAGTGTTTGGAGACTCATTTTGACACGCGGAATGTGGTATCAAACATATTATGAAAAGTATATTTCTCCAAAACCCTTTGTTGATTGGATTGGATGTCTAATTAAAACTTCTCAAAATGCGTCTATTGTTTGGAAGGGTGTTGTTCTTTATTTCCCTATTATTAGACACTTGACTTGGAAAGTGGTGAATGGTGAAAAATTCAAAGTAGGAATTGATCCTATGGTCGACTATGGTGAAACTTATCTTCTCTTTGGGGGTTTAATAAATAAATTGATTAAAAAATGGATTACTACTTTGGCTCATGTTGTTGATCCTAATACCACCAATTTTTGGCAACAAGGGTGGAAATCTATTGTTTAGTTTGGTTTGTCTATAGAGGATTATGAAATTTGGAGTGAATATGTTAACAAGCTAAAGTGGAGTCATGTCATAATCAACAATGAGGAAGATCATTTGATTTGGTCCAAGAATACAACCCAAGGAGTGTATAATGTTAGATTGGGGTACAAGTCTTTGTTTCCTCCAAGGAACCATGATGTTGCTAGTTGGTGGTGGAAGTGTATTTGGAAGATTCATGCTCCTCTTAAGACATTTTTTTTTATGTGGCTTGCACTCCATAATAAGGTTTTGACTTGGTATTTGTTGCAAAAAAGAAGTTGGTAAGGTTCGAGATGTTGTTATTTATGCTTGATGGATTTGGAATCCATTGATCACCTATTTATCAATTGTCCTTATACTATTAAATTTTCTTCTGATATGGAAATATTGATTGGTCAAAAAGATGTATGGACTGGAATACTCTATTGAATTACTTTGAGAATTAGTATCAAAATAGGTCTCTACATTCCTATAGGACCCTACCATTTCTAGTTTTCTGGGGTATTTGGCTAGCTAGAAATACTCCTATTTTTCAAAACAAATTGATTCCTTCCATCCAATGCACATATTAGATTCACTCCATATTTGTACACCTTCAAAAATTTCCTAAGGTGAATATCCAAAGATCCATAACTCCTTTGTTGATTGATAAATCCCATCCTTGGGGTTTCTTTGATGGGGCTAGTCAAGTTAATTCTTCTCTCTATGGGGTGGGTGGCATAATATTTTTCAAACCAAACCATTATATCTCCTTTAGTGCTAGACTAGGGAATGGTACAAATGATTTTGTGAAGATTATGGCTTTGAAACTTTTGTTGACTTTGGCCAAGGACAGAAGGATGGATCAAATTCAAGTATTTGGTGATTCTAAGGTCATTATCAATTGGATAAATGGGATCTATCATGTTAAAAATTTGCTTCTCATGCCCATTAAAGACATGATTGATAGGTTGGGACATACCTTTATCCATATATCCATCACACATGTTTACAGGGAATACAATTTGGAGTTAGATATACTTTCTAAGGTGGGTCTACTTTTGGCGATGGATAGATGGGAACTCAAGGAATACTTGGAGAGTTCTAACTTGTTGACTTTTTATTGCTCTATAAGGCCCCTCCCTTTATATTAGTGCCATAGCCTTTCATTCTAAACTTATACTACACTGTTGTGTGGATTAAGGGTGCATCATTTAGATGATACAAGACCCATCTATGTTCGAGTTCCACTGTACTTTTAGTCATTTGATTCTAAGAGTGGATTAGTTAAATTCTTATGTGAACACTTCCATTAAGGTATGTGACTAGATCTCCATTGTTAGATATTATAATTGTCATGCTATACTGTGTTGCTAAGGTTCCCTAGTAATAAAGCTCCTTTCTTATCATTTGACTCATGTTGATTGGGATGTCTCCTATAGTATTCACTTGAGGTTCCTCATATCAAGTATTATGACTAAAGTCACTAAAGGATCCTTAGAGATTTTAGTAAATATAGCAAGTGCAAATTTGATCCCTATGGTACTGCTTAGCTAAGGGAGATTAAGATAGCAAGTAAATAAGGATGGAGGAAGAGTCTTAGAGTCTTCTCTGATTTTGGGTTGTGCCTTATCATGGAATTATGATATGCTCTTAGATTAGAAAATCACAACCATATTGATAGTTGGGAGATGCTAATAAAGAGTTAATCTGATAAGGATAACTAAACCCAGCTATAGTCAAAATAATCTATTGATAATATGATTTCCATTATTGTCACAAGGACATCTTATGGATGTCAAAGGAGAGGCTACTATAAATGAGTTGATTGAGGTCAACAAAGGCACCAAATTGAGGTTAGTAGGAGATCTGAGTGATATCAGATGAAGAGTTGTTGTTTGAGGCCAAAAGGACTTCAAAGGGTTGTTAGAAATAAGGATTCATTGGCCTTTGGGTGTCATTACAGCAAGCCTTGGAGAGTTCCAAAATTTTAGACTTCGGACCTCGGGCTTACCTGTATTGTTTGCTAAAGAGGAAAGAGTTAGTCCTTTTCAGCTAATTCTGCTCAGCTTCAAAGTTTAGGCTTGAGGCTTACTCTCTGCTAGAAGGTATCAGACTTCAGGCTTCGGTCATACCTTATACTGAATGCCTCAAAGAAATGATGAAGGATTGAGTTAAAGTCAAAAATGGCTAGGGGCAGTGAGGTTAAGTTCTATCAAGCATCGGAGATCGTCCCTAAGGCTTATGAATTAACATAATTTTAAGTACGAAGTAAGTTGGATTCAATTCCAAAGGGCATCAGACATCGGGCCTCAGCCATGCCCCATACCGAATCCCTCAAGCAAAGGAAGAGTGTGCTAAGTCTAAAAATGTTTTGAACATCGAACTTCAACACTAAGGCTTACGCCTTAACTTAAGGTTAAGCAAGCAATAAAAAGGTATCAGCGAAGGTTGACACCCAAAAAGGTTTCGACATCACTGGTCGACTTTGAGGTTTATGTCTTAACAGCTTGGTAAGGCAAGTAGTTAGTATGAAGAAATCTTGAAGGTCGATATGTGAAAGGGTTAAGGTTTGTGAGTGATGTGTTTGGGTGTTGTAGATGGTAAGAAGGCTTATGGCTTATCAAAGGGAAGGTAAGTGGTAAGAGGTAAGGTCAAACCCCGACACCTAGGAAGGTTTTGATGTTTGTGGTTCAGTGTTAAGGCTTATTCCCTAACATGAAATAAAGGAAGGAATATGAGGTAACCCCGAATCGTGACTGTTACCAATTTTTTGCCACAGCTCAATTGGTGGAGCTGGCTAAACATTATTATATCTTAAGGTGAAATTACATATTGTGTTTAAGTGTTGCTTGCATCATGTTCTTTTTTTGTCAAGTTACAGTTGTGCATTTAAAAGAAGAATCAGAATTTTAGAGTGCTATTCAATGTTTTACAATTAAATGAAGTACAAAATTGAGCATATAAGCAACAGAGCATTTCAAATGCTTTCATTTATTTCATGGAATAACTCATATTTGCATAGCTTCATTTGATTGCAAGAATCCAAATGATATTACAACATTGCATTGGAATGCATTTTTCTTTTCGAAATGAAAAGCATAAAATGAAATCAAATATCCACACAAGCCGTGGATGTGACTGTCACGGTACATCATTAATAGCACACTACACTAGGAAAGATGTGAAAGAATAAATCACATAAGTAATGACATAATCATCATTGCCTGATTATCGATGGTCGACGCTAAGTGGTGCACCTTTGTCTTCTCGAGTTCCGTTGACCTGTAAGAGAAAAGAGGGGGATGTCAGAGGCTTCGATTATGAAGATACATATATGAATCACCAACAATAGTGCAGCCTGCTATCAATCATGTACTGAAACAATCAAGAAAAGTACAGAAGAAATGAGCTAAAGGAGAAACATCATGATCATTATATCTTGTTTTTATGCTAACATTGTTTGTTTCCTTGTGCAGGTATAGGGAAAATCATGATGTTGATCATTATTTGAAGACCAAGCATGTAAAGCAAAACAGGCTCCCACAAGGGTAGAGCTCGGCATGCTACCCTTATTCATTACAAGTGGGCTGATAAAGAGATAAGAGATTACATCATCATATTCATCAAAAGGAGTGATATACAACTGAAAGAGTAAAGCATAGTTATCTATCAAGCTACTAAACCAACTGTGCATTCATAACAATCAGGTTAATGCTTTCTGAAAGCTACAGGTGAACAGTGAGTTTAATCCACTCAATCATCTAATTGAGTACAATTATATCAGACATTGTTGTATGGTTCACGTTCTGTGTTATTTGGTCATCATGATCATATGTCAGGTTTGGTTCATTAGTGTTCTTTTTCACAACCAAGGACAGTGAACAGACATACATTATACCTTAATGAATATTCTTGTTTCAACTTTCATCTCGGAAGAGAACAAATTTACGAAACAGCTTGTTAAGTGGAGCATAAAAATGCATGAAGAGTGCCAGGTTGAAGCCCAAGAGTATGAAAGGACAAACAATGCGCTCAAATAATAAATGAACGATCAGTTCCAGTTTGACTGATGATACAAATACAACATTGGGAATTGCAAGGTGAGAAATGATCGTTCTAGAATGACAAGGAAATGACAAGCATAACAAAGGTGTCTCGGAAGTGTTACTCATGTACTGAGATAATCAAGTAAGATGCAGCCCTCAGAACTACAATGTTTCAGTTAAAATTTCTGCATAAGTCCAAGAACAGAATCAAGAAAATCAATCATTCTGAGTTTCTTCAAGAAAAATCAATAAGGAGACAGCATCAAAGTGGCCTGAGGAATATAGATGTCACTATTCTATCAGGGTACTTGTGGTCACTAAGGAAAAATGAGCTCATAACAGTTCTCATTATCGAATGTGAAGTACAAAGACAGAAAGCAAGAGTTGTTATATGGTAGAGTTAAGGAATCCAAAAAAGAACAATTCTGAGTGCAAAGAAAAATAGCATGAAGTCAATATTTAAGTAATGCAAATAGCAGATACATTTCCATAATTCATGAACCTGTGGTTCTTTTCTTCACAAAGAGACAAATGCAGGAGTATGGGGATAACTCTACGAGTTGCAAGCAAAATGCAGATATAAGAAGGTTTTAAATGAGCTTTCAGTTTTGTCATATGGTAGTATACCTATGTAACGAAATGACACAGATTTCCCTAGGTTTCTAAATACCCTATGGTAGAAATGGAAGAATTTGAATGCTAAAAGAAGCTCATATTTTTCACAATTATTGAAATGTGCAAACTTTTCATATCACAAACGAGTTTGCATGGTGGGAGATTTATTCTATTGTATCCTCAAAGAATTATGATTACCGGGTAGACAAATATGGATAGATTGAACAAGAATAATTTACAATGTGAAGCATCCATTTCCAAACTAACAAAGCTTTAAAATATTTTGTGAAAAGTGCACAATTTCAGTCAAAATATCTTTTTAAGGCTTTTGTCAAAATATTCAGTTTTGATCACATTTAGGGAATACCCATGTGAGGGTTCAATGAGAGAATCACAAAAATTTTAAGTAAAACACTAGCCATCGTAGGTAGAGCTTATAAATTGAATGCAAATGAATATACAGAGTACCCACATTTGGGGTTTGTTTTAAATACAGAAATTGCAACTTGCAGGGACTACCCATGTCTGGATTTTGCAAAGAAATAGCATAATACAAAATGTGAATTTCCTTTGGTGGGTCAAGCTTCAGAAATGGAGAATATCAATTTTCATTCAATACCCATGAGAGGGTTTGAGCTAGAGTACAATTTTCCATATACCCACATCGTGTTGCTACAGGAAAGACAAAAATGCAGTGTTTTCTTCAAAGTAATGAGCACCCATATGGTGTTTTATTTCATAATGTTGAGTGTACACTTTTTCCTTTGGGTCGAGCCCTTAAACTTATAAAGAAATTCATTTTATCTATGAGTATGGTGCGGTCCGCCATTGGAGCTCTCGACTTCAAGTTTAGAGCGATATCTCATGGCGGCCAGTGAAAACAAAGAACACAGAAATAGAAAATATAAACATAGAGAGTATAAACAAAGGCATTAGAAGTTGTCTTAGCCGTAGCTACAGTTAATAGATTGACCAAGAAAATCAGGAAGTGAAGCCACAAAAGCTACAAACCAAGAGGCTCACCTTGTGTGGAGAGAAGAAGACAAAATCCGCGAGCAAGCTCTCTCATAGAGCTTCCAGTCAAAGCTCGAGCGATAGCTCATATCGGCCAAGAAGAACAAAGCACAGAAATATAAAGGAAAATCAGAAAACCACCATGAACAGGTCGCGGCCTTTATGGCTCTTTTTGTTCTTTCAATGAAGTGAAAAACTATAATAACAAACAAGTCGAGCTTACCCATTGAAGATTCGACTATTTGAAGGCAATAGTGAGGATTCTCAAGCCTGAAAATTCCAATCTGAGCTCAATCATGGCAGCGGCGTGCTCTCTCAGGCAGAGCTCATTTTTTCCAAGTGATGAGTGCAAAATGAAATGATTTTAGGGCTTGACCTCTTTTGTCCCATGCCCTAATTTGAGCCAACATTATAATTGTCTAGAATATTCACAATTGTCAATGGCACATGGGAAATTTGAATTAGGTTCTTCTGCATTGTGATTTATTAAAATCTAAAGCTAATGTTTGGTGGCCGAAAATTCATGTGCTTAGAGATGTGTTTAAAGTCTTTAGGGTTTGAGCTAGCGCTCACCTTTATGCCTTAGAGAAAAATTGGAAACTTAGATATCCTTAATGTTATTGTTTTGAGAGAAAACAATGAGAGTATAAATGTTGAATATCTTATGACCTAGGGGTGATTTTTGATCACTTAGGTTTTTGTATTCTCAAAGAAGTCAATTATCTACTTAGAGTTTTTGTTTTAATTGATTTTAGAAAAATCAATTAGAGATGTTGATAAGAGGAAGTGATATGTGTTGATATTTTTATGATTTTTTAAGAAAAATCAAAGCATTGTAATGGAGAGATAAGAATGTAATTCTTTTGCAAAAGATCTTCCAATCTTTTAATTGCAAAAATAGACAAATTGTAAAATCTGCAGTGATGTAAAGCTGAGTCATAAAGCAATCCTTATAAATTGTTTTGTGATTTCTTGCTATTTTTAGCAGAATCATGTTGACTTCTTCTCTTGGTCAGATTTGAGTCTCATCTTGGAGAGATAAGGTGTTTTTCTGGCTTTTAAAGTAGATTCAGCCTATTTTTAGAGGCTTTACAGTTTGGTCATAAAAGCAGTGTGCTTTTTCCTACTTTTATGCAGTTTTTGAGATAGTTTGAAGCTTTTTTCCTTGAGCTTCTTTGTGAGCTTGGATTAGGGTTTCTTGGGTGATATATTCTGAAGAGACTTAGTCTTTTCTTCTTCTAGTCAGTTCAGATTTTAGTTCCTGCTCATACACATTTTTGAGCTTGTGAACCCTTTTGTACTCAGTTTCATATTATGGCATTCTCCTTCAGTTGAATAAAGCAACACTCCTATTCCTCAATTATGTTTCTTTTGCAGTTTTAGTTTGATGTTATATTGTGATTCTTGTTTTGCAGAATCCTTATTATGTCCTAGAATTGTGATTTTGGTACAGAAAGTTCATAAAATACAGGTTGCATGTTGTATTTAAGTTTGAATCTTCTTGCAAATTATTCATGTGTTTAGTGTTCATGAGGAGTTGTGAAATACTGTTGTTTTTTGAAAGTTGTTTGTGGGAAAAAACCAGAGTCATCATTAAGTTATTATCAAGTCCTGAGAATCATTTTAAGTCATAGTTTTTCATTTCAGTCATCTTTCTCTATCCCTTTCCTCAAAAGATACTTAGAATAATATTTATCATTCGGAGAACTAGCTCACTCTGGAGATTCCTTCTTCGTTCAGGTCACCCACATCTGAAGAAGGTTTCCATGTTTCAGTAGATTGTTGAATCTTGCAATCAGCAGGGTGCAAATCTAATTGACAACAGTGACATCCGAAATGGCTTTAGTGTTGCGGTTTTGGCATTAAGGTTTATAACTTAGCCATTTGATAAGTATGCGACAAGAAGAAACCTTGAATCTTGACATTTAAGATGTTTTCAATGTTCACGAGTCAGCTTGGAGGATTGTCTTAGCAGATTGTCAAGTAGTTGGTAAGAAGAAGCTCAAAGGCTAGCAACCGAAAGAGTTGAGTGTGTCAATGCTCACAAAGGTTATTTCGAGCATCATGGGTCAGTAGGTTGGCTTACACCTTAACACAAGGGTATGAAAGCGATAAGGTGGAAGAGAGAACCCCACCATTAGACAACTAAAAAAATTGTTCCTAGTTTCATGATTCAGTGTTTTGAAGGTTAGAGTGTGGGCTTGTGATGGTCCACAAGAAGAAAAATAAAGGGTAAGCCAGTGGCCGAACTACGATGGGTATAAAGAGAATAGTACATCATGGTTCGGTCTTGTTTCTTGAGGCCTCCAAATCATGTTGATCATAATGTAGAAGGTAGAGGGTAAGGTCGAAGGCCAAACCCCGATAGGTGTAAGGAGATTTAGAGTTAAGGGTTCGGGATCACTTCTAAGGCCTTTCTATGCATTCAAAGTGTGAGGTAGGGTAGATACCTGACACTCGAACCCCAAAGGTTGATAAGCTTAAGGTCTAAAAAATGGAGTAATCCCACCATCTCACATATTCTTGCATTGACCTGGGCTGACCAATGCATGGATGTGGGTGAGCAACACGTTGCAAGCAATGATTGGACAACTAATTCACATCATTGTTGTGAATCATTCTGATCGGGTGACGTGTGCATAAGGGTAAGATCGATGGAATAGTTTTAGGTGAAGATCTACAGACAACTTTTAAAGCCTATCTAATCCGATGTTGGTAATTAAATATTATGACGGTCGAGCGATAACCATCTAATCATGGCATGGATTTCAAGACCAATGGTCTACATTCAAAGGCAAGTTTTTGTCAATGGTTAGGTGGAGGAAGCAAAGGCACAAAAATTGAGATGTAAGCTCCAGGAAATATTCTTGTGAAGGAATGAAGAAAAAGGACACCACCATAAATGCAAAGGATGGCTAGGTAAGCAAAAGGAGTTGGAGCAAACAAAGAGGACATTTTGAATGCAAAATAAACCCTAGATTATGTTATGCCAGAAATGGCAGGAAAAGGGAATTTGGCCAGGGGTGCACGAATCGAAGGGAGAAGTTGTGGATGAAGAAAAGAGGAATGACCTGGCATGTGACTAGTCTCTGGGTGGCAGAGGTTGAAAGGTTAGAGTCTCACTATTGTTTCAGAGAGGGTCATATGTCTGAAGTTCTTCATTTGGTTTTGATGGAGGACAAAGAATGGTGGAGCTAAAGCAAAGGCTCAAGACACCATCTTAGGCCTTGGATAATATTTATGCAGGTATGAGGGTTTATCCCTAGCTGGTTTTAAGCATACCCACCTAGTTTTTTTGTGCGTGTAGATGCATTTGCATATTGAACCCTATCATGTGTATTGGGGGCATTGGTCGTGTTTTTCATCTATTGTTCTAGAAAGAATAATACCTAGGAGTTTTTGTTATACCCGAATTGTATCTATGAGTGCTTTAGGATTGTGTAATTAAATTTAGCCTCCATCTACCATTCCATTGGTATCAAGTGAAACCCTTGTTCATAAGCCATCATATGGTGATTTTAATGTTATCCCTAAGCGAATAGAAATCGAGCTTCTACATCCTTCTTGGTCTTCAAATTCCAATAACAGTATATTTATGTATATGTTATGATACATGATAGCCAGTAAGAGTAATGGGTGTGGGAAATGCCTTGTTCAGCAAAATTGAGTATCACACTCATGGCACTAGTTGAAAATTGCTTAGGCGAATCTTGTCTTGAAATATCAGTTTATATTATTTGAATAGAAGACCCCATTACATCATCATAGGGTTAAAATATTTCTTGCTCAGGGGTTTGGCTAGAGCTCATGAGGCTTCATGGTGCCAATATGGTTGAGAGGAGAGCAAGTTTGATTCTTTGAGTTATATTATTGTTGTAAATTATCTTGTGGTTAGAGGTGGCCATCAAACTATTCACTTAACTAGAATTGTAGCCATGAAGTGAGGCAGATTAAATATAGACATTAAATTGTCATGTATGTGTGATATGCTATATTTATTAATATATTGTCCCCTAAAATTGTGCCTATCCATATCGAGGTTTCAGACCTCCAACTTCACCTAAGTGGGCGGCAGCCGATGGTGAAACTGTCTGGGGTAAGAGGACCCTAGAAAGGGTTGTGTACCCACTCTTATATTCTATAATAAATGGATTAGAGGCATAGGGTGAATTATGTAAAGCATTGAGGTTAGCACAATTTTATGTTTTAGGATTATGAGGGTGACTAAGGTAGAGTGGTCTTTGAACCTAAGGGTTATGCTCCTTGATGAGGTAAAAATAACCTCATCATGATAATACCATAAAGACCTGGTTCATACATGCAAAATCTCTATCCTCTGCCAATTAATTAAATTTTAGGAGAAATAATTGCTTAATTTTTAGTGAGAAATTGTATAAACTTTATTTCTTTTGATTTCTTGAAGTATTTTTCCAATACATATTTAATGGGTTGTTTTAAGTGTTTTGTAGATAATAATCGGTTAATCAAAGTTGCAGATTCAAGCATCTAGCTAGCACGTGCTCCAGAACAGGATGAAGATATACGCTGGAAATATGCTCCAGAACTTCAGGGTAATGGACCGAAGATGTAGTTGCTCTTAAAGTTGTTATTTATGTTATCCTTTGAATTAAAGACTTTATGGCTCGACTTGAGCCTCTTAAATACTGTGTAATAGGTTTTTAAAGACATACGAGTTATTCGTAGATCTGTTTTAGATATTTTCAATGGTTATCCACACCATCTGAAATATAGGATGTAGTTACAGTTTATCTATAAAAGATATGATCTCTACAAGTAAGATATACAGTGAAAAAGTAATGTTATACTGTCAGAATGTTTATGAGGTTTATGAATAAAGAGATTGTTATCTAAAAATTCTGAGTTATGAGTTATGGATAATAACTATGATTGATAGAAGTGTTTCTGAAGTAGTTGTGAATGTGAGGTGAGAATGAATGTGATAACCCACGAGCTGGCCACTCGACAGGAGTAGATAAGTGTTTTCTTTTATTATAATGTTGTTCTGTAGAGAATCATTAAGTTTACTATTATGAAATTTTAGTTCTAAAGTATTTGTTACCTCTCACTTCGTAGTTTCTATTATTAACTGTAGAATCTTTATTGTTAAGAAAATGTTTTATGGATTGCTATAAGTTTTTTTGCTTTTATACTTTTTTAGCTTCTTAGTTTAGTTGTTTTTGTGCTCTTCAATTTAGTTATTATGCTTTCTAAATTAGTTTTCTTACGCTTTCAGTTCAAGCATTTTTTGTCTTCTTAGGAATAAATTACTTTGCATTTTTATAGTTAGACAGTTTGAAGTTAGAATTAATATTAAGTTGTTCTTAAAATTTAGAAAACCTAAGGGAGATACTCTAGACTTCTATTGAAAATTTCCTTGAACACTACCTAGTCGACAAATTGAATTTTATATTCTAAAATAATGGGACCTAATGACATCCTACCACTTTTTGGTGTCGTTGTCGGGGACCCCTTAGCTTCTTTTGCTTGAGTGTTAATAGAAGACGCCTAGAATACCTCTTTTAGGCCAAAAATACTATCTTTGGCTTCCTTTTCTGCATGGTCAGGAAAAGAGGCCCTCACAAACGATTTATACCAAAGACCCCCCAAAAATGTGTCTCAATTATAAATAGGGAGGCCCATGGCTCAGAAGACCACTCTGTCGACGAATTACTTGAGCCTAACCTACCAGAGGCTTTCCATTATTTTCCTGAAGATCATCATGTCGTACAACCTGTTGTGGAGGAAATTATTCTTGAAGAGCATATTCCTCTGAACATCATGGGAGATTGGAGGGCAGAAGCTAACCGTAATGATGCCAACCATAATAACAATGATCCTCCACTACCTAAAGCGTTCACTTATCCTATTGCTCTGGATGCAGATGATGATACAACGTTGAAAAACATCTCTCCAGCTTTCCTTCCAACCTTTTCTGGTTTATCTTCGGAAGACCCAAACCAATTTATCTTTGAATTTAAGGTCCTTTTTCAAACCTATGACTATAAAAATGATAACCAAAAACTGAAGTTTTTTCCTTCTACTTTGAAGGATTCATCCATGTGTTGGTTTATGGGACTACCATCTGGAAGTATCACATCTTGGGAAGAAATGGAGACTTTGTTCTTGAATAAATATCAAAGTTATTGTAGGGTGAGTGATCATAAGGAAGAGCTATTTAAACTTAGGAAGAATGAGGATGAGAGTCTAGAGGACTATTTGGATAGGTTTCTTTTCTTATCTAAAAGATGTGGAGAAACAGCAATTAGTGTTGTGATTCTCAAGACTATATTTCCTAAAGGACTCGATGATGATGCAAGAAGAAGTCTTGATTTAATGGGAAAAGGTGGCGTGTCTCAGTTAAACCTTGAAGACATATGTGATTTGTGTCACAATTTTTCATGTACTCGTGGAGGGATCTGAAAAAAAATCTTTTCAAAGGGAATAACGAGATAGGTAAGCTCCGAGCACCATTTCCGGAGCATCTAAAATCAACAATTCTGAAAGATACTCTAAAAATGACATTAGCCTTTGAAACTACATTAATTCAGGAAATTAAACAATTGCAAATAGAGGTTCCTTTGTTGCAGGCAATAAAGGAAATTCCTGAGTTAAATCAGTTGATCAAACAATTGTGTATTAAAACTCCAGGAAGGAAACCAAAGAAAATAAACACTATGCACATCGATGGTTATCTAGCTAAATTTTTGTCTTGAAAGACTGTTGCTCCAAAATATGATGATCTTGGGAGTCCACTGATTACTGTTACAATTAATGAGGTAGCAATACCTAATGCACTGGTGGATTTGGGAGCAGTTATTAATGTAATGACGGTGGATGTAATGGAAAAATTAAGTCTTATTGATTTAAGTCCTACAACTACAGTCTTACAGATGGAAAATCAGTCTATAGCCATTCCAAAAGGTGTTATTAAAAATGTTCTTGTTAAAGTTGATGGATGGGAATATCCAGTTGACTTTCAAATGATCCAATCACTTACACCTAAAGATAGTTATCCAATAATTTTGGGAAGACCATGGTTGGTGTTGATGGGTCGAACGAGCACAGCAACAATAAATAGAATATTACTACTCTGCTCTCCTGAAAGAGAAAGAATAACACATGGATATCTGACTCCCAAGGTCTTGGTAATTGGTTCTCAACTGTGCTGATTTCACTCAATGGTTGATGTGAACTATAATCTTCAAGGGGCCTGCTGGTGTTGAGCTTCTGGATTGTTCTAAGATCAAACATAAATTTAAACCTACTCTAACCAAGGCTTTAAAGAAACAGAAAAAGATAGATCAAAGATTTGGAACTGAAGAGAATGATAATTCATCCAACTTAACCAGACTTGTTACCTTTCAAGGAATTCCTAACTAAAACTGCAGAACAAAATTAACTTGTGATTAACACAGTTTCATTCATTCACAGTGCTAATTTCAACAGCAGATTGCAAATCACCATTTAAAAAAAATAAAATTTCACTCCTTGAAATATTTTCAAATCAAATGATTAACCCAAGATAAATACCATTCTGGAACACAATATGAAGTAGATTTAAATCTGGTTGCTTCTACTGTTGGTGAAACAGAAAAGAAACATTTACAAATCTGGCACAATCACCAGTGTACAAAAAACCTGTGTATTCAAATTCCCTCCATCTACACTAAGAAAACTTGAAAGATACATCACTGCCTTCTACTGAATCTAACTCCTACTCTATTCTACTCTTAAGTTTCTCTACCTCTTAGAAAATTCCTACTCTTGAAAATTTGTATCTCTATCTCTCAGAACTGTTCAAACTGCAAACCAAAAGTGCCATATTGGTCCATGTTTTAGGGTTTTACAAAAATATCTCGATTCAGAAGGGTCGGCCCTCAGATCTTTTGGAATAAAGTTCTTGCTCCATTCAATGTGCATCCCCATGTCTATGTTGGTGAAGGATCGCCCTCAAGAGTAGCCCTTAGATCTTTTGCAACCATCGCATTAACTTCTTGGCCTCCATGTCCACCTTCGAACCTCCTTGCAGGGTTGCCTTGAATGTTCTGCGGCATTATCATAAATGTCGATCTATCTTTGCCGGTAGATATCGCAACTGTCACTGAGACTCGTGGCTTCTTCCTCTTTCAGCTTTCCTCTCATCCTAGATCCTCCTGCACGTTGACCTCCCCTTGAAAGGCAACATCAATTTCTCCTATTAGATCCCTTTACAAATGACACCACTGAATACCGAACCGATCCATCATCTTTAATCACAGAGCCGATCCATACCATTCACATTATGTTGATCTTCTTCACAGGGGTAGTCAATCAGTCAAACTTCCAATGGTTTGACTTTAGTTCCCTCTGATTGGGTGAAAACACTCCACGTAAGATTCCTGGGTAGTCAAAATTTGTTCAGACCGAATCGCATGTCGTTGAGACACTAGTTGTGTCTCCCCGATGCGATTATACTCTATAGCAGCATCGGCATAGCATACAATTGTCGGCAAGAGTTCATAGCGATATCCCAAAATTGTCGCCGAGACAATCGTTATCAGCCAGACATCATAGCGAGCCCCTAAGAGTTACACCGTTGTGTTCCCATTGGTAAAACATCTGCATTCAGTAAGACATTGTTCAGTCGGCAGGAGGTCATGGCGGGTTCCATTAGTCACACCGAAGGTTTAAAACTATCGGCCAGACTTCATTCTTTCGGCGAGACATCATATCAAGCTCAAATCATTTGGCCAAGAGTCTCCCTGATATCCATCTTGTGAAAAAAATGTCGATGAGACATTATCGGTTGGCCAGACATCATAGCGAACAAGGGTTCTTTTCTCTGACGATAATCCCTTTCGGCGAGATATCATAGCGATGACACCTCCTATCAGCAAGACTCCAGTGAGTCAGCCAGACATTATAGCGAGTGACATGAGTCATATCGATATCCCTTTCCATCACCGAGACCATCGCTTATCGGCAGGACATCATACCGAGTGCAAATCATTCACTCAGAGTCTCCCCGAGCTCAACCTTGTGAACCACTGTCGACAAGAGTCCCTGGTCTGCAAGACTTCATATCGATGACACCCCCTTTCGGTGAGACATCCCTTGGTCGGTGAGAGATTACACTGAAGGCATAACCTTTGCGAGACATTCAGCAGTTGGGGGGACTTCTTTCCAAGCGGAGAGATACATAAAAACTCATAGCGACTAAATATTTGGGCGATTGGTGTTTTTCAAATGAATAGAATGCACTGCTAGTCGGCAAGACAACAGGAGGGTCTCACCGACTTTCTTCATTGAGGAATTTTATGCCAAATCTGACTGAGGTATGCTTTCTAATAGACTCCATTGAGAGATATCATCGGGGGTATGATTTAATCCTACAAAACCATGTCTCCCTTAGTCCTCAAAAGCACATAAAACATATCACTTTTCATCATTTCATTCAATTTTAGCAAAAAGAAACCCAACTCTAGTTGAGGCAGAACCAAATCAGACAGAACAAAAGACAAACTTAGGAGGAAAACAAAAGAACTCCTAAGACCTAGACAAACAACCAAAGGCAAAGAAAACAAAAGAAAAAGGGGGACTCATTTTGTTCCAAAATAAAATGGGGTGGTTATGCAAGGCATGACAAATGGCGACTCGGTTGGGAAAATGATTTAACCATTTTCAAGAAACTGAAGGATTCAGGTACCTAGAACTCTTGGTTTATGAACATCACAACTCCAATTGGGTCAGTTTTAACAACCAAGGTTGAGCTAGAATCTCAAATGTAAATCAACACTGGCTACCTCTAAATCTATGTGTGTGCTTGATGGTGTATCACCCTTTTATAAATTTTTCCTCATCTTTTGAACAACAATGTGCAAGATTTGAACTACATGAGTTGATTCCATTTAACTATTGTGCAATGATATCCTGGGCATTGCTCCGCTGCCAGTCAGGCGTCCATAGCCCCGACGGAGATACCTCTAGTTTTCTCACAACATTGCTCTACTGCCAGTCAGGCGTCCATAGCCCCGGTAGAGATACTGGAATCACCCATTCATATTGAGTCTTCTTTTTCTCTTAAATAATTCTCTTTTCTTTTCTTTTCTCTTAGAGTTTCAGATATTTCATTCAAAAAAAAAAAATTCAATATGTCAGATGTCAAACATCTGTTCTGGGTTGAGAACTACCATGGACCTCATAACAGCATCTGGGGGATCAAATTTTTCACTCAAATCTTACAACACTATCGCCCTAGGACAAATATATCATTACAAAAGGAGATGATCTTGATGATTTGTGATAGATTCAGAGGTAGTTAATGAAGGTTGTTTACTTTGCACCTTGTTTTCAAGACTTTCCACAACTCTTATTGACAATGGGCATAAAGCAATGAATTTAGGACAAAATCATCCAATCAGAAAACTTGAAAATACCTAAACCACTTCTCTCCTAATAACCAAAGTATACTTCAGATAACAACCCACCATTTAAGGATGGAAAGAACAGAGAAACCCCAAAGAACAAAACAAGACAGGCACAAAACAACAAAGGAAAGGAAAAGAAAGCAAGAAAGAACAAAGAAACAAACAACAAAAGAAAATACAAGTAGAACAACAAACTATTTACAAACGGAAAACAAACACACTATTTACAAGCAGGACAGCAGAATATTTACATAGGCACAGCCCAGCAAAATACCAAACTTTACGACTCAAAATAATGTTTAAGAAACTGTCCATTGACAGGAAATGGAACAGGTTCTCCCATTAAACTACTCAGTCAAAAAGTATTTTCTCCTAGGATCTCAGCAATTTGATAGGGACCCAACCAGAGCTTATCAAATTTTTGGTGGCTGCCCTTTTTTTTATTAGCTTTATCCCATAGCAGCACAAGGTCTGATATTCTAAAAGCCTTGATTTTGGCTCTTTTGTCAAACCAACATTTGACAATAGCCTGGTGTCTAAAGAATTGCTGCATGGCGGCATCCCTCTGCTCTTCTAATTTCAACAAGGCAACTAGTCTTACTTCTATCCTATCATCATTACAGTAAAATTTCTGCATAAACTCAAGGATAGGTATTTGCAAGTGAATAGGGAACACAGGCTCCTGGCCATACACTAGCTTAAATGGTGAAGTCTTTAAAGCAGCCTTGATCCTAGTCTTATCTGCCCATAATGCAAATCTTAGCTGGGTATGCCATTCTCTAGGATTTTTCTCTAACATATTTTTAATTACCCCTAAAAGATTCTTATTAGTTGATTCTACAACTCCATTTCCTTGTGGGTAATAGTTTGAAGAATACTTTAAAACAATTTTGTGATCATAAGCCCATGAAATGAACTCAGCAGAAGAAAAGGAAGAGCCATTGTCACATACCAATGCGAAGGGTACTCCAAACCTGGTTGTGATGCATTCAGTGAGGAACTTGATTACTATCTTTGTCGTGTTGTTCTTGCAAGGTATAGCTTCTATCCATCTCATGCAGTAATCCATGGTAGTCAAAATAAATTTGTTTCCTACAGAAGAATTTGGGTTAATTACCCCAATAAAGTCCAGCACCCACTGGGCAAATGGCCTTACCTCATAAACAGGTTGCAATGGTATGGCTGAATGGCGTTCTTTTGATGCAAAAATTTGGCATATGTGACATGTTCTTATATGTTGATAGGAATCTTTGAACACACACGGCCAGTAATAACCAAATCTGAGGATCTGATGTGCTAACGAATTTGCAGAACCATGGCTTGTGCCATGTTTCCCATGAAATTCAGCAATTACATGCTTGGCCTCTTGCTGATAAAGGCATCATAGGTAAACTCCCTCAAAATTCTTCCTATATAACAATCCTCCTTTGAGCATATAATGGGATCTCTTCATTCGCAGTGCTCTCCTCTGAGTTGTAGTTGTTCCCTCTGGGCACCGATTATTAAGTATGAAATAGATGATATCAGCATACCAAGGATCGTTGGAAAAGGACTGTGTTGTGTATTGTTGGAAAATAATGTTCTCACCAGCATCTGTTATGGATTTAGACAGGCCCAAACCTCGGACAAGTTTCATAGGGTGAATCTTCAGATTGAACCCCTGCAAAATGGCCATCCATTTCCCTCTTCATTCTCCCAACTCGTTCTGCATGAGTAGAGACTTCACAGCCGCATCAGAAACTACAGCAATAATTTGACTTCGGAGAATGTAATGCCTAAACTTCTTGATAGCTCTAACCAATGCAAAAGCTTGTTTTTAAAGAGGTGGGTACTTGACTTCAGCATTCTTAAACGGAGAACTCATGAAAGCAATTAGCCTCTCCTCTCCCTCTTCTCTTCGTTGAGTTAGGACAGTTGCACAAGAATGTTCAGAAGCAAAAGAATAAATATAAAATGGCTTCAAGTAGTCAGGGCTAGTGAGGACTAGCACTTCCAAAATGGATCGTTTGACTTGAGAAAATGCGGCCTTCACCTCATTACTCCATTCTATTATAGCGTCTTTCTTCATCATTTCATTCAATGGATTTACAATTTCTGCAAAACCTGTGATAAACTTTCTCACAAAGTTGATCTTTCCAAAGAAAGATCTCATCTCCTTTTTGCTTCCTGGCCTGGTTATCTTCAGAATGGACTCAACTCGGTCTAGATCGATCGATATTCCTCTTTTCGAGATTATGTGTCCCAAAATTTTCCCTTCAGAAACCCCAAACACACACTTTTTAGGATTCAGAGAGACACCATACTGGATACATCTTTCAAGAACTTTAGTCAAGTCTGCAGCATGGTTTAGTCTATCTTTAGAGAATATTGTCAGGTCATCCATGTAGACGATGATGCATTTACCAATCAAATCTTTGAACGCTACATCCATGGCACACTGAAAGGTTGCTCCAACGTTTATCAGACCAAATGGCATCCTTCTGTAAGCAAACATTCCCCACTTAGTAGTGAAGGTCATCTTCATTTTGTCTTCATGATTAACAATCACCTAATTGTATCCAGAATAACCATCTAAGAATGATATCATCTGAGACCCATTGACAGTCTGCAAGACTTCGTCCAGTGAAGGGAGTGGATAGTTGTCTTTTTTTGAAGCTCTATTCAGATTCCTGAAATCTACGCATAGCCTGATCTCTCCATTTTTCTTACGAACTGGAACCAAGTTAGCCACCCATGTTGAATGTTGTACAGGGAAGATTATTCTTGCAGAAAGCAATTTCTGGACTTCCTTAAAGATCAATGGTTCAATCAGGGCGTTGACAGAACACTATTTCTGCTGAAATGGTTTAGCTTCAAGCTTCAAAGGAATAGTATGAGTTATCACAGAAGCATCAAATGTTTTTAGATCTTCATACCCCTAGGCTATTGCAGCAATATCCTTCTTCAATTCCCTCAATATGTCTTTTCTGATTGCTTCAGGACAAGCTTTCCCTATGTAAACATTTCTTTCAGGGCCAGAATCAGCTAGGTTAACAGTTTCATATTCACCTCCTTTATCCTCGATTGATACCTTTTTCCCAAGCCCTTGGGTCTGAATCAAAAATTCTTTCTAATGCCACCATTCCCTTGGGAATGCTATTACTTTTTAAATTGAGGACCCCCTTTGTATCACAGTCTTCGGGGCTCTGGTCTCCTTGATCCCTGTTGGACTCATCGATGATCTATCCTTCAAAAACATCTGAGCTTGCTAGAAAAGCAAGGATATGTCGATCATCATAAAAAACCTGAAAGTTCTTGATGTTATCATGAATAGCCAGGGTGGAAATCAACTCTACTGAGAATCTCTTAAGCTTGGAGCCTTGCATGGGTTCTAGGGTACTTGCGGCAACAGCTAATGAATCAGCTATTTGATTCTCCTCTCTAGGGATTAAACTAATCCCAAAAGCATCAAAGTCTTCAATCAAGTTCCATACCCGATTTCTATACACTGCCATCCTTTTATTGTGACGTGTATTGGCTGCGCACTTGCTTGATAACTAGTTTTGAATCTCCTTTAACCATCAAGGCAATAACTTTCTTCTTATGTGTGAGCATCAGCCCCCGAGCTAATGCTTCATATTCTACTATGTTGTTAGTGCATCTAAACTGCAACCTGTAAGATGCAAAGAAATTTTTCCCTTTCAGGCTGGTTAATTCAATCACAACACCACAGCTTGTTTTGGACTTGGATCCATCAAATGTGAGGGTCCATAGTTGATCATGAGCTGGGGTTGATCCCTTTGAGGTTATTATGGGCATTTGGATAAGATGAGCCATAGGTGGGGGCACTCGATCCTTTGCATCAAATATTGGAAGCGGGTATTCAATACATTCCTCAGGTGCAATTTCCAATTCCTGCTCGGATATATCATGTAATCTGTGGCTATCCTTCTAACAGTCACTTGTATCTTTGATTAATCCCTTGGGTTTCGGTATACTTGTGAGTGTAGGGATATCAAACAGACCTTGGGGTTGTTCTTCGTAACTATGTTGGTCTGGTATTGTCACCAAGATAAGTTCAATTTGAGGAGGGACTTCCTTTGAAGGTATATTATCCCTAGTTAACATTATTGCATTTTTGGCTTCAAACGAGAAGTGATCTAAAACAGCCTCAAGGTGACTTAGGCTAATTCCCTCAGTTTCGAAAACATGATTTAAAATACTGATGCAGGGTTGGCAGGTCAATTCTGAATGATTTTGGTAGTGTACCCTGCACCAATTAGGGAGTAGAAGACTCTGCAAATCGATATCTTCCCCCAAGACTAGCTGATCCTATTGCAACTTCCTGATCAATGTCTGTTGATTTTCATTAATCATGGGATCAGGGGACTTTTGTGTTGACAAATCTTTAGAATGAAGAACCGAAAAGGTTAAAATTTCCTCTCTTTTATAAACCCCTATTTCGGTTTCAAAATAAGCTACCTCGTTGGGACAATCATATTCAGTGATGACATGTTTGAGGCGAGGTTCACTTTCAATCCTAATCTATGTAGGCACTCCCCTCCATGGTAGCCACATATGTGAAAAGTCAAGGGAGAGATATCCCCCTATACTTTTCATCAAATCTCTACTCAATAGCATACCATAAGTCTCGGGAATGTCTGCTACTTGAACATCTATATTGGTTTGAATCCTAGGGTTAGACCCTACTTGCACATGAATATCTCTCAACTCTCCAACTACATTAACCTCTGTTTTATCAAGTTGGATGACCTTCTTGTTTGTTTGGACAGGGTTCAATCTCAATTTCTTGCACATAGAAAATGGCATAACATTGCCAGAAGCCCCTAAATCTAGCAAACAATTATGTAGATTCTTCCCACAGATTCTTAAACTCAAAATAAATGGTAGGGTACCTACCTTGCTTTTGTACAAAGCTGCATTCATGTCTACAGCAGGTGTCACCTTGGTCTTCCCTTTTGATTTATCAACTTCTTCCAAAGCTTTCACCACTATCTCTCATTGGGCAGGGCACCACTTTAGGATGTCAAAGTATGACAAAGAGGTTTTATGTTTTTGCATCTCAGAAACAATATCAAATTTTGTGTTATAGTTTGTATTACTTTTAACAACACCAGGTGAGTTACCTTTGTTATGGAAGTCAAGCAGACCTTTTGGTGGAGGAGGGTTATTATCAACACTTTGATTCGGAGGCACCATGTGATTAGGTGGTGCTGATGTAGTGAACGGGCCCTTATTCTGATTTCTTAAAAAGTATCCTCCCTTTGTTTGAAAGGCTTGGGCATCATACATATCTTCCTCTGGTTCATTCTCACTTTGCATTGGGAATGAGGGCTCTTCTTCAAAGAGGTCATAAGTCATTGTTGTATCTACTGAGCAACCTTCTTTATTTGAATTCCCTTGGAATGTTTGGGCATCTTCCTGTGCCATCTTCACGACTTCTCCATTTCAAGGCAGTTTACCTCAAAATGGGTTGCAGTATCATGTAGCCTGCACCAGTTAGTCATAAAATTAAGGTCAGCCACATTTGCAGTATGTGACCTGTCCTCATTAGCTTGATAACTATGAGAAACTCCTCCGTTATTTGGCCCCGTATTCCATTGTCGATTGTTATTTGGCCTCTAGTTATATCCTCTATTTTGATTTTGATAGCCTTGGTTAGGGGAGTTTTGGCCTTGATAACCCCTCTGGCTATGATTGTAGCTGTTCTAATAATTACCCTGATTGTTATTGCTCTGATTAGGATAATTACCTTGGTTTTGAGAAGTGTTCAATCTAAGCTGGGCCATATCATTTGTGACTTGAGATAGAGTTTTCTTTAAGGTCTCCACCTCATTTGTGAGTTGAACTATCTTTTCACTCTCAACACTCTTAGCAACAAGTGGCTAAACGACATGGTTTGGTGTTCCATTTTGGTTATGATGACCATGCGGACTATGATGAGTCTGAGATTGTTGAAAGAAGTCAGGAGCTCCATTGGAAAAGAATGGAAAAGGAGATTGAGTGTGCAACTCAAATATAGATCCATAATGGGAAGGAGACATTCCTGGGACAATATTGAATAAAAGGGTTGGACAGTATTGTTGAGAGCTACTTTGTTGTTGTAGCTTGATGGCTAGATGATAAACTTTAGATAGGGAATCAATATTTGTCGATTGATAAGTCCTTTGCAGGAACAGGCCAAGCACAGGGTCTATAACTCTAAAGTATGCTTGAATGGAACTATTCTCAGCAACTAGATAGGGGTCCTGCAATCTCCTATACATTCGTTGAAACCTGGTATTAAACAAGGGCAAGGATTCACATGGCTCCTTCCTAATGGTAGAAAATTGGTGGAACAAAATGGTTGGATCCACATAAACTCTGAACTGATTGATGAAAGCATTCTCCAAGTCTGTCCAGTTCAGAATAGAACCTTGTGGAAGATTTAGGTACCAGTTGTATGCCATATCCCCTAAGGAATAAGGAAACAACCTACAAACTACATCATGGTGAGCTATCTGAGCTCTGATACAAGCGTCCTTAAAATCTTGTATGTGCTCTTTAGCACTCCTTGATTCACCATGAATGTATTTGGGATAGAATTTCTCAGGATTCTTAGGCATATCATGAAAGCCTCTAGGAATAGTCCCCAATTGAGAGGGATTATTCTAAAAAAATGCCATTGGTAGTGGTGGTGGTGGTTGAGCCAGCTGTTGGATGGGTTGAACCAACTGTGATGGCACTTGAGATGGATTCAATGGTGAATTGATAGGTATCCACTTGGGTATTGGTGAAAATCCTAGTGGAGTGAGTGGAGCCGACAAAGGTGGCATGATGGTTGCCCCAATCTTATGAATCTTGTGTCTTATTAGGGTCTTGAGTTCTATCAAAGGTGGTGAATTTTTAGCTGATCGAAGAACTCTATGGGACCTTTCTGGTGAGAAAAACCCAGTATTATCTAGTTTACTCTTATGGCCCTCCTTCTAGCACCAATTCCTATTGATGGGTGGAACGAGCACAACAACAGTAAACATAATATTACTACTCTGCTCTCCTGAAAGAGAAAGAATAACACATGGATATCTGACTCCCAAGGTCTTGGTAATCAGTTCTCGACTATGCTGATTTCACTCAATGGTTGATGTGAACTATAATGTTCAAAGGACGTGTTGGTGTTGAGCTTCTAGATTGTTCTAAGATCAAACATAAATTTAAACCTACTCTAACCAGGGTTTTAAAGAAACAGAAAAAGACAGATCAAAGCTTTGGAACTGAAGAGAATGATAATTCATCCAACTTAACCAGACTTGTTACCTTTCAAGGAATTTCTAACTAAAACTGCAGAATAAAATTAACTTGTGATTAACACACAGTTTCATTTTGGAACACAATATGAAGTAGATTTAAATCTGGTTGCTTCTACTGTTGGTGAAACAGATAAGCAACATTTACAAATCTAGCACAATCACCAGTGTACAGAAAACCTGTGTCTTCAAATTGCCTCCATCTACACTAAGAAAATTTGAAAGATACATCACTGCCTTCTACTGAATCTAACTCCTACTCTATTCTACTCTTAAGTTTCTCTACCTCTTAGAAAATTCCTACTCTTGAAAATTTGTATCTCTATCTCTCAGAATTGTTCAAACTGTCCCCCTTTACAAAAAGGCCAAAAGTGCCATATATACAAAACATGCCAAAAAGAAACTATCGATCCGTATTTTAGGGTTTTACAAAATAATCCCAATTCAGAAGGGTCAGCCCTCAGATCTTTTGGAATACAATTCCTGTTGCATTCAATGTGCATCCCCCTGTCTATGTCGGTGAAGGATCGCCCTCAAGAGTAGCCCTTAGATCTTTTGCAACCATCGCATTAACTTCTAGCCTCCATGTCCACCTTCGAACCTCCTTATAGGGTTGCCTTGAATGTTCTGCAGCGTTATCATAAATGTCGATCTACCTTTGCCGGTAGATATCGCAGCTATCACTGAGACTCGTGGCTTCTTCCTCTTTCGGCTTTCCTCTCGTCCTAGATCCTCCTGCACGTTGACCTCCCCTTGAAAGGCAGCATCAAATTTCTCCTGTTAGATCCCTTTACAGATGACACCATTGAATACCGAACCGATCCATCATCTTTGATCATAGAGCTAATCCATACCGTTCACATTCCATTGATCTTCTTTACAGGGGTATTCAATCAATCAAACTACCAATAGTTCACCTTTAGTTCCCTCTGATTGGGTGAACACACTCCACGTAAGATTCTCGGGCAGTCAAAAGTCGTTCAGACCGAATCTCATGTCGGTGAGACACTAGTCGTGTCTCCCCGATGCGATTATACTCTACAGTAGCATCGGCAAGAGTTTATAGCGATATCCCAAAATTGTTGCTGATATAATCGCTATTGGCCAAACATCATAGCGAGCCCCTAAGAGTTACACCGTTGTGTTCCTGTTGGCAAAACATCCGCATTCGGCAAGACATCGTTCAGTCAGCAAGAGGTCATGGCAGGTTCCATTAGTCACACCGAAGGTTTAAAACTATCGGCAAGACTTCATTCTTTCGGCGAGACATCATATCGAGCTCAAATCTTTCGGCCAAAAGTCTCCCCGATATCCATCTTGTGAACAAATGTCAGTGAGACATTATCGGGTTGGCCAAACATCATAATGAACAAGGGTTCTTTTCCCCGACAATAATCCCTTTCAGTGAGACCTCGCCCCGTCAGCGAGATATCATAGCGATGACACCTCCTATCGGCAAGACTCCAGTGAGTCAGCCAGACATTACGATGGGCGGCAGGAGTCATATTGATATCCCTTTCCATCGCCGAGACCATCGCTTATCGGTAGGACATCATACCGAGTGCAAATCATTCGCTCGGAGTCTCCCCAAGCTCAACCTTATGAACCACTATCGGCAAGAGTCCCCCGGTCGGCAAGACTTCATATCGATGACACCCCCTTTCGACGAGACATCCCTTGGTTGGCGAGAGATTACACCGAAGGCATAACCTTTGGTGAGACATTTAGCAGTCGGTGGGACTTCTTTCCAAGGGAAGAGATACATAAAAACTCATAGCAACTAAAATGTTTAGGCAACCGGTGTATTTCAAATGAATAGAACGCACTGCTAGTCAGCAAGACAACAGGAGGGTCTCACCGACTTTCTTCATTGAGGAATTTTATGCCAAATATGACTGAGGTATGCTTTCTAACAAAATCCATTGAGAGATATCATCGGGGGTATGATTTAATCCTACAAAACCATGTCTCCCTTAGTCCTCAAAAGCACATAAAATATATCATTTTTCATCATTTCATTCAATTTTTAGCAAAAAGAAACCCAACTCTGGCTGAGGCAGAACCAAATCAAATAGAACAAAAGACAGACTTAGTAGGAAAACAAAAGAACTCCTGAGACCTAGACAAACAACCAAAGGCGAAGAAAACAAATGAAAAAGGGGGACTCATTTTGTTCCAAAATAAAATGGGGTGGTTATGCAAGGCATGACAGTTGGCTACTGTCGTTGCTAAAATTGATTGTCGAAAAGGAGGAATGACCATTTCACATGGTCTAGATAGTAAACGTTTATTTTTATATCCTCCTGCTAAACCTACCGAATATAATAAAGTCTGGGTTGATGAACCAGAAGAATTTAGTGGGCAAGATAGTTTGGCCTCCCTGGCCATGGTAGTGATTAAACAACATGGAGAGGAATTAGAGGATGAGTATTAAATGAGGTTGCACATCTGGCTATAGGCTCGAGTAAAGAGGTAATAGAGGATGTACCAAAAATTTTGGGACAACCGATTGATATAAGTGGGATGGAACATAATTATGTTACAATGGGGATGCCTTGTCCCTTGGCTAATATGATTCCTACAACGAATTATTTCTTTGGTGATATTACAAAATTTAACCGACTTATACCTCATAGTTTTCCTCTCAACACTTTGTTATGACCAATACATACTGTCACATTGGCCTATCCTGGAACAAAAACAATTATGTTGCTACCAGGAGAAACTGTGAATGCTAATAGTTGGTTGACAGAAATACAAGAGGATAAATTATATAATGTGTTAGTAAAAAGGTCTAAAGCTTTTTCTTGGGACTATACAGACATGAGGGGGATTCACCTGAGTGTTTGTACTCATCACATTTATATTGATCCTAATATGAGACCTATTTTCCAACCACAGAGGAGATTCAATCCAGCATTAAAGGATCTTGTCAAAATTGAGATTGTGAAACTCCTCCGTGTAGGATTCACCTATGGTAGTTGTACCAAAGAAAAATGGGAAGTGGAGAATTTGTGTGGATTATAGAGAACTCAATAAAGCCACCTTTAGAGATTATTTTCCCTTACCATTCGTTGACCAGGTTTTGGACAATTTGGCTGGGAGGAAATATTTTTCCCTTTTGGATGGATTTAGTGGTTACAACCAAATACAGGTAGCACGAGAAGACCAAGATAAGACAATGTTTACTTGTCCTTGGGGAACATATGCATACTGAGTTCCTCCTTTTGGACTTTGTAATGCTTCAGCGACTTTTCAGAGGGCCATTTTGGCTATATTTGCAGCACTTGTCAATGATTGTGTAGAGGTTTATATGGATGATTTCACAGTATATGGATCAAACTATGATGAAGCTCTTCAAAACCTAGATAGGGTTTTAGAGGTTTGTGAGGAAAACCGACTGTCCCTTAGCCACGAAAAGTGTTTAATAATGGTGGAACAAGGAATAGTCTTAGGCCATCACATTTCCTCAGAAGGAATAAAAGTTGATCCTAAAAAAATTGAAGTCATTCAACAATTGACTATACCTCAAACACAAACATATGTTCGAAGTTTTCTTGGACATACTGGATATTATAGAAGGTTCATAGAAAGCTTTAGTAAGATAGCAGCCCCTATGTTTTCTCTCCTCCAAAAAGATGTGGAGTTTAATTGGATGTCTGAGTGTCAACAATCATTTGAAATGATAAAAGAAAAGCTTGTCTTTGCTCCTGTACTGTGTGGCCCAAATTGGAGTCTTCCCTTTCACATTTATGCTGATGCTTCGGATGACGCAATTGGTGTGGTATTAGGGCAAGAAGATGAGAATGGGGGTAAATATGCCATATATTTTATTAGCAAAAACCTAACATCTGTTGAGAGAAACTACACAACAACAGAAAAAGAATTCTTAGCTGTGGTTCATGCCATCAAAAAGTATCATCATTATATTACAAGATATAAAGTTACAGTTTATCAGATCACTCAGCTGTAAAATATTTAATGAATAAACCTGTAGTTAATGGCCAAATAATGAGATGGTTACTACTCCTTCAAGAGTTCAATGTGACAATACTTGACAAGCTAGGGAAATTTAACAAGGTGGAAAACTTTTTATCTCAAATCAAACAAGAAGAGGGTGACCAAGCACCTGTACAAGATGAGTTCCCAGATGAAAATTTGTTTGCTATCTCTATAAAGGTTCCTTGGTTTGTTGATATTGCCAACTATTTAGCTACTTCTAAAGTACCTCTTGAATTTACATCAAAACAAAGGAAGCGACTTATTCGAGAATGTGCACCATTTAAATGGATTAATGGGATTTTATTTCATTGTGGACCTAATATGGTTTTGAGAAGATGTGTCAAGGCTGATAAAACTTATAGTATTCTGAGGGCCTGTCACGATGATCCTTCAGGGGGTCATTATTCTGCAAAAAGAACTTCTCATAAAATTTTAGGTGTTGGATATTACTGGCCTTAATTGCATAAAGATGTTAAAAATTATGTCTGTCATTGTGATGAATGTCAAAGAGTAGGAAGACCAACTGCTTCTACAGAAATTCCTTTGCAGCCTTAGGTAACTTTGGAACCATTCAAAAAATGGGGGTTAGATTTTATCGGCCCCATAGATCCTTCCTCTCAAGGGAAAGAATACATATTAGTTTGTACCGATTATTTGATGAAATGGGTAGAAGTCCAAGCTTTACGAATTGCTAGAGAAGAGCAAGTTGTTGATTTTCTCTATAATAAATTTTTTCTTCAATTTGGAGCTCCACAAACTATCGTTACAGATCAGGGACCCCAATTTATGTCCAATGTTCTCCTAGCATTTACGGACCATTTTCAGGTGAGTCATAAGAAGTCATCCCCTTATCACCCTCAAGAAAAATGGTCAAGTAGAGGTGACTAATAGGGAGTTAGAAAACATACTGACAAAAACGGTCTCTTCAGGAAGAAAAGATTGGGCTAGGAAATTGCCTGAAACAGTTTGGGTGTACAATACAACATGGAAATCTACAACTGGATTCAGTCCCTATGAGCTTTTTTTTGGGAAGAAACCTCTTCTTCCCATTGAATTTGAACTTCAGACCCTATGTACAGCTATGGAGTTGGGTCTATATTTGAAACGAGCTCAAATAGAAAAAGTTTTACAGTTAAATGAGTTGGATGAGCTTCGTTTGGATGCTCTTCATCAAACTGAACTAGTTCAACATCAACGAAAAGTTTGGCATGACAAATATATTAAAGAGAGAGAATTTCATAATGGTGACTGGGCTTTGCTATTCGACTCAAGATATAAAGACCATAAAGGAAAACTCAGAACTCATTGGTTGGGGCCATATAAAATTTCTGAAGTTTTCTTGAATGGCACAGTTCAGTTAAAACCCATTGATGGTGATTTACGAACTCTCTTAGTTAATGGTCATCGCCTATGTATCTACCATAAACCAGTTAATAAAGAAGAATTTACAAAGCTGGTAGAAATGCAAGGAGAGATCTAATGCATTGACTCTGCCAAGGCAGAGTCTATTTGATTTGGTATTTATATGTTATCTATATCTTAAAAATATATATATATATAATTGATGAAAAGTTGTAATAAAAAGACATGTGTACCAAATTTGTTTTCAAAGCATTTTTCATAAATTTTCAGACTTAACACATGTTTCCATTCTGTAGGACCTCTTATAAAGGAATAACAACTTCTGGAGCACTGTTGCAAGATGCTCCGGAACTTGATCATTCAGCTGGCCAGTGCTCCGAAACTTGACGATCTGAACGCCCGATGCTCCAAAACCCGCTCTTCATCCTATCATGTTGGAAGGATGTTCTTGTGGAATGATATAACTCTTGAAGTTTGACCTAAGTGGTGTTCGTCATTTTCTTCTTTCCGGCTGCATCTTTCGACGATGCTCTAGAACTTTCAATTGGTTGTTGCTCCAGCTGCATCTTTCGACGATGCTCTGGAACTTTTATTTGGTTGTTGCTCCGGCTGCATCTTTCGACGATGCTCCAGAACTTTCATTTAGTTGTTGCTCCGACTGCATCTTTCGACAATGATCTGGAACTTTCATTTAGTTGTTGCTTCGGCTGCATCTTTCGACGATGCTCCAGAACTTTCATTTAGTTGCTGCTCCGGCTGCATCTTTCGACGATGCTCTGGAACTTTCATTTAGTTGCTGCTCTGGCTGCATCTTTCAACATGCTCCAGAACTTTCATTTAGTTGTTGCTCTGGCTGCATCTTTCGACAATGCTCAGGAACTTTCATTTGGTTGTTGCCCCGGCTGCATCTTTCGATGATGCTCCGAAGCTTTCATTTAGTTACCATTTCGGCTGCATCTTTCGGCGATGCTCCAAACTTCTCCACTTCTTAAGTTTCCAATGCATGCCTTACGCATGCTCCAGAACTTTAACCACTTTCTTTGTTCTGAATGCATGCTTTACGCGTGCTCCAGAACTTATTCATTTTTCATTTCGCCACCTTCTTTCTAAAAAAAAAAATTCAAATCTTCCTCGATGCTTTGATTATCGTACATTGGTACACACGCCTTCTTTTTCCATTATAAATAAAAGTCGTCATAATAGCTTGTTTGCATTAATGACTTCGCATCCATGAGCTTCCTCATTCATGTCATAATAATGTACCATCACCTCAACCAATACCCTTGCATCATCCTGTCAAATCGGTAGAGGTATGAGATCTTTAAGCGATCATGGAATGGAAGTAAGTACAAATTTTTTCTTTAAATAAGTAGTTATTTTTGAATAAAATATAATTGATTGGCAAGAGTTTCCTTTCCCAATTTAGTAAATTGAGCCACTTGGTGATTAATTGTTAAGTACACTACTCTTTTTGCGGCCCTTCATGCAAATTGAAATTATTACACAGCAAGCTCCAAGTAAGAGTAGAGTAAATAATTACAGTCCAATCATATTTTCAAAAATATCAGTGCACAAGTCTCTGGCATTATTGAATTTTTCAACAGGGTGGTAAACAAGGTAAAAATGGGCGGTACAAAGAAGAAATCTGAGTCAGCTTCTGCAGAAAAATTGTTGGGGTTAAGTAACATCTCTCGGTTGTTTGAAGAAGTGGGTTGGTTGGATTTTGTCAGGAAGTTCGAAGGGTATAATGAAAAGCTGGTGAATGTATTTGCGGAGAATTACTCTAATGGTCAGGTGATTCTGCATGGGAAGCATTTCAAGGTGAGTTCAAAAATTATCTATTCTATTTCAGGGTTAGAAAATTCTGGCATTAAAATATTTGAAACAACACAAACCACATATCAGAAATTATCAGAATTGTTTATTAGACAGGAAGATCCTCAACCCATGATAGTTATTAGTACTAGGGGACAAAATAAGGGGTTTCAGCGAGCTTCTATCTTAGAACCCTGGGTACTGTTGTTGCATGGATTATTAGATATTTTACTTGTGAAGGTCAACTCACTATTGTGGTAGGACCAGCATTCTGCATGTTGATACATTTGCGGCATGGGAAGGAAAACCCTACTCTAAGGGTTAATTTGCCTCATTTCTTGAATGATTCTATTAATTCTTCAATAAAAAGATATAAAACTGGTTCGGGGCCATTAAAACATCATGGGTTAATTCAATTGATTTGTAAATATCACTTCCATAAAAAAAATGGGAAAAAGTTTTGGGGAAGTTTGATATGCCTACATCAAGAAGGAAGTTAGAATTAGGAGAATCTTCAAAACAAGTTGCTTCACCTTCCAGAGCAACTTTCCCTAAAGACCATAAGGCTCCTGAAGCCCAAATTCCTACCATAGTTGGTGAGGAAGTGCCAGAATTTAGAAATAATGAGTTTGAAACTCCAGCCCAGATAGAAGATGTAGAGATAATGAATCCAAACGTAGATACTCATCCTATTAAGAAGAGGAAAAGAAGAAATATTCTTCTAAATGATCCAACTATTTTAAATTATCAGGATACTCCTCCTTTAAGGTGGAGCAAAAGATTATTCTCTGGATCTGCAGAAACCCCAGTACAGAGTAAAGGGAATAGGTCAAAATCTAAAAAGCAAAAGAAAAACTTGGAAACTAAGGAGTCAATTCACCAATCCTCAAAAAAAGAAATGTCTATTGAAGAAGTACATTTTCACTTGGTGTCTGAAGAAGAAGCTGTAGAACAAGAAAAATAGGAAACAGAAAGGGGACAATCTCCACTTCCTATGGAGGTTGATGACAGAATGTTAGGAAACTTGTCTCCAGTTATTAATAAAGTTGTTGAAATAGTTGAAACTGAAAATATTAATATAGAATTGGAAAAATTGAAATTAGAGATAGAAGAATTAAGAAGTTAGTTGCATGAAAATAAAGAAAAGATGAAATTACAACAAGAGGAAATAATGGTGTATAAGACTGTAATAAATAAAAGGGATCAAGAAATTCAGGATTTAAAGTTGGAAATGTAGGGAAAAGATACATCTATTACTAAGCTACAAATACAAATTCAGAATTGTGATGAGGAAAATAGGATACACAGAGATGGATTAAATAAAGAAATTCAGAATTTAAAAGGAAATTTTATGCTCATGTTTTCAGCAATGCGTTGGTTTATTGGACTACCATCTGGAAGTATTACATCTTGGGAAGAAATGGAGACTATGTTCTTGAATAAATATCAAAGTTATCGTAGGGTGAGTGATCGTAAGGAAGAGTTGTTTAAACTTAGGCAGAATGAGGATGAGAGTCTAGAGGACTATTTGGATAGGTTTCTTTTCTTATCTAAAAGATGTGGAGAAACGGCCATTAGTGTTGAGATTCTCAAGACTATATTTCTTAAAGGACTCGATGATGATGCAAGAAGTCTTGATTTAATGGGAAAAGGTGACGTGTCTCAGTTAAACCTTGAAGACATCTGTGATTTGTGTCACAATTTTTCACGTACTCGTGGAGGAATCCGAAAAACAAATCTTTTCACTGTATATCTTACTTCTAGAGATCATATCTTTACTAAACTCAGTCAAAGACTGACCTCCCTCCTCCCGAGGTAAATCAGTAGCTCTTGCTGCTAAAGACTCAGTAATATTCGTGGGTAGGGTAGTATCTTTCTCAAAATTTTGAGGAATAGGTTCGTCCACTATTTCCTCAATAGTGGGTGATTGAAGTGTCCTACTGGAACGTAACTGAACATTTCCACAATGAATTGCAATAAGTCATGTGACATTATCTTGCTCAGTAGTATATACCGGAGTATTTTGTCGATTGTTCTTAGGATTGGGAAGTGGTTGTGCTGGAAGTTGAGGTTTATTTACCTGCTCAATCTGAGGAATATTCTGAGGTGGTGGTAACAAATTCTATTGTTGATTCCTCCTAGGACTAGTATAAAATTGATTTTGTCCTTGATTCCATTGGGGAGCAATATGTTGTGGGTACCACTGTGATTGTGACTAGTTGGCCATTGCTGAGTTCCCCATGATTGACTTGCCCATTCAAGAGATCCCCAATAAGGAGTTCCCCAAGTAGGCTGTGGAGGATAGGGCTGATTTCAAGATGGAGGCCATTGATTGCCAGCCCAGTTATTCTGGGGTCTCCATGCAAGATTGGATTTCTGCCCATAAGAAAAATTACCTCCTTGGCGTTGATTTAGCACATTTATTTCTTCTTCAACCTGAGCAGTTTTTTTCTTAGTATTCTTAAGATCAGTAAGAAGCTCACATTGATTGGTAGGGTGGCTTTGCTCACAAAGTTGACAAACATTAACCTTGTCTAAAGGACACTCACGTAAAAGATGTTTATTTCAACACCTAGGACAATAGATTGACAAAGTCTCAGGGTTACGTGTCTTTGCTTGTATACCATCCAACGTAGTGTTCAATTGGACAAGTATGTTTGTCTTAAGATTTGCTATTTCTTCTTGGAGCTTACCTATCTCGTTATTCCCTTTGAAAAGATTTGTTTTTCAAATTCCTCCACGAGTACGTGAAAAATTGCGACACAAATCACAGATGTCTTCAAGGTTTAACTAAGACACGTCACCTTTTCCCATTAAATCAAGACTTCTTCTTGCATCATCATCGAGTCCTTTAAGAAATATAGTCTTGAGAATCTCAACACTAATGGTTGTTTCTCCACATCTTTTAGATAAGAAAAGAAACCTATCCAAATAGTCCTCTAGACTCTCATCCTCATTCTACCTAAGTTTAAACAGCTCTTCCTTACGATCACTGACCCTATAATAACTTTGATATTTATTCAAGAACACAGTCTCCATTTCTTCCCAAGATGTAATACTTCTAGACGGTAGTCCCATAAACCAACACATGGTTGAATCCTTCAAAGTAGAAGGAAACAACTTCAGTTTCTGGTTATCATTTTTATAGTCATAGGTTTGACAAAGGACCTTAAATTCAAAGAGAAATTGGTCTGGGTCTTCCGAAGATAAACCGCGAAAGGTTGGAAGGAAATCTGGAGAGATGATTTTCATCGTTGTATCATCATCTGCATCCAGAGCAATAGGATAAGTGAATGTTCTAGGTAGTGGAGGATCATTGTTATTGCGGTTGGCATCATTACGGTTAGCTTCTGCCCTCCAATCTCCCATGATGCTCAGAGGAATATGCTCTTCAAGAATAATTTCCTCCACAACAGGTTGTATGACAGGATGATCTTTAGGAAAATAATGGAAAGCCTCTGGTGGGTTAAGCTCAAGTAATTCATTGACAGAGTGGTCTTCTAAGCCTTGGGCCTCCCTATTTATAACTGGGATGTATTTTGGGGGGGTCTTTGGTATAAATCGTCTGTGAGGGCCTCTTTTCCTGACCATGCAGAAAAGGAAGCCAAAGATAGTATTTTTGGCCTAAAAGAGGTATTCTAGGTGTCTTCTATTAACACTCAAGCAAAAGAAGCTAAGGGGTCCCCGGCAACGGCGCCAAAAAGTGATAGGTTGTCGTTAGGTCCCATTACTTTAGAATATAAAATTCAATTTATCGACCGGGTAGTGTTCAAGGAAATTTGCAAATAGAAGAAGTCTGAAGTATCTCCCTCAAGTTTTCTAACTTTTAAGAAAAAACTTAATATTAATTCTAACTTCAAACTGTCTAACTATAAAACTGCAAAGTAATTTATTCCTAAGAAAATACAAAATGCTTGAACTAAAAGCATAAGAAAACTAATTTAGAAAGCATAATAACTAAATTGAAGAGCATAGAAACAACTAAACTAAGAAGCTGAAAATTTATAAAAGCTGAAAAACTTATAGCAATCCATAAAACATTTTCTTAACAATAAAGATTCTATAGTTAATAACAGAAACTACGGAAGTGAGAGGTAACAAATACTTTAGAACTAAAATTTCATAATAGTAAACTTAATGATTCTCTATAGAACAACATTATAATAAAAGAAAACACTTATCTACTCCCGTCGAGTGGCCAACTCGTGGGTTATCACGTTCATTCTCAGCTCACATTCACAACTATTTTAGAAACACGTCTATCAATCGTAGTTATCATCCATAACTCATAACTCGGAATTTTTAGATAATAATCTCTTTATTCATAAACCTCGGAAACATTCTGACAGTATAACATTACTTTTTCACTGTATATCTTACTTCTAGAGATCGTATCTTTTATAGAGAAACTATAACTACATCCTATATTTCAGATGGTGTGGATAACCATTGAAAATATCTAAAACAGATTTATGAATAACTCGTATGTCTTTAAAAACCTATTACACAGTATTTAAGAGGCTCAAGTCGAGCCATAAAGTCTTTAATTCAAAGGATAACAGAAATAACAACTTTAAGAGCAACTACATCTTTGGTCCATCACCCTGACGTTCCGGAGCATATTTCCAATGTATATCTTCATCTTGTTTTGGAGCACATGTTGGCTGGATGCTTCAATCTGCAACTTTGATTGACCGATTATTATCTACAAAAAACTTAAAACAACCCATTAAATCTGTATTGGAAAAATACTTCAAGAAATCAAAAGAAATAAAGTTTATACAATTTCTCACTAAAAATTAAGCAATTATTTCTCCTAAAATTTAATTAATTGGCAGAGGATAGAGATTTTGCATGTATGAACCAGGTATTTATGGTATTATCATGATGAGGTTATTTTTACCTCATCATTTCCCCCCCTTCCTAATTCTTGGCAGGTCCTGTCCCTCGATTATAACTCTACCCTCTACTCCCTTCTTCATATTTTGCACTAATATCATACAAATCTTTTGTTGTAACATAAAAGTTCACAGGGGAATTGTGGAAGCCTCCATGAAAAGCAACTCCCCGTTTCCATTCATTGAAAATTCTATCATCCTGATCTGTATTAATATGAAAAGCAGGGGCTGGATATAGCAATAAAGGAGGTATGTACCTCATTCCTATCCATTTTGTTCTGATATCTCCTAAAATTTTGGCCAAGGCATCTGCTCTTCTAAAGGACCATCTGATACTAAGAGGAGAGATCACTTCTCTTTTCTTTAGATATATAGGCAGTGGAATGTATCTCTCTTCACATGCGTGCCAAGCCCTGCCAACCAATTTTTTCCCTTGTTCTATGAAATGATTATAACAAACTCGAAGGCTATCATCACACCTTCCCTTCATTTTCTCATCCATCAAAAGAGCTACAAATGTCTTCTTAAAAGCTGCTTGGTCTACTATTTGGAGATCTCATTTGACGTCCTATACTTTTCTCTGCTTGAACATATTCTTTATTATGTTCTTGCCAATGGATTTGATTCCGCATAGTAGACAATAGAGATCTTAATTGCACTTCCCCCACAAGAAGATTAACAAAGAAATCAGTATGCTTTTCTAACAAAAGATCATGGGTAAAGAATTCACAGAGCATATCTTGCTCTTCAGTCTTTGAGTCTACAATTTTTTTAACAAATTCTTTATCATTAGGTTCATAAGGATGGTCATTGTAAATTCTAAGCAATTTCCATCTAAAACATTGTTCATTCAAAAACATTGAATACAATCTTGATGGTCTTCTACAGGATAAAAGAAATTCAGCTATTTGACATGCATCCTGTTTCCCCTTATAATCTTTATGAAATGCTTCTCTTAATAACACCATTTCCATTTTCAATCTATTATTCTCAATTTGTGCATTCCTTAGGAAATAGGACCATTCCATCCATTTCATTAACAATGGAGGAATCTGGATTTGGAACCATTCAGTTATCGTTGGTTCGGTTTGAACTTCTTTAGATTCCATCATTGGTTTACTTGTGCTTTCTTGCAAGTCTTTCTCTAATTCCATAATCTTACTAAGAGAAGCATTTAATTCTTCCTTCTGTCTTTTCTTTTCTTCTTCAAAGGCTAAAAACATGAGCATAAAATTTCCTTTTAAATTCTGAATTTGTATTTGCAGCTCAGTAATAGATGTATCTTTTCCCTGCATTTCCAACTTTAAATCCTGAATTTCTTAATCCCTTTTATTTATTACAGTCTTATACACCATTATTTCCTCTTGTTGTAATTCCATCTTTTCTTTATTTTCATGCAATTGACTTAATTTTTCTATCTCTAATTTCAATTTTTCCAATTCTATATTAATATTTTCAGTTTCAACCATTTCAACAGCTTTATTAATAACTGGAGACAAGTTTCCCAACACTCTGTCATCAACCTCCATAGGAAGTGGAGATTGTCCCCTTTCTGTTTCCTTTTTTTCTTGTTTTGCAGCTTCTTCTTCATACACCAAGTGAAAATGTACTTCTTCAACAGACATTTCTTTTTCTGAGGATTGGTGAATTGACTCCTTAGTTTCCAAGTTTTTCTTTTTCTTTTTAGATTTTGACCTATTCCCTTTACTCTGTACTGGGGTTTCTGCAGATCCAAAGGATAATCTTTTGCTCTGCCTTAAAGGAGGAGTATCCTGATAATTTAAAATAGTTGGATCATTTAGAAGAATAGTTCTTCTTTTCCTCTTCTTAGCAAGATGAGTATCCACATTTGGATTCATTATCTCTACATCTTCTATCTGGGCCGGAGTTTCAAACTCATTATTTCTAAATTCTAACACTTCCTCACCAACTATGGTAGGAATTTGGGCTTCAGGAGCCTTAGGGTCTTCAGGGGAAGTTGCTCTGGAAGGTGAAGGAACTTGTTTTGAACATTCTCCTAATTCTAACTTCCTTCCTGATGTAGGCGTATCAAACTTCCCAAAAAAAAATTCCCATTTGCTTCTAGGTTTCTTACGGAAGTGAAATTTACAAATCAATTGAATTAACCCATGATGTTTTAATGGCCCTGAACCAGTTTTATATCTTTCTATTGAATAATTAATAGAATCATTCAAGAAATGAGGAAAATTAACCCTTAGAGCAGGGTTTTACTTCCCATGCCACAAATGTATCAACATGCGGAATGTTGGTCCTACCACAGTAGTGAGTTGACCTTCACAAGTAAAATATCTAATAATCCATGCAACAGCAGTACCCAAGGGTTCTAAGATAGAAGCTCGTTGAAACCCCTTATTTTGTCCCCTAGTACTGACAACTATCATGGGTTGAGGATCTTCCTGTCTAATAAAAAATTATGATAATTTCTTATATGTGGTTTGTGTTGTTTCAGATATTTTAATGCCAGAATTTTCTAACCCTGAAATAGAAGAGATAATTTTTGAACTCACCTTGAAACGCTTCCCATGTAGAATCACCTGACCATTAGAGTAATTCTCCGCAAATGCATTCACCAGCTTTTCATTATACCCTTCGAACTTCCTCACAAAATCCAACCAACCCACTTCTTCAAACAGTCGAGAGATGTTACTTAACCCTAGCAATTTTTCTGCAGAAGCTGGCTCATATTTCTTCTTTGTACCACCCATTTTTACCTTGTTTACCACCCTGCTAAAAAATTCAATAATGCCAAAGACTTGTGCACTGATATTTTTGAAAATATGATCGGACTGTAATTATTTACTCTACTCTTGCTCGGAGCTTGCTGTGTAATAATTTCAATTTGCATGAAGGGCCGCAAAAAGAGTAGCGTACTTAACAATTAATCACCAAGTGGCTCAATTTACTAAATTGGGAAAGGAAACTCTTGCCAATCAATTATATTCTATTCAAAAATAACTACTTATTTAAAGAAAAAAAATTTACTTACTTCCATTCCATGATCGCTTAAAGATCTCATACCTCTACCGATTTGATATGATGATGCAAGGGTATTGGTTGAGGTGACGATACAGTTATTATGACATGAATGAGGAAGATCGTGGATGACGAAGTCATTAATGCAAACAAGCTATTATGGCAGCTTTTATTTATAATGGAAAAAGAAGGCGTGTGTACCAATGTACGATAATCAAAGCATCGAGGAAGATTTGAAAAAAAAATATTTTATTTTTTAGAAAGAAGGTGGCGAAATGAAAAATGAATAAGTTATGGAGCACGCGTAAAGCATGCATTCAGAACAAAGAAAGTGGTTAAAGTTCCGGAGCACACATAAGGCATGCATTGGAAACTAAAGAAGTGGATAAGTTCTGAAGCATCACCGAAATATGCAGCTGAAATGGTAACCGAATGAAAGTTCTAGAGCATCATTGAAAGATGCAACTGGAGTAGCAACAAAATGAAAGTTCCTGAGCATCGTCGAAAGATGCAATCGAAGCAACAACTAAATGAAAGTTCTAAAGCATCCTCGAAAGATGCAGCCGGAGCAGCAACTAAATGAAAGTTCCATAGCATCGTCGAAAGATGCAGCCGGAGCAGCAACTAAATGAAATTTCTGGAGCATCATCAAAAGATGCAGTCGGAGCAACAACTAAATGAAAGTTCTAGAGCATCGTCGAAAGATGCAGCCAGAGAAACAACCAAATGAAAGTTCTGGAGCATCATCGAAAGATGCAGCCAAAGCAGCAACCAAATGAAAGTTCTGGAGCATCATCGAAAGATGCAGCCAGAAAGAAGAAAATGACGAACACCACTTAACTCAAACTTCAGGAGTTATATCATTCCACAAGAACATCCTTCCAACATGATAGGCTGAAGAGTGGGTTCCGAAGCATTGGGCGTTCATACTGTCAAGTTTCAGAGCATTGGTTAGCTGAATGATCAAGTTTCAGAGCATCTTGCAACGGTGCTCCGGAAGTTGTTATTCTTTTATAAGAGGTCCTACAGAATGGAAACATGTGTTAAGTCTGAAAATTTATGAAAAATGCTTTGAAAACAAATTTGGTACATGTCTTTTTATTACAACTTTTCATCAAAATTTATATATATATATATATATATATTTTATTATTATTATTTTTTTTTTTAAGATGTAGATAACATATAAATATCAAATCAAATAGACTTTTCCTTGGCAAAGTCAATGCATTGGATCTCTCCTTGCATTTCTACCAACTTTGTAAATCCTTCTTTATTAACTGGTTTATGGTAGATACGTAGGCGATGACCATTAACGAAGAGAGTTCGCAAATCACCATCAATGGGTTTTAACTGAACTGTGCCATTCGAGAAAACTTTAGAAATTTCATATGGCCCCAGCCAATGAGTTCTGAGTTTTCCTTTATGGTCTTTATATCTTGAGTTGAATAGAAAAGCCCAGTCACCATTATGAAATTCTCTCTCTTTAACATATTTGTCATGCCAAATTTTTCGTTGATGTTGAACTAGTTTAGTTTGATGAGAGCATCCAAACGAAGCTCATCCAACTCATTTAACTGTAAAACTCATTCTATTTGAGCTCATTTCAAATCTAGACCCAACTCCATAGCTGTATGTAGGGTCTGAAGTTCAAATTCAATGGGAAGAAGAGGTTTCTTCCCAAAAACAAGCTCATAGGGATTGAATCCAGTTGTAGATTTCCATGTATTGTACGCCCAAACCGCTTCAGGCAATTTCCTGGCCCAATCTCTTCTTCCTGAAGAGACTGTTTTTGTCAGTATGTTTTCTAACTCCCTATTAGTCACCTCTACTTGACCATTTGCTTGAGGGTGATAAGGGGATGACTTCTTATGACTCACCTAAAAATGGTTCGTAAATGCTAGGAGAACTTTGGACATAAATTGGGGTCCCTGATCTGTAACGATAGTTTGGGGAACTCCAAATCGAAGAAAAATTTTATTATAGAGAAAATTAGCAACTTGCTCTTCTCTAGCAATTCGTAAAGCTTGGACTTCTGCCCATTTCGTCAAATAATCGGTACAAACTAATATGTATTCTTTCCCTTGAGAGGAAGGATCTATGGGGCCAATAAAATCTAACCCCCATTTTTTGAATGGTTCCAAAGTTACCTGAGGCTACAAAGGCATTTCTGTAGAAGCAGTTGGTCTTCCTACTCTTTGACATTCATCACAATGACGAACATAATTTTTTAACATCTTTATGCATTGAAGGCCAGTAATATCCAACACCTAAAATTTTATGAGAAGTTCTTTTTGCAGAATAATGACCCCCTGAAGGATCATCGTGACAAGCCCTCAGAATACTATAAGTTTCATCAGACCTGACACATCTTCTCAAAACCATATCAAGTCCACAACAAAATAAAATCCCATTAATCCATTTAAATGGTGCACATTCTCGAATAAGTCGCTTCCTTTGTTTTGATGTAAATTCAGGAGGTACTTTAGAAGTAGCTAAATAGTTGGCAATATCAACAAACCAAGGAACCTTTATAGAGATAGCAAAAAAAAATTCATCTGGGAACTCATCTTGTATAGGTGCTCGATCACCCTCTTCTTGTTTGATTTGAGATAAAAATTCTGCCACCTCGTTAATATCCAATGCATTGACTCTGCCAATTAATTAAATTTTAGGAGAAATAATTGCTTAATTTTTAGTGAGAAATTGTATAAACTTTATTTCTTTTGATTTCTTGAAGTGTTTTTCCAATAGAGATTTAATGGGTTGTTTTAAGTGTTTTGTAGATAATAATCGGTCAATCAAAGTTGCATATTGAAGTATCCAGCCAGCACATGCTCCAGAACAGGATGAAGATATACGCTGGAAATATGCTCTGAAACTCCAGGGTGATGGACCGAAGATGTAGTTGCTCTTAAAGTTGTTATTTATGTTATCCTTTGAATTAAAGACTTTATGGCTCGACTTGAACCTCTTAAATACTGTGTAATAGGTTTTTAAAGACATACGAGTTATTCGTAGATCTGTTTTAGATATTTTCAATGGTTATCCACACCATCTGAAATATAGGATGTAGTTATAGTTTCTCTATAAAAGATATGATCTCTAGAAGTAAGATATACAGTGAAAAAGTAATGTTATATTGTCAGAATGTTTATGAGGTTTATGAATAAAGAGACTGTTATCTAAAAAATCTGAGTTATGAGTTATGGATGATAACTATGATTGATAGAAGTGTTTTGAAAATAGCTATGAATGTGAGCTAAGAATGAATGTGATAACCCACGAGCTGGCCACTCGACAGGAGTAGATAAGTGTTTTCTTTTATTATAATGTTGTTCTGTAGAGAATCATTAAGTTTACTATTATGAAATTTTAGTTCTAAAGTATTTGTTACCTCTCACTTCTATAGTTTTTGTTATTAACTGTAGAATCTTTATTGTTAAGAAAAAATTTTATGGATTGCTATAAGTTTTTATGCTTTTATAATTTTTTAGCTTCTTAGTTTATTTGTTTCTGTGCTCTTCAATTTAGTTATTATGCTTTCTAAATTAATTTTCTTACGCTTTTAGTTCAAGCATTTTATGTTTTCTTAGGAATAGATTACTTTGCAGTTTTATAGTTAGACAATTTGAAGTTAGAATTAATATTAAGTTGTTCTTAAAAATTAGAAAACTTGAGGGAGATACTCTGGACTTCTTCTATTGCAAATTGCCTTGAAGACTACCCCGTCAACAAATTGAATTTTATATTCTAAAGTAATGGGACCTAACGACAGCCTATCACTCCTTGTATTAGTCAACCAAGTGTATGAAGGTTGAATTTCCCAAAAAGATTCAATATATGGATTGTTTCATTAACCTTTCACCCCTTAATCTTATGCATGTCATATGGTGACCTTTGTATGGTTGGATTAAAACCACATCCTCAATTATAATTATTTATTCAAGATATGTTTTGGTTAACTTCATCCTAAACCAATTCTTGTTTATCTATGTTGGAAAGTGGCCCTTTAGGGGCATTGTAATTGGGATTGTTAATCACTCCTTATAGTATAAGGATTCCTTATAGATTCACTATTTCTATACATTCTTAGTATTTACTACCATTGTGAGTTAGTGGTGATTTAAACCTAGGTGAAATGTGTGATTACTGGCAAATCAAATATGAATTGGGTGAACTCAAGTTGTTGAAATATGATTCCTCTCTAAAATATGTGTAGGAAAGGTCATCAGAGATGATCCCCCAAGGAATTAGGTCTAGCCCCTAGGGTTTTCCCTTTTTCCTTAGAGTCGAAATTGTTACATTGTATGGTCATAGCTTGTGGCTTGAATTAAGTTGTGATGAATGAGGAGTTATAGAGCTAATCAAGCCTACCTTGGTGGTGTGGATTCCATGTCTCCTCTTGAAACCCTATTAGTATTTTCTAAAACAAACCAGTTCCTTAACTAAATATCATAGTCTGTAATTTGGAGAAGTGTTGTTATGCTTTTTATAAAATAAGTATCTGGAAACAAAGTTTGGTGAGTTAAACTTGTGTTGTAATTGAAATTTGAAAGTTGTGTTTTTCCCTTAGTTGTATTTTATTGCAAAAAAAAATTGTGGGCATGACATTTGGTATCAGACCACGGTTGCAAGATTGGGATCTCGGGTTAGTATTGTTTCCCTTGTGTTGTGCTTGTGTAAATTTACTTTGGGTGTTTATCTCCTTGTTGTGAGGGATGGATAAAATGACCTTATGTTCTCCTTCCTTTCCTTATTCCTTGATAATGGTTGTTAGATCTAATCAAGTACTGCATACCCCATTGTGAATGATGCAAGTGATTATGAGATAAATGCTACTATGTTCATATGATTTATGTGAGAAAAGAGTAGTGAAATACTAATGTCTCTTAAGGAATCATATATTCTACTCCCTAAAATCTAGATAGAAAAAAAAAATTAGTGATTAAACGATGTAGGAGATGTGAGACCTATCTATATATGTCTGAAAGTGATTTAAGAATGCAATTCCTTTCTTGTGTATGGATAAATGAAGTACTTCCTACAAGTATGTGATGCCTTGGAACCAATTGAATGCATATTTATGTAAAGCTATCTTGTGGATATGAAAGGAATATGTTTGATTGGGTAAAAGACCTCAGTCCCAAAACCGCAGTCCTACCATAGGATGTATGTGTGATCTTGTGCATGGAATCAATTAATATTGAGATATAAACACAATAGTGAATATAATATGCATAGTAAATAAATAATTATGGTGGAGAGGGAATGAATGCAGTAGTAAACATTGCATTGTTAAATTCTAAATTTAAGTTTGTTCTTTCATTACATGGCATGTTTGGAATATAGAATGTAATGTGCATCATGATAACAGCATTACCTTGGTGAGACTTAATGTCCCCAATTGCATTATTAGTTATATAAAGCCATATAACTGTTAACTCATTAGATATGCAAATGTAAGTGCATGAGTAAGTGAATTTTGAGTAAAAAGGAATGTTGTGCTTGTGGTGCTAACCAGCTAGACTGTGTTTTCCTTACAATGTGTTGAGTATCGAGTAGCCTTGTTTAAAAAGTGCTTAATCATGATTGTGTATGCCACTTGGTAGAATAGTATATTTGCAGTTTATTTATGTGTAAGGAAATGATTTTGTGGCTCTAAAGGATAAAAATTGGTAATGAAGTTATTTTATATCCACGATGGATGTGAATACCCTGTAATGGTGCTTATGTTGTGTATTGTGGCAATTGTCGCGTATATACCCAGTTGTAAAAGTAAGTGTTCGCTTTCAGTTGTTTATGATTTGTGGTTTGTCCTTGATGACAAAACTGGTTCTCTGATTTGGAATTCTCATTTTGGTTGGTCTTATGATATGTAGTTATAGGATTTTGATTCAGGATTTTGATATATGATGATGCTGACAGTGTTTATCATTTTGATAGGATGATTTCCAGTTTGATCTTTCAAGGTTACAAGTCACAAGTATATTCAGTTGATGATGATTTGATGGTGATACAAGACAGATATATAAGGTAGATTCATTTGATGGTTTGTGTAGATGGTGGTTTGTGCAGATGGTATACATTGTATACAAGACACATAAGATACATTATATACATTTGTTCATTCTCAGGTTAACTTTGTATACATTGGTGCATTCTCATATGGGAAAATAGTTCAAATGACATGTTTGTGCAAATGTGTTGAAGTTGTGCAAGTGTGTTGAAGTCTCCATGTGTTACTAGATAGTTCTACATATTTGGTATATGGTGACATATCTTGTGTTTACATAAAAATGAAGATTTCAAGACAAGGGCCTTGCCACTTATATGTATAGTCTCCATTGTTTATGTGATAAGGTGATAATTTTTTATATGAACTCAGTCGGATATTGATGAAGACCTAGGACATGGACATATCCTAAGGCATAACAGGTATTAAGGTGAATTTATCCATTCTAGTCCTTTGATGATATTGGTGTTTAGCTTACTATGTTATAAGGTTACTTGTAGAGCATATACTATGGTCTTGGTTGTTTTATGCTTACATTGTGATGAGTATTCAATTTAAATTTTAAAAGGTCTATAGACCTTACCATTTGCATCTCATATGTTTTAAGGCTTTGAAGACCTTATCATTAGTATTACTTGTATTAAGGCATCGAAATGCTTGTCACTTGCACCACACATGGTGTCAGGCACTAAAAGTGACATAAGATTTTTCTATTGGAAATACTTGTCAAGCATGCTAAAATATGTGATAAAGTTTTCTAAGCCCAAGGCTGTTGGGTATACTAAAGGTTAAAAGCTTATTTTCAAATCTTGGTAAAATGAATTTGTTATTTCATTATTTCAAAGCCCTCATTAGGGCACGATAGGCATAAAATCACATGGAAAGTATGTCCAGGGTTTGCAATGATCAGATGGAATGTTGTCGGTAGCTTGAAGTGACAAAGCTCGAATACACTGGAGAAGATTTGTTGGCATCTTTCAGATGGGTAGTTATGGAACTCCTCGACAAATCTTTATGGTATTTGTTTAGTTTTCTTCCACTGTAATCAGGTAATGTAAAAACTCGCTTGATGCTTACGGGCCTTGAGACAATTTATTAAGGAAGTTGTTAAGAATGGTTTTGGTTAAGAAATCTGTACGATTTTTTGCGAGTAAATCTTTGTTTTTGAAATATTATTGTTAAGGATTTTAAGGGCTTAACTTTTGTTGATTATGATTAAAACCCTTTAGGGTTTCTGGATGATTCTTCTCGAGCTGTAACAAAAATACTCTCATTTTCTATGAAGTTAAAGTATCTACTTAAACTTGTTAAAGAGTTTATTAAAAGAATCTTTAGGGTTTCTCACCTGTAACCCGAGTTGGTTTACAGTTATTGAAAGTGCATATAGAGGTTATTTCACTCAATAACTTTAAAAGATAACCTTCAGACATTTTTATGTGTTACCTGGAAGAAGAAGATGAGACTTCAAGCTTATCCTTAACATATATTGTACAAAAGTTGTATTGCATTGAAAATATTTATAACAATGATTCTCATATTATTATATTTAAGGAAGATGTTGTCATTCTCATACAACATTCTTCAATGTGCTTATTGAAAATATTTATAGTCTTCTATTGAGACACTAGGACTGCAAATTGCACTTCTAGGGTATTGATAGTATACTATAACTGTTATGCATTGTAAGGGAGTTGGTGCTCCTATATCTTGTGAAGTTGGTACTACTGTATCTTGTGAAGTTGGTACTACTGTATCTTGTGAAGTTGGTGCTTCTGAACTTTATGAAGTTAGTGCTTCTAAAATTTGTGGAGTTGGTGCTCTTGAACTTTGTGGAGTTGGTGCTCCTGAACTTTGTAGAGTTGGTGCTCTAAGTGAATAAAGTGAAAGATTTTTTGAGTGGTTTTTATTCCCCAAGAGGTTTTTCCACTCAGGACATATATTGTTTTATGTGATGATTTTATGTGTGTGATTTTTCTTATCTTTCTAGTCTCAATGTGTCATCAAATGCATTGAATGGTTGTTAATTATCAGTCTTTCATATCTATCAATGTTTATGTCAAAATATCATGCATAAAAGGTTATGTTATTAATGTGTGCTCTGATACATATGAAAGTGTAAAACATCTTAATTTCAACCTATGTTGATGTTATGTCTATATGTTTAATTTATGGTTAATGCAAACACAATATTGTTTATGCACAAGTCAAATTTGTTCTATAAATTATCATTTGATCTTTTGGTTCAAAATTCAATTGAATTCTTGGATTTGTAAAAAGTTTGTGACTTACATGAATCACTGATTCACCCCCCCCCTCTAAGTGATCCCAATCTTCCAACAAGTGGTATCAGAGCATAGGATCCTCATATAGGCCTAATCCACCTAGGATAGATTATGGTTTTGGGAGTTGGTCAAACATGTCACAGACTATGTGTTTTGGAAAATCATAATGGAAACATATATGATTTCAATTGATGTTGATGTATAGAGCTAGACCCTTGCATAAGTCTAACCAACTTAAGGGATTCCTGGTTGTGGAGTACTATGGGTAAGTGCAAAGGAAATAGAAGTCAAAAGAAAAACACTAGTGTCAAGTATAGTGAAGTATTGTCTCAAGAAAAATCTTTGCTAGCTGACTCTATAAGTGTTAATAAGGAAAATCTTGTAGAAGAAAATATGTCTAATATAGAACTTGATGAATTCATAGTAAATATGAATGAATTAGTTATAGAAGAGTGTGTTAGTGACTCTAAGGGAGTAATTCATTTTGAGGCAGAACTTATTTCTACTCTAGATGAGATTAAGAGGCTTAGAAAGGTAAATCAAAAATTAGAGAAGAAACTCCAAGAAGAAAGAGAGGTTAAGGTTAAAACTCTTACAGATCTTAAAAATGTAGAAAAACTGGTTATAGATTGTAAGTATCAACTTGAAGAAGGAAACAAGATGAAGGAGGAGAATAATTTGCTAATAAAAAGACAAGAAGAATCAGACAAATTAATCATAAGTCTGAAGTTAGAAGTCCAAGAGTATAAAATGATAGAAAATGTAGCAAATTCTTATTTGGAAGTTAAAAAGATTAAGTGTCAAAAACTAGAAGGAGAGGTAATTTCTCTAAATAAAGATCTTGAAAGTGTCAAGATTCAGAGAAATTAGAAGTTTGAACAAAGCACCATTAAGCTGAATGAGATGTTGAGTAAACAAAAGCATCACAAAGACATTTTTGGTTTAGGGTATGAAAAAGGACAAAGTTCAGGAGTTCGAGATGAGTCTCAACATGAAATAGTATTTGCAACAAAAGATGGACAAAGTTTCAAGGTTAAACAGTCACCAAGAAAGAAGATAGATCTAGAGTATCATGCTATTGTTTCTATAACAGGAACCAATGTTGCTAATAGAAGACAACACAAAGATACCAATAGAGTTGGAAGAAGAAACAATTGGTCCACAAGACTTTCATCTACCAGACAACATTATTCAATGAGGTATAACTATTCTTGAAGTTTCATGGTTATTGCTATGTTTGTCACAAATATGGTCATAGAGCTAACAATTATGGTTATAGATTATCAAATAAGAACTACAAAGTTGTATGTTTTAATTGCAATAAGGTTGGGAAAATGAAAAGAGATTGTTGGTTGCTAAGAAGACATCAAGGTTTGGATTTTTGTGGTTTGTCAAGAAGTAATCATGATTATCCTTTTGCTCATCGTGTTATATGTTTTAGATGTAATAATGTTGGGCATAAAGTACAATAGTGCAAGTATAACAAAAGAATAGGTACTTTGAACAAACAAAACAAGAAGCCTATGATGATTTGGAAAAGAAAGCAAGACTCTAATCAAGTGCATGTCACACAAAAAGCTTCATCTACTGCATGAGATGCAGTACGAGGTAAGGGGGAGCAGGTCAGTTTTTTTTTTTGCCTCTAGAGAAAACAAGGAAATTGAGGAAGATTAATAAGTATTGATAAAGTTGTTTTTGATTTCCTCTTGAATTGATTTAATCAATAATGGTGTTGGTATACTGGTAATATACCATAATGATTTTGGTTTCAAAAAGGTAAATCAATTGATTAAGTTAAAAGTTGGAGAGTTATACCAAAGACTCGGTGACAAGGTGTGATTGTTAACAGTTCTGTCATTCATCTTTGTTTACATTTCTGAAAAATGGTGGCATATATCAGTGACACTTTGAGGTAGTTTGATACAGTTTGTAATGCTTTGCACCATTTGATACTTATTGTATAAATGGGTACTTATGATAAAAAATGGAACTTATTATAATATTCAATTCAGTTTGGAATTGAACTTAAGTCCAATACTTAGACTCTAGAAAGTTTGGTTGACATGATGCAGTTGACATGATGCAGCTTTTTTTGTTACTTAGCATTTTGACGGTGGACATATATATTGTAATTAGATATTCAGTAATAAGATATCATTACAAAGATATGAAATCACAAAGTGGCAATGATATTAATTACTTTTTGGTGGAACAATTTAATTTCATTGTTACAGAGATAGTTGATATAATATTTGATGCATTTATGATCCTACTATATTCAATACCAAAGGTACATGAAGTTATATGATAGTGTTTTAAAATGTGACAGTGGTATTGTATAGCGTGATGACTATTTCAGGTTGATAGTGGAGCTTTCTTGGTGATAACATAAAGTAATAAAGTGCATGGAAGGCTTTGCAACTTGCATGACTGGTCCTTGGACAGGTTTGGAGTCTTTGCTTCATCTTATGTATTTATTCAAGGGGAGCATGTGGTTTGATGGCTTACTTCTTTCAAGGCTTTCCATATTTTCATGTTACAAGGTTTAACAGACATCAATACATTGATAAGTACTTGGTTGATACTGACATATATTTCAATGATATCACTTTGCAGCATTTGGTCTTTATGGTTTGTTTGATCATTGGCATATCTCCTTTACAGGACTACTTGATTGGTATCTTGGTTAACAACTTTCCTTCATTGTTGTAGTTAACATGGCATGTGATATCGTACCATTCTTGGCACATTGACATGATTTGTTTTCAGTGCTTTTCATCATTTGTCAGTGCAAAGAATGCTCATCATTATTCAGATTTTATACATTCTGGTTATTTGTTTTTTAATCAGTTATGACTGTGGTGAACTTTTGTTTAATGACAATGAGTAGTGTGGCAATGTTTTTTATAGTGGAGAATATGTGTGGTGCAGTAATAGTGGTTGAATAGCAAGTAATGTGCTACTTGGATCTTTGATGGACAGTGTGGTAACACTTATCTTATTGGAATGTTTTCTTATGTGTTTATTAAGGTTGGATCATTTTTGCTTGTGTGGTGTTATACAATGATATAATGCTTAGATATCTTAGTATGTTGCTTCATTTGGTGTTGATATGTTGCTACAACAGTGATATTCATCTTGCAAGTGCATATGATCTACATCTTGGTTATCTTAGTTAAATCCTTCATGCTTCCAAGTTGTATCCTTGCAAAGGACAGTGTGATCTTCATTACATGTGTTGTCACAGGTTACAAGCATAATGATAATTGATGTTGGTTTGAACACAACTTAGTGATACTGTAACAGTTGGTATGTAATGTCTACTAACATGGTTTTCATGAAGGTTTTGATAGTTTCTCATGAATTTGTTTGAAATTGGCGTTGATATGGTGCTTGAAAGATATGTGAAGTGATAGTGTTTGGCTTGAACAATGATAATATAATTTTATGTTCAATGTTTTTTTGTGATGCCTTGCACAAAGTTGAATAAGAGTGTTTGAACTCATTCTCTTGGAAAATCATAGACAGTGAATTTGGTATCCTATGACTTTTTGCAACTTTTGTCTCAACATTTTCCATCTTTGCCAGAACTCTTTGGTACTTGTATACCAATGATAGTGTTTTTAGAAAGGTCTATGACAAAATTTGGTAGCCTTATCAAACAAGAGGACAGTTAGTGAGAGTCTTGAAGATCTTTTTCTCAGTCATGCAAAATATTTACTCCATATTACAAATTTTTGATATGTTGTTGCAGAGGAAGTCAACACCTCAGGGAAAGACAAGGTTGTTTATGCATATCAGATAGGGGTAGATTTCTTGGATAGCTAGTTCCTTTGTCATTTAATGAAAAATGAGGAGCTTTTTTCTATATCTTTTCATTCATAGCTCTCTTGCATCTTTATTTTGCTACTATATTTCTCTACTTGTAGCTGGTTATTGTGTTGGATAGTTGATTGGCTTCTCAGTTGTTTATCTTCATGGAATCTCACATTCTCTTCTTTCATTCTTTATCATTGAGGCAAAAAGGGAGAGAGATGATATGTGTTTTGTCATCAAGGACAAAGGGGGAGTTTGTTGGCTTTCAATTTTTTATGATTTGTGGTTTGTCCTTGATGAAAAAACTGGTTCTCTGATTTGGAATTCTCAGTTTGGTTGGTCTTATGATATGCAGTTACATGATATGCAATTACAGGATTTTGAATCAGGATTTTGATATATGATGATGCTAACAGTGTTTATCATTTTGACAGGATGATTTTCAATTTGATCTTTCAAGGTTACAAGTCACAGGTATATCCAGTTGATGATGATTTGATGGTGATACAAGACAGATATATAAGGTAGATTCATTTGATGGATACATTTGATGGTTTGTGTAGATGGTGGTTTGTGCAGATGGTATACATTGTATACAAGACACATAAGATACATTATATACATTTGTGTATACATTTGTTCATTCTCAGGTTGACTTTGTATACATTGGTGCATTCTCATATGGGCAAATAGTTCAAATGATATGTTGGTGCAAATGTGTTGAAGTTGTGCAAGTTTGTTGAAGTCTCCATGTGTTACTGGATGGTTTTGCATATTTGGTATATGGTGACATATCTTGTGTTTAGATAAAAATGTAGATTTCAAGACTTAGGTTTTGCCACTTATATGTATATTCTCCATTGTTTATGCGATAAGGTGATAACTGTTCATATGAACTCAGTCGGATATTGATGAAGACCTAGGACATGGACATATCCTAAGGCATAATAGGTATTAAGGTGGTTTTATCCATTCTAGTCCTTTGATGATATTGGTGTTTAGCTTACTATGTTATAAGGTTACTTGCAAAGCATATACTATGGTCTTGGTTGTTCTATGCTTACATTGTGATGAGTATTCAGGTTAAATTTTAAAAGGTCTATAGACCTTACCAATTGCATCTCATATGTTTTAAGGCTTTGAAGACCTTATCATTAGTATTACTTGTATTAAGGCATCAAAATGCTTGTCACTTGCACCACACATGGTGTCAAGCACTAAAAGTGACATAAGATTTTTCTATTGGAAATCCTTGTTGGGCATGCTAAAGTATGTGATAAAGTTTTCTAAGCTCGAGGTTGTCGGGTATACTAAAGGTTAAAAGCTTATTTTCAAAGCTTGGTAAAATGAATTTTTTATTTCATTATTTCAAAGCCCTCATTAGGGAATGATAGGCAGAAAATCACATGGAAAGTATGTCCAGGGTTTGCAATGATCAAGTGGAATGTTGTCGGCAGCTTGAAGTGACAAAGCTCGAATATACTAGAGAAGATTTGTTGGCGTCTTTCAGCTGGGTAGTTATGGAACTCCTCGACAGATCTTTATGGTATTTGTTTAGTTTTCTTCCACCGTAATCAGGTAATGCAAAAACTCTCTTGATGCTTACGGGCCTTGAGACAATTTATTAAGGAAGTTGTTAAGAATGGTTTTGGTTAAGAAATCTATACGGGTTTTTGCAAGTAAATCTTTGTTTTTGAAATATTATTGTTAAGGATTTTAAGGGCTTAACTTTTGTTGATTATGATTAAAACCCTTTAGGGTTTTTGGATGATTCTTCTCAAACTGTAACAGAAATACTCTCATTTGCTATGATGTTAAAGTATTTGCTTAAACTTGTTAAAGAGTTTGTTAAAAGAGTCTTCAGGGTCTCTCACCTATAACCCTAACCTGAGTTGGTTTATAGTTATTGAAACTACATACAGAGGTTATTTCACACAATGACTTTAAAAGATAACCTTTAGACATTTTTTTGTGTTACCTAGAAGAAGAAGATGAGACTTCAGGCTTATCCTTAACAGATATTGTACAGTAGTTGTATTGCATTGAAAATCTTTATAACAGTGATTCTCATATTATTATATTTAAGGAAGATGTTGTCATTCTCATACAACATTCTTCAATGTGCTTATTGAAAATATTTATAGTCTTCTATTGAGACACTAGGAGTTGTATTGCACTGAAATATTTATAACAGTGATTCTCAGATTATTATATTTAAGGAAGATGTTCTTCTTCTCATACAACATTCTTCAATGTGCTTATTGAAAATATTTAGTCTTCTATTGAGACACTAAGACTGCAAATTGCACTTCTAGGGTATTAATAGTATACTGTAACTGTTATGCATTGTAAGAGAGTTGGTGCTCCTGTATCTTGTGAAGTTGGTGCTTTTGTATCTTGTGAAGTTAGTGCTTCTAAACTTTATGAAGTTAGTGCTTCTAAAATTTGTGGAGTTGGTGCTCCTGAACTTTGTGGAGTTGGTGCTCCTAAACTTTGTAGAGTTGGTGCTCTAAGTGAATAAAGTGAAAGATTTTTCAAGTGTTTTTTATTCCCCAAGAGGGTTTTCCACTCAACACATATATTGTGTTATGTGATGATTTTATGTGTGTGATTTTTCTTATCTTTTTGGTCTCAAAGTGTCATCAAATGCATTGAATGGTTGTTAATTATCAGTCTTTCATATCTGTCAATGCTTATGTCAAAATATCATGCATAAAAGTTTTTGTTATTAGTGTGGGCTCTGATACATATGAATGTTGAAAATTTATGTGTTTTCTTAGCTTAGTTCTTCATAAAACTTTAATATTGCTGATCTAAATATGCTTTTCCTTTGTTATAGATTCTTTGTGGGTGATTATCTGATTAATCCATTTTACTATTTGTAGAATGTAGACAGAAGTTGATAGAAGGAGTAGGCAGGATATTAGAAAGATTACACAAGCATATACCATGGAGAAACCCTTTCAGGAAAAAACTCCACCAAGAATTAATCTATTATTCAATCTCTGAAGTAGATTACAATAGCTCCAATTCTTGCTTGAGAATGCCTCTTTTTCCTTCACCAAAATGTCTTCACAACTTGCAATAAAAATAATAATAACTCTCTTCAACTTGCTTGAGATAAATAGGCATTAAACAACTTTGTAAACTCAACATGAGTTACAATTACAACGCTCAAGCCCTATCCCTAAAAGGTACGCCTATCTCTTGCAAGTAGAGTTATGTCATGATGAACAATGTCAAATCCTCATCTTCATGCATTTGGGCATTCCAAACTGAAGTAGCAACTCAACCTTCATTCTATAAATATCTTCAAGGCTTCATCCTCAAAGTAGGTTCCCAAGAGAGGGCCCACTTAACTCAACCTTCTGAAATATCTCAAAATGCAAAGGAGTTAATTCCAAGAAGACAACTTGGGCACCCAAGTTGGGTCCAAGTCATTTCTTGTTAACTGAAACATTTCTCAACACCATTCATGCAAGAATGGTCATCCCCTGTTAATTGAAGGTAGTCCCTATTATCTATCATGCAACTCATGTCATTAGCCATGCATTCCAAGTTAACTGAACTCAAATAGTATTCAACTAAAACTAACTAAAGATAACTGAACCATAACTGAACTAAACTGAACTAAATTGAACTAAACTGAACTGAATTGAACTGAACTAAACTAAACTAAACTTATTTTGAACTGAACTAAACTGAATTGAACTGATCTGAACTAAACTAAACTAAACTCCATGCATGAAAACATCAAACCCTAACTCCTAGGATCTTTACATGCATTCAGAAGTGTTATCTCTTACTCTAAATAGTTAACAGAACTCAAGGTGAGTGTCACCTACCATGTGGGTGCCCCATGTGCCCCTGTTATTTAGGAACTCAAAATGGATGTCCTCACATGCTCCTAACATTTAAAAATTAATTACAAATGTCAATTAACATGATTATTTCATCAAATATTAATCTCTTCCTAATCCTAGTGTCGATGAACACATTCCAAGGACTTAGGAGATACATGAAATAAATAATGTTTAGGAATGCAATTAAATGACATCCTATTTCCAACAATGAAAGTGTAAAACATCTTAAGTTCAACCTATGTTGATGTTATGTCTATATTTTTAATTCATGGTTAATGCAAACACAATATTGTTTATGCACAAGTCAAATTTGTTCTATAAATTGTCATTTGATCTTTTGGTTCAAAAGTTAATTAAATTCTTGGATTTGTAAAATTTTGTGACTTACATGAATCACTGATTCACCCCCCCCTCTCAATGATTCCAGTCTTCCAACAGTAAGTGCATGTTGTGCATCTTTGACTTATATGGAATGGAGTGATAGAGTTCTTAACAGTTATGTGATTTGTCATGTAGAAAAAAGTACATGTGTTGTGCTCCAAGTACGAGATATAGGGTATCTGACTTAGGGTAAGGGTGGTGGACGTCTGGTACGATGCCCTATGTGTACCCTTTGTGATTATCTTGTGTAGTTAATTTGTTGTGAAATGGAGTAAGCATGAAATGTGTGGATGTGTATCTATTAAATGGAATGTGATGTATTCCTTTGTGTTAGTCTTATTTGTATGTTAAATGTGTACCCCTAGTGTATGGCTCCCCCCTTATGGGAGTGAGATTCTAGCTAGTGTAAACAAGGAGTTGAGAGGCACATGTTCACCCATCAGGAAATTACAATCTCACGGTGTTGTCCCTAATCTTGATAAAGGATCTATGTCGAGTTGTTGTAATCCTCCCATGGACACTGACTATGGCCTACTCCCCCACATATGAAAGCCACACTTGTTGGTTCATAGTCCAAACCCATTTCCTTGATGTTTATAACCCATGCGTAAAGGATGGAATTATATGGACCACCAGTTATTCATATTTATGTGGTCAAGGACCACCAGTTATTCATATTCATGTGGTCAAGGACCACCAATGATTCATATTTATGTGGTTAGGGACCACCATTTATTCATATTCATGTGGTCAAGGACCACCAGTGATTCATATTTATGTGGTCAAGGACCACCAGTTATTCATATTCATGTGGTCAGAGACCACCAGTGACGCATACATATGTGGTCAGGGACCACCAATTATTCATATTTATGTGGTCAAGGGCCACTAGTTATTGCATGCTATTATACTTATGTGGTTAGAGAAACACCATTCCCCTCCTCCCCTTAGGTGGCTTATCAAGTCACACGGTGCTCCTAATGTGCAAATTTTATTATTAAAAAAAAACAATTATTGGTAATTTTTTATTGATGTTTTATTTTATTACACGCCAACAATGTGGAATTTTACAGCTATTTTATTAGGCTATTTAGCCATTTGAAGCTTTTTATAGTCTAATTTTCCTCAAGGACTTGTTTAATTTTTTTTTGAATTAAGATTGAAATGTTGCAATGTAGCTACAATTGATATTTATTTTACTCCTCTCTTGAATTTATAGTTCCTTTTTGGAGTTTTTATTGAAATTTTGGTTTATGATCCTATGTTACTTGGTTTGAGGCTCTCTCCTTATTTGCAAATTTTTGGCATGTGTGGTGTAATGTGACATCTGTAAACTCCCATATCTCAAGGGGTTCCCTGGCAGGTCGTATAGGGGAGTAGATGCACTAGGGAATTATTTTGAAAGGGGTTGTAAATGGGACTAATATGGGATGGTTATTAATCCATTCTTCCCCTCGTTTGATGATTGTTCTTATCTGAAGGAGGAGTCCTTAGAGAATGGCCTCAAGACCATCTTTCCTAATTTGCTATGGTATCCTGGAATATTCATCCTTGTAAACCCCATTATGTGAGCCTTATGTTGTAAATTTTGTGATTGTATGAGGAAAAGAACACCCATTGCAAAGAGCATCCTTTGTATGTAGACATGTGCACCCATTGGGAAGAGCATCCTTTGTGTAAGGACAAGTGCACCCAATTGGGAAGAGCACCCTTGCTATTGTTTTGTGTACATGCGATATTGCAGGTAAATGTGATGTGGCATACCTATGAACTGTGTGAAAGTAATAAATGATGCAAGTTAATGTCCCTTGAGACATGGTATGAATGCCATGATTGAGATATGGTATGAGTACCATAATTATAAGGTAAATTGTTCTCTTAAGAACATATTTGGACAGATGTGAAGCTGATAACTCTTGAGATATGACTGAACATTTGTGATAAGACATTTTCTAATAGCATGGGTACTACTCATGTGAAAATTCTAAGATATATTAAAGATGCTTATTTGTTGATATACTGTTATAATTCAGTCAAAGATGGTTACATAGGCAATAATTTTTGGCTACATGGATATTGATTAACCTTGCAATTGTTTTATATATTGATATTATGAAAGAACTTATTCTAAATGTTGGATGTTAAAAGTTCATGAAAGTGAGGTCTCTTATGTATGTCTTCTTATGCATGAAAGAGATGTCTTTTATGTATCATTTTTTGGATCTACTATTGTTTTCAATCATGTGCAATAGTTATTGTCTATTTTGATACCTTGTATAGTTGCTATGATTAGTTGTAAGTGTCTACACTTCATAGGCTTTTCTCTGGCTCATTTTTTGAGCAATGGTTGATCACTGTGACTATTGTTCTATGATTTATGCTATTGTACAAAGTTGTTGTGTGAATTTGTGTAAAACTTTCTTTGGTCCAATACGAAACAAAAGGAATGTTATTATTTTAATGTTTTGATTTCCTTCATCATGAAAGTAGAATAATTAGCATGAATAATCATTTTCTTGAGTGTTACTATAATGCTATTAAGTTCCAACTCTGAAAGACTTCCAGGAGGAATTCTATACAAGGGGGGGAGGATGTAAGGCCTCTCCCTTTATATCAGTTCCATAGCCTTTCATTCTAAGCTTATGCTACACTACTATGTGGATTAAGGGTGCATCATTTAGATGATACAGGACCTATCTATGTTTGAGTGCCACTCTACTTTTATTCATTTAATTCTAAGAGTGAATTAATTAAATTCTTATGTGAATATTTCTATTAAGGTATGTGACTAGATCTACATTGATAGATACTATAATTGTCATGCTATATTGTGTTTCTAAGGTTCCCTAGTAATAAAGCTCCTTTCTTATCATTTGACTCATGTTGATTGGGAATGTCTCTGTGGACATAGAAAAAGTAACCCTTCCAATTTTTCTTGTTTTGTCCCTCCTTGTGCTTAATTGGCTTTATTTTTCCTTGATTTAATGATGCAATGTTGCCCACCCATTCACATTAGGTCTTGAATCTTTATGAATCATTAAGACTTTATGATGTCTTGTAAAAGTGTTGTGAAGTGTTGTAACACATTTTCACACTTTTCTAGACTCTTCTTAGTATAATTCACCTAAATACCTCCTCTTTATCACTTACCAAGTCTTATTTTAAATTTTTGTAAAGTATTGTAACAAACTTTCATGCTTTTCTAGGCTTTTCATCAATAATTACACCTTTCTTATGCTTTATTTAGCCCCTTTATACACTTACATGCCTTCATTAAGGGTATTTTTTAATATAAACCCAACAAAGATCATTTAAGACAACTTAATTCCCGACACCCATTTGCATGCCTTGAGTGGGACCCATTCACCATTAGGGGCGAATGAGTCCCTCTTGGCACAAAAATCAAAATAAATTCAAAATACTGGTGGGTTTTTATTTCTTAAGACCTAAGGTCGGTCTGTGATGTTGTATTTTTGGGAAATTAGGGCATAATTATGTATAAAAATATGATTTTCTATTCTAACCCCCATTCATTCAAGCATTCATTCAAGTATACATTCATGCATTCAATCCATCATATCATTCAAGCATTCTAGCATCCTTAATCATTCAATCAAGCATTCAAGCATCTTGGAGCAGCATATCTTCAAACTTCAACATCAAGGGTTTGGTGAGTTTATGACATTACATGTTATTTTTTCATCATTCTCTCTTTATTTTATTTCATTTTTAAGGGTTTGATTACCAAACTGGGGTTTGACCAAGGCAAACCCCTATATTCTAACCCTTAACACTTTTCCCCCTCTTTTCATGTGTGTTTTGCAGGTCTTGCATGCAGATTTGTCAAAGAGATAGGTGTTAAAAGTGTCATCAAATTTTCAAAGATCATTTGAAGTCAACAAAACCCTATTTGAAGCTTGGAGAACACTTTCCCGTCAGATTTTCTAGATTTGGATCTAGCAACCTATTAGGCAGAAAAGTGTAGATCAAGCCCCACAGAGTTGACCCTTGACTTTTCATAAATCTACAAGAGGACTAATTCGCCATCTATGGTGAATGAGTCCCACTGTCAAGCTGGAAAAAGTGTTTTCTGAATTTTTATGTTCTCAGCATCTCGAAACCTGTTTCGACAGTTTTCACCAGAAATAGGACTAATTCACCATATGTTGTGAATGAGTCCCAATGGGCTTCAATAGTAAACTCTACACCATTCCAAAACCTCTTCACATCAGCTTTCAGCCTCCAAGTGCACCTCATTCAATTTCATTAAGTTTTGTTATTGTTTGTTTATGTTTTTAGTTCTTTTTGCATATCACAATGTGTTTTCAAACACTTTGCATTTCTTAGTTTTGCATAAAAAATCAATCTATTTTATTAGTCCTTTGCATTTATATCATCTCATCTAGGCATATTTCATCCATATTACATTAATTGTGAGTGTGGACATAGCCGGTTTTTACCCTATTCCTTTCCTTGTAGGTGAAAGACCCTAGAAGTGAAAGAGAACATTAGGGTACCAAATCCTGTGTTTACATTTTGGTGAACCCAACTTTAGAAAAAATTTACTTCTTATTTCTAGTGCATTTACATCCTAGGGCTAGCTTGCATCAACATTGCATTAGATTTTGCATTGTTTTGTATCCTAGGGTTTTCAAAATTGCATTAGTGAAAAGATCATATAGATTTCATTTTTGCATTTCCAATCATTTAAAAACACTAAAATTCTACATTTGCATTATATTTTTGCATCCAACAATATGAAAAGCATAAAATTCATCTTAAATTTTCTGAAAAATTTCAAAATAATTCATCCTTGGACTCATTCGCCACCCTAGGCGAATTAGTGCAGTTGCATATTTTGCACTATAATTTCTGTCATTTTTAGAGCATTTTCTGCATTTTTGTTTTTTGTTATTGCATCTTTGTTACAGTTTCCAAAATTTCTATCATTAGCATTTTATTGCTCCTAGTTTGCATTACATTTGCATCCACCCTCCCTTTAGCAGCATTTGTATGTGTGTTTGGTGCCCTATTGATAATACTTTAGTGAGAAGAAATTCATGACTCATGGCATCCCGTGATAGCACATTCGTTGTGCACCTTGGGTTATCTAGAGCTACTACTCCTGGTATTGATAATAGTGCATTAGGCATGGACAATACCTTTAGTAACCCCTTGCATTCAAGCGGCATGCATGTTGACACATAAAATGATTCTATACCGCATGATAAAATAGTTAACATTCATGAAGACTTAACACATCTCCAACATCAAGTAAGTCTTGAAAACATTTCAGCCACTACCATTCCCACTATAGAAAACATCCATTGCATGCTTGAAAGTGATGAAGGCCTAGAAGTTGTGAAACAAATTGTTGAGATATATCAAAAACATGTTCCTTCCACCTCTAGTATACCTCAACCAGCAAACAATGTGATTAGCCAAGGAGGACCTCACATTCCTCCCCCTTCAACCATAGCATCCATACCTACCTACACCACTCCCCAAGTTGTAACAATCATGCAATCTATTAGTAATGTGACTCCTTCCTTTAGTATTCTTACTAGCACTCCTAGTTCCTTTGTGGCATTGAATGTTCTATCATCTACCACCTTCCCACCTATCAGTGTTCCCTTCACTCGTCCTACTACTACATACACTCCATCCCCACTCTCTCTTCCACCTCCTATCACCTATCCTAACCCTCTCATCACACAACTCTTCCACACTATTTCCTCTATGCAACAACAAATATCCACCATAAACCAAAGTCAAAATGCACCAACCACCTATTATGTCTGTAGCAGCACATTATCTTTGGAAATATTAAGAACACTGATGCCACAAGGAATTCAAATACCTAGATTGATAAGTACGAAGGGAAGGGTGATCCTACTAATCATTTCAATGCCTATACCACCTTATGTAGTGATTTTTTCCTTGACGATAAGTTGTTAGCTAAACCATTTCCTAGGACTTCAAAGGACACCACCTTGGAATGGTTTTCCTCTTTACCAAAATATTCAATTTGTTCATTTAATGAACTTGTTGATGCATTCATAAATCATTTCCAAGTGCACATGACTCCCAAAAAGACATTGGATAATTTAATGAGATGTAAACAAAATGTGGATGAAAAGGTAACAAACTTCATCTCACACTATCAGTCACTTTATCCCCAAATCGATTTCAAGGTTCCTAATCCACATCTCCAAAAGATGTTCATTGAAAATTTACAAAGTTAAATTCAAGATAAATTGACCATGATGAAATTTCCCTCTTTCATGCATCTATGTACAACCCTTTGTAACTCACAATTCAGTTAGTAGTCATGATGCCAAGTCCACCTCTGGCCGGGCTGAGAAATTTGAACATGCCAACCCAAACAATTCACAACCCTTTAGAAATTAAAACAAAGGGTTCTTAAATTCAACCCTCCTCCTCAGCAACCAACTCCATCTATCAATAACCAATTTTCTACTGTTAAAACAGTGGTGCCCTTTAGTTATGGGGATCCGAAGAAACAGTTCACACCTTTACCTAATACCCTTCATAACACGATGAATCAACTATTACAACAACAAATGATCACTTTTCCTACAGTTAAACCACTTGATCCTACTAAACCCTTACCCCCAACATTTAAACCAAATGCTTAATGTCATTTTCATTGCCAAAATGGACATGACACATAATAGTGTAAGCATCTTAAACACCTAGTGCAAGACCTCATTGATTTTGGTCGTCTATCCATTGTGGGTGTCAATGATCAAGGCAATAAGTCTATTGCCCCTCCCAATCAAAATTTGCAAATTTTTACCAACCCAATGCCTAAACACAATATTTCATTTGTCAAAGCTAGTGAACCTTCAAACAATGATGTGATGAATGTCAATACAAATGATGAACATCATGATCTTACTCCTCGTGTTACCCATGCTAATCCTATGGATGAAATTGTGGGTATGATAGACATTATCCCTCATAAGGGCCAAACTAAGAAATCTCTTGATATTACTTTTTCTTCTCAAGACATACTCAAAAATCTTCCTGATGGTCCTCTTTACATAGCAATCACATCTATGATAAGCCCCCTAATGGGATATTAATAGATCCCGCTTGTGGTGAGAACATGATCATGGAAGATTTTTTAGTATTATATGATCTTTATCAAGATGACTATGACAAACCAATAGCATGGATCAAGACACATAATGGGTTTGCATGCCCTACAAAAGGATCGATCATCCTTCCATTACATATAGGACATAAAACATTGGATGTAACATTCTCTATCATTCCACAGTCATATCAGTTTCGTCTACAGCTAGGCCATCCATGGCTTCGCTCGATGAAAGTTGTCCCTTCATTCATTCACAAATGTTTGAAGTTTCCACTTGAAAATGACATTTTTACTGTCCACCATAGTGGCTTTAACCCATTGTCTTCTAAAGGAAACTTTTCCTTAAAATCCTTTTGGCCTAAGCCCATGGAACCCATAACACCTCACAAAGACTTCTTTTTTATTGCCTATAAAAAATTCAAAGCCAAATGAATAGTGGAATTGTCTCTTCACAACATGTCCCCGTCCACTTCTGACACTCCCATCCTAGATGAGACAATGCTTCAACCTAAACTTGAACCAGCAAATCAAGATCAACCTTCATCATCCAAATGACCCAGAGATAATGAAACCAATCTTGCCATGCCTCTGCATATAAAACAAGTTTATAAAGCAAAAGAGAAAGTGATTGACCCACCTCCTTCAGTTCCTTCCATTCCTCCCCTTAGGGAAGAAAAGGTGCCTATATTGGATCAACCCGCTCTTACACCCACACAACTTCAAAATTGAATCAAAAGAAACCAAGGTGCTTAGGAGCATAGGCATCAACATCATCTCCTTGCTCATCAGTTACATGAAGAAGAAAACAAAGAAAATCATAATCCCCACTTAACAGAAGCAATGCATCACCACCCTCCTCCTGACCCAACACAAAGTAATCCAATACAACAATCACAGCAAGAGCAACACTCTCCTTCAGGTATAATCATTTTCCCTCCTGTTGTGATTCACCTGGATGATGATGAGGAAACAACAAAGATCGACGAAGAAATACATGATGAATAAAACACATTGTTTTCCTCATCTATGAGCTTAACCGAGATATATCATATACAGAGTGATGAGTCTGGCACTTCACCTAGTTCGGCCCTTGCTATTGTCCCTCTTGCCAGTTGTTCACCTTCCAAACATGATTGGGAGGTGGATGACTTGTTAGATGGTTGACTTGCATTCGCCTTACTATCCTTTTACATTTTTTTCTTTTCTTTTTATTTGGTGTGATTACATGTGCGTAATGTGATCCCTTGTGACGTGTTGTTTGATGTTCTCTCTCTTTATGCAATTCCTCTATTTGTCCCTTCATTCTTCTATATGTCGTACATTGCTTTTGCTTTTCTCTTTTCGCCTTTTTTTGTGTTTTCCTTTTGGGGACGATGCAAAGCGTTGAGACACCCTATGTCTCTTCCATGTTGACCCAAAAGGTCTTTCTATTTTCTTTTTTGTTTTGTGTTTTCCTTTTGGGGATGACGCAAAGCATTGAGATGCCCTATGTCTCTTCCATGTTGACCCAAAAGGTCTTTCTATTTTCTTTTTTGTTTTGTGTTTTCCTTTTGGGGATGATGCAAGGCATTGAGACCAAAATGTCTCCTTCATGTTGAACCACAAGGCTTTCTTTTTCATTTCCCCTTTGCTTTTCTCTTTTTTCCTTTTGTTTTGTGTTTTCCTTTTGGGGGATGACACAAAGCATTGAGATGCCCTATGTCTCTTCCATGTTGACCCAAAACAAATTCTTTTTCTTTTGTTTTCACTCTCTTTGTGTCATTCTTCCAGTTCTATGTGTATTTTGGGAATGATGGTAGTTCTGAGCTCTTTAATCAAAACATTGCAACAACGAACATACTGACCCCAAATCCAAAGATCCCTTATATGTTTGGTGTTTTCCTTTTTGGGGGAAACCCCTCTTTCTTTTGTTCCTTTTTCATTTGCATGATGTAGCCTTACTTGAAAATATATGACTTGACATAGGGCTTTCCAAGTTGGCTCTCATGTCTTATTTATTTTTGCAATTTTCATTTGCTACTTTAAAGAAAATACTCACAGAACGGTGTGTAGCAATTCCTTTAAAGTGGGGGCATACATTGGCATTATTCATTTTGAATTTTTATTTTTCTTGGTTCTTAGTGCAGCCTTCTTGTTTCATATGATGTGTTTGTCACTCTGTGGATGACATTGGGTATAGTGTCCTTCATAAGTGTGATCTATCTTAGCAGATTGCATTCCTCTTAGTGGCTTGATGTGACGCATTGCATCCCCTAAGTTGCAAATATTCTATTCTTTGATCAGTCCTCTTTTGGAGACATTAGACACAATGTTCCCTAAGTTATAGACCTCACATGAACTAAGCAAGAATCCTTCGAACATTTTCTTTTGCATGTTGCATTTTGCATTTATATGGCCACCTTGCATAACACAGCTTGCATGCCTGAGGAGACATCGTGTTTGTTCATGAGTTCTAAGCATACGAAGCTTTGCTTGTCTCATGAAGCACGAAATGACATTTTCCTTTGTGTCACCTTATTAAAGTTATCAGGAGGTATAACTTTGGTATGGTTGAGCGGGAAGCCCATTCTGAGGCACGACTTTCCCCATAGCCACCTGCATGTTTATGAGTGCATACCAGCTGTGAGTGTATGTTTCTCACCTTTTGGGCTTTCTCACCCGACGGACATGTTGATGGGTGTTTTTTCACCTTCTCAACACATGCAGCACATGAATGCACTACCTCTCTTGAAAGGCAATCTCCAACAACAAGTTGCTGAAAATTACCCCAAGGTCTCTCAGGTGTCAGGTCATGACACGCTTGGAATATCTCAGTTGGTTCAATGTGATTTTTTTGGTAATCACAAGGCAGACTTACGGAGTTAAGTTGGAGGAGAATTGGATCTTAAAATGGAGTTCTTAAGATGGGAAAGTTATTGCACAATCGTTGCAGGTTCAAAATGGTAGTCTGGAACTCCCCTTACGGCTTCAAATTTGGCTTTACAATGTGCAATGAACCTGGTTCAAAGTCACTATACAAAAAAGGAAAAAGGCAGGGGAAGGGAGAAGTTCCTGGACCTAAAACTAGCAATGAACAGTGACAATGGAGGACCTTGTTGCGGACAACATTCCTAAAACTGAGTTCCACTTAACTAGATTGCTTCACAGTCTCATGAAACTAGTGCAAGCTTCTAAGGATTGCAGATATTTGACCATTCATTCACCAAAAGCATGAATAAAGATAGAAATTTATTGCAGCTTTTAATTTATGCCCAAACTAACTTTACATAGCCATTTACCATCAATAAACAACAAAAAGTATGGACAAGGAAGCTTGCCAACACACAATAGAATTCTTCAATATCAATGCACAACATTAACTAATCTACTAATAACTTGTAAAAATCACAAACAATAAAGTAAATCTATTCAAATTAACTAACTATGAGAAGAAGAATCATGCAACATGAAGTTAGAACTCAAGAATCCACCAAAATCCAATGAATTTCTATTAAAATTCTAGTAGCATGTCTTTACAACAACTCAACTCTCTCTTGAAAATAAGAGGAGACCCCCTATTTATAGTGTCCAAAAAGAAAAATGAATGGCCAAGATTTAATCTCATTGTCTGGCCAAGATTCACTACAAACTAGGGTTTCACCTACCCCAAAATATACTAAAATTTAAAATTACATCCTTGTCATTTAGCTTATTTTGTCCTCATGTGGCAACACTGTAGCCCCTTTGTCTTTTTGTTGATTGCTCTTTGTTGTAGCTACTTTGTGAGGAATTCATCATCTATCATAGGATTTCCTTCATTCCTCTTTGTAGTGGCATATTCCACAAACTTTCCAATCAAATCTTGGAGCTTGTCCCACTCCAATATGTCTGATTGGATCACTTGAAAGTTCAACCTCCTTGATCTTCCAGTGAGTACATCTCAGTCCTTGTCATGCTTTTGTGCATTCTTTATCACCTGTTCAAATAGGGCGAAGGCTCGTGCAACAAATCCCATAAAATTGGACGTAGGTGCATCCGTGGTCCCGTTCTCCATTTTCTTGTGAAAGTAGGGCTTTATTTTCTCTAGGTCTAGCTCAACAACATGAACATCAAAATCTGTCATCAGCCTTAGGTATTCTTCATAGGCCACCCTGATTTCTTTGACCCAATCAATATCCAGCTCCACCTCATGGAGCACTCGTTCCAACATTTCCTTTATGTGATCTAATCCCAACATCCATGTCTCCACAAGCCAATGGTCACCTTCTACTAAGGAAAATTCTTTTTTTCAGGATTTATCAAGTATCTTGAGAATAGCCTCAAGCTTTAGGTGTGTGATTATGTATAGCTCTGGGAAGTTGGTGCAGAATTTCCTTATTCCCTCAAGTGTCTTTTTCACCTCTAGGAACTTGCTTGTTGTTCTGATAGCATGGCCTATGCCTATGTTTTCGTTGTAGAGGACTCACTGGAACCAATCCTCTATGGCCTTCATCCAATTCTTTATTTTTTCCAATTGGTCAATGTGGTCCTTGGACAGCAATTACGGCAGTGCCAAGGACGTGGTAGGGAACTCTTCGACTGACGACCATTGTTGGATGTATGTTGTTAAGTCAACCACCTGTGCTTTCAACTCCTCCTTGGAAGTCTTATCTTTGTGCATTTGGTGCACAATGGTGGCGATAGATCCTCGAATATGGTCAATCTTTTGTTCTCTTGTTGTTGTTTCCAAATTGAGGGTAGAAATATTATAACTTACCCCTTCTTCTCCCATAACTAGGGTGGCTATTTGCACTATCTTGGATCCGAACGCATCCATTGTTAGATGGGATTTGACCTTTGGCTTCTTCTTCTTCTTTGTGCTAATTTAGTTTCGAGCCAAGATGGCTTCCAATCTTTCCCTTGGATCCTTTGGGGTTGGGGTTTTCTTTTCTAGCTGTTTCTCTAGCCATTCTGGCATCTGAGATTCCCCTTTTGGTGATTCATGATCACCTTCTTCTTTGTAGGTGTGTTGGATTTCAATTTCTTTGTTTCCCAGAGCCTCTTGTTATGTCCTTTCTCCTTCTTCTTCATCAGAATCCTGGATGAATATTGTTTCCTTTCCCGGGGATTTAGCAGTTGCATGTTCTTTGGGGTTGTCCTCCCCTTCAATGGTTTTCTCTTCTTCTTCTTGGTCATTCCCATGTTCTTCATGATGTTCCATTTTCGGGCTCTTTTGGGCTTCAGTCTCTTCCTTGGGTTTATCTTCTTCTTTCTTTTTCTCTTCTTCATGCTGAGGCGACACCTCTTCATCGTGCTTGAGGCTCTCTTCTTGCTCTTTTGATAGAGGCATCTCCTTATCATGCTCAGGACTTTTATTTTGTTCCCCAGATGGTGGTTCGGTGTCTTCCTCCATTTCCTCTTCTACGTTCTTCTCCTCGTTAGAAGGCTGCTTCTCTACTTCTTCTCCAACATTCTTGAGTTGTTGAGCCAACTCCTCTTTGAGCTTTGGGTCAAAGGTTTCCACAATATATTTGGTACCCGACTCCTCAATGTCTTCCTCAGATGACTATGTCTCTTCCTCCTCTCCTTCACGCACCACTTTATCGATCATTAGATGTTGGTACTCAGGGTGCCCATGGTAGTCATCTGCTTCTTCCTCCATCTCTTTTGTTCCTTCTCTTTCTTGTCTCTCCAACTCTTCTAATATTTGCATTGTTGCTTTCATTTTTGGTGGTTCAGTTGGAGGAGTAGGGATAGGAAGGCCCTCAACAACCTATGCTAGGATAGCTTGCACGGCAGGGTTCATAAATACCCCAAAGAGCTTCATTGGCATGTTTTGCATGTGCCTAGCAAAGGCTTCCAGAAGCAATAGGGTGGGCATAGGCATTGTTGCAAAAGCTAGTGGAAGAGATGACAATGGAGACATGGATGAGGAAGAGAGTAGGGAAGTGGTGGCAGAAGAAGAATCTATTACCATTGCTTGCACAACATGCGAGGTGGAAGCAAGGTGGACCGAGATATCCACCGTAGGCAGAGAAGTGGCAACCATCACCTGAAAAGTAGGCAGAGCGGCAATAGTGGCGGTGATGGCAGCAGTGGTGACCATGAGGGTAGAGGCAGCAGGTAGGGATTTTGGCTACTCATCCTCTTGTTCTTCTCCTTCACGGAGTGGGTCCTCCTGGATGGTGGGCATCTCCATGAAACTGCCCGATGTCTTTGGCTTCTTGGAGGGTTCACCCTCCAAGGATTTTCTTGAATACACCCTGGGTTTAGGTTGTCTTTTAGCCATCTCTTTTCTCTTCCTTAACCTTGTGGCGGGAGGAGATTTTGAAGTTTCTCCAGATGGGGCAATAGCTGTCCCACTGTCGGTCTTGCTTGTTGGCTCATCCTCAAGCTCACCATATGTTAGGGTAACTCCCTGCAACTTCAATTTGGTGATTTTCCCGTCGATCCATTATTTGGTTCTTGCCTCAAGGGGCTTCATAAGACTATTGAGGTCATTGACCTCTTCTTTTTTTCATTTGATTAATGGCAGCGGGAGGTTGGCAACCGCACCATATCAAGGATCAATTACTGTATTTTCATCCTCCACTACTTGATCTGGCATAGGGAACAAGTTGACCTTCTTGATGAAGTACGATGTCATGTGCATGTAGTGCCTCATTCGCACTTCTTTAGCATCCCTGTAGTTGGCCCAAAAGTCCTCAACATCATGTATATGGGCGTGTTCCAACCCGACCATCTTCCTAAGTTTGTCATAGGGGTCCATCCGCAGCCAAGCAGTGTGGAGCTCCAGATTATATTCCACAAGTTATTTATCTGAATAGTCTGCACACTGGGATGTGTGGAGTTCATACATTCCTTGGTCGAAGGAGAGGGGATAGGGAATCCCCACCTTATGCTTGTTGCTCAGGAGGGCATGTGCATGTTGCAACTGCTAAGAGAGCTTTAGCAATATTATCTGGTCATTTGGGTACCGGGGCAGCTTGTATGATTTCTTCAAGAAACCTTCGGCCTAAATATAGGTAAACTTTGGAAATTGTATGAACAAGAAGTTGAACTAGTGGATGTAAGCATTGGCACTATGTGAGACCCTTCTTTTGAAGTCACCCCCGAGCAATCTGATAACATGGCCTATGAAGGTGTCATTGACTCTGCAGTAGTCCTTCTTAAAATTCATGTATTGGAACTGAGGGTACCTATCATAGACCTTTAATTCCCTGCCTGGAGCCTCATTTGAAGCTCTAAACAAGCCTCTGTATTGCATCCGGTCAGCCAGTAAATAGACCAAATAAGATGTCATGTAAAATCGCGAGGTCTTTTTCACAACCACAAATTGCTCGTGCAAGCAATTACTAATTATTCCTGCCCAATAGAACTTGGTTTTGCCTCGGAGGATCTCTTCCATGAAGTATAACATCCACTCCTAAAAGAAGGTTGTAGTTGGAAGACCCATACCTCAACTCAGTAAGGTTACCAAGTCATGGTAATCCTCATAGAAATCACTTCAAAAGAGCTCTAGGGGCACCTTATTTGCACTACCCCTCTTTTCTTTTAACCAGTACTGATTGATGATCTTTTTGCACTTGAGAGGGTCTACATCCCACGTCTCCTTGGCATCTTCTTTGGATGCTTCCTCCATCTCTCTAAATGTACAGATATGGAATTTTTTCCCTATTGACTTGGCAGACAAATCGGCCAATACATTCCCGTCTCAATCTACAATTCTTCTAGAATCTTCTTGATACGCCTCTCTGCAGGCCATCACGAGCTTAGGAGTAATGAGAGCAAGCGGTAAATTGGCAGCCTTGGCCAACCCACTGCTTCTAATCTTCCTGGCATTTTATGTCGTGGGGTTGATCCAGACCCTTTGCTTGAATTCTTCAATATCTATGTGTCCCAGATTAGTATATGAGATCTCCCTCTAATCTGTGGTGACTTTAGAGTTAAGGGGCTCCCCTTGGAACTTGTATTTATTTGGTCCTTGTCCTCTTTTCCTTTGGGTTCTTTAGTTGGCTTATTTCCCTTATCTTTCTCCACGACCACCTTTGAAGGTCCTGCACCTGGTTCCATATATCCTGCGGGTGAAAGAGCGATAAGCACATTCAAGCATGAAACATGAGGAAAGTTAGCCAAAATCCCTCAAAAAAATGTTACATTAGATAATTCATCACTTAAAGGTCTTAAAATTTATGTAGATTGTCATTAACCTTTCACAGGAGGGAGTTATAACAATTCGGGCCCAGGGGTGTGGACTTCCCTAGGCTGGTGGTTGTTCTGATGCAGCTGCTGAAGGGATGACAATCAGGGCACGACAGCCTGCCTGTCCCAACCCACATCAAGATTTAGTCATGAGGTGGGGTCCACCGAAGAGTTCAATCCATTTTAGCATGTGGTTCAAAGTCACTTTGAAGATTTGGAGGTGTTAAGTTCATCTTTTAAGCATGTGGAATCAAAGGAAAGCTCAGCTGTTTGAGGGCCTATTGTTGAAATGAAGCTGGGAAGACAGTAGTGCGTGAGCGGTGTTCCACTGTGTGGGACCCGCAGACTCAGAGGACGGTGGATGCTTCATCATTGAAGTTCAAATCACTCAAAAGGATGTGGGTCGAAAGGCATGGGCAGATGATGGGTGATGACCATTCAAGACGGTGAAGGCCAGACGGAAGTCCAGGCAAGGAGCCCCGCATGATCGAGTGTGCATGGAGCTTGGGCTTTCTCATTTGTTATCAAATAGTCAGAGGAAGATGGCAGGGTCGGGCCCCACATAGCAAGCCGATGAAGGTCGATGGACGCCTAGAACAATGGGGGCGAGACGGAAGCCCGCGACCAACCACCCACAAAAGACGGTCTGCCTAAGGTTCGTCACTTGTTCATTTCATTTCGGTTCAGATGGATGTGGAGGGCTCGGGACCTGCAATGCAAAAGGTCATCATGCAAAGGTCCTTCAAAATGGCCAACCAGCCACGGCGATCCACAGATGGAAGTCCGCCGGGTGAGGCCCGCAGAAGCACTACTTAGTTATTTTCGATGTGGGAGTATTAGACGACATTGATAAGATCGGGACTTTCCTGCCAAAAGCATGCTAGGATCCTGTTGTTTTAAAAGGTCATTTACACATAGATTGTTGTTTTTGATTCAGGTGGCGGGCCGAAGGGCAGAAGCCGATAGGCGAAAAGACGAGCCGTGAAAGTCGTTTGAAATGATGAAGTTAAGACAGAAACCTGCAAGTGGAAGTCCACAGGGAGAGGCCCACAATGGATTGAGACTTAAGCATTTAGAGTGGTCAAGTTCGATGGGCAATGATAGGGGCGGGACCCGACCGTCGGGAGGCCATGATTGAATAGTCATTTGAAATGGCAAAGCTAAAAGGCATTCTGTAGGCGGAAACTCGTGCCTGGGACCTGAGAGGGTCGATGGATCTACGTTTGAGTTCACAAATTTTAGCTAAGTTCGGGGTGGCCGAGTAGGGGGGACCTCTCCCGAGGGCAGACCCGATGGGGGCATTCATTGTTTTGAGTTTAAAGTATTTCCAAAGCAAGATAACATCGTTGGCTAGGTTGTGGGCTCATAGGGCACAGATGCCCTGGTTGAAGAATGACCGCGGGGACCTCAAGTCCTGCACGCGGCCTACAAGGTGATCTTTGAAGTTATGGATTTTGTTCGCCATAATTTACCCTAATTAGATTTCAGGTTTTCTTCCTTCAAACTTAGCAATTTTATACAGAAATCAAAGAAAATGTAAACATGGCTCATGGTGGAAAACCTACCTATGAGGCCCGATGAAGATGGACAAGGAACAACTAGCAATGGCTTCAGATTAGCAAATGAGCTCGGCAGGCTCGACGGTGGTGTGGACAAGTGATCTCTAACTCACTTCTGAACAACTGGCAGATGAAAATGACAGCTAAAATTGAGCTATGTATAGAAAATGGTGCATTTAATGCACCTCATTAATGTGTGTACTACGGCATTGAAGGTTGGTAAGTAATCAATTTAAAAATGGTCGCGGGAAGGGCAGAGTCCATTGGGCGGACGACAATCAAGGCTTGGCCATTCGATCGTTCAATAATGAAAACGACAATCAGTGAGGCGGGTCCTGTGGCACGGAAGGTCACTGGGAAAAGGTCGTTTGGGACGGCCAAGGAACTGAGGAAGCCCGCATGGGGCGGCCCATAAGGGCAGACCCACTCGACTCAAAGGATGCCAACTTCAAAGAATGAAGGCAAACAGTTAAAGGAGTTCCACAAAGACCTAAAGCCTTGAAAATTTGAGGGTGGAAAAACATGGTCACTTCAAGATGATTTCTTTAAGACTCACTTACCACTTAAAATATGGAAATAGGGGGCATGCAAAATGAGGAAACAACAAAGCAACCCGACGAAGCGAAAAGAAAGGCGAAAAGAGGGCCCCCATTTCGAACAAGACGTGTGTGCTATGGGCACAACAAGACAACCATGAGTTCCATCGCCCCAAAGTGAGTATGCATTTTCTTTCTGAACAAATGGCCTAGAGCTGATCCACAACGGGCTGGACAAATGATCAAAGTTTGATCTGATTCTTTCTTTTGTCTTTCTCTTTCCTTTTCCTCTCTTTCGCTTTCATGTGCTTTTTTTCTACTTATGTTTAGTTTTCCATGGGATCTTCATCTTGGGGACTTGATCATCCCTCTTGATCGTTGTTGTCTCATCTTGCTAAGCATTAGTTCAATGGAACCCCTCTAGAGATGCATTGCTCTACTTTAGTGTGAGTTTGAAGCAAGTTCATCCTCTCACTAAAGTGGGGGCTAAATGTGGACACAGAAAAAGTATCCCTTCTACTTTTTCTTGTTTTGTCCCTCCTTATGCTTAATTGGATTGATTTTGCGTTGATATAATGTTGTAATGTGGCCCACATGTTCACATTAGGTCTTGAATCTTTATGAATCATTAATACTTTATGATGTCTTGTAAAAGTGTTGTGAATCGTTGTAACACATTTTCACACTTTTCTAGACTCTTCTTATTATAATTCACCTAAATACCCCCTCTTTATCACTTACCAAGTCTTATTTTAAAATGTTGTAAAGTCTTGTAACAAACTTTCACACTTGTCTAGGCTTTTCATCAATAATTACACCTTTCTTATGCTTTATTTAGCCCCTTTATACACTTACATGCCTTCATTAAGGGTATTTTTTAATATAAACCCAATAAAGATCATTTAAGACAACTTAATTCCCGACACCCATTCACATGCCTTGAGTGGGACCCATTCACCATTAGGGGCGAATGAGTCCCTCTTGGCACAAAAATAAAAATAAATTCAAAATACTGGCGGGTTTTTATTTCTCAAGACCTAAGGTCGATCTTTGATGTTGTATTTTTGGGAAATTAGGGCATAATTATGTATAAAAATATGATTTTCTATTCTAACCCCCATTCATTCAAGCATTCATTCAAGTATCCATTCATGTATTCAATCCATCATATCATTCAAGCATTCTAGCATCCTTAATCATTCAATCAAGCATTCAAGCATCTTGGAGCAGCATATCTTCAAACTTCAACATCAAGGGTTTGGTGAGTTTATGACATTACATGTTATTTGATCATCCTTCTCTCTTTATTTTATTTCATTTTTAAGGGTTTGATTACCAAACCGGGGTTTGACCAAGGCAAACCCCTATACTCTAACCCTTAACACTTTTCCCCCTCTTTTCATGTGTGTTTTGCAGGTCTTGCATGCAGATTTGTCAAAGAGATAGGTGTTAAAAGTGTCATCAAATTTTCAAAGATCATTTGAAGTCAACAAAACCCTATTTGAAGCTTGGTGAACACTTTCCCGTCAGATTTTCCAGATTTGGATCCGACAACCTATCAAGCAAAAAAGTGCAGATCAAGCCCCACACAGTTGACTGTTGACTTTTCAGAAATCTGCAGGAGGACTAATTTAGCATTTGTGGTGAATGAGCCCCACTGCCAGGCTGGAAAAAGTGTTTTATGAAGTTTTTTGTTCCCAGCATCCCAAAACCCGTTTCGATAGTTTTCACCAGAAACAAGACTAATTTGCCATCTATGGCGAATGAGTCCCAATGGGATTCAACAATAAACTTTGTTGCATTCCAGAACCTCTTCACATCAGCTTTCAGCCTCCGGGTGCAACTCATTCAATTTCATTAATTTTTGTTATTGTTTGTTTATGCTTTTAGTTCTTTTTGCATATCATAATGTGTTTTCAAACACTTTGCATTTCTTAGTTTTGCATACAAAATCAATCTATTTTATCAGTCCTTTGCATTTAGATCATCTCATCTAGGAATATTTCATCCATATTACATTAATCTTGAGTGTGGACATAGTCGGTTTTTACCGTATTCCTTTCCTTTTAGGTGAAAGACCCTAGAAGTGAAAGAGAACATTAGGGTGCCAAAACCCATGTTTATAGTCTCCTATAGTATTCACTTGAGGTTCTTCATATCAAGTATAATGAATAAAGTCACTAAAGGAACCTTAGAGATTTTAGTAAATATAGCAGGTGTAGATTTGATCCCTATGGTATTGCTTAACTAAGAGAGATTAAGATAGCAAGTAAATAAGGATAGAGGAAGAGTCTTAAAGTCTTCTTTTCTTTTGGGTTTTGCCTTATCATGGAATAATGATTTGCTCTTAGATTAGAACATCACACCCATATTGATAGTTAGGAGATGCTAATAAAGAGTTAATCTAATAAGGATAATTGAATCCAACTATAGTTAGAATGATTTATTGATAATATGATTGTCATTATTGTCACAAGGGAATCTTATGGATGTCAGAGGAGAGGCTACTAGAAATGAATTGATTGAGGTCAACAAAGGCACCTCATTGAGGTTAGTAGGAGATCTGAGTGATATCAGATGAATAGCTATTGTTTGAGGCCAAAAGGACTTCATAGGGTTGTTAGAAAGAAGTATTCATTGGCCTTAGGGTGTCATTATAGCAAGCCTTGGAGAGTTCCAAAAGTTCATACTTTGGACCTTGGGCTTACCTGTATCATTTGCTAAAGAGGAAAGAGTTAGTCCTTTTCAGTTAAGTCCGACCGAACTTCAGACTTCGGGCTTGAGGCTTACTATCTATTGGAAGGTATTAGACTTTGGGCTTTGGTCATACCCTATACCGAATGCCTCAAAGAAATGATGAACCTGATTGAGTTAAAGTCCAAAATGGCTAGGGGCAATGAGGTTAAGTTCTCCTATTGGGCATTGGAGATCAGCCCTAAGGCTTACGACTTAGCATATTTTTAAGTAAGAAGTAAGTTGGAGTCAATTTCCAAAGGGCGTTGGACATCTGGCCTCGCCCATGCCCCATGTTGAATCCCTTAAGAAAATGAAGGAAGAGTGTGCTAAGTCCGAAAAGGTTTCAGACATCAGACTTCAACATTGAGGCTTACACCTTGACTTAAGGTTAAGAAAGCAGTAAAAAGGTATTAGCAAAGGCCGACACCTAAAAAGGTTTCGTCATTGCAGGTCAGCTTTGAGGTTTATGTCTTAACTGCTTTGCAAGCTAAGCAGTTAGTATGAAGAAATCCTGAAGGTCGATGTGTGAAAGGGTTAAGGTTTGTGAGTGATGTGTTCAGGTGTCATAGATGGTAAGAAGGCTCATGCCTTATCAAAGGGAAGGTAAGTGTTAAGAGATAAGGTCAAACCTTGACACCTGAGAAGGTTTTAGAGTTTGTGGGTTGATGTTGAGGCTTATGCCCTAACATGAAATAAAGGAAGGAGTATGAGGTAACCCCAAACCATGACATTTGAAATGGCTTCAGTGTTGTGGTTTTGGCCTTAATGTTTATAACTTAACTATTTGATAAGTATGTGGCAAAAAGAAACCTCAAATCCCGACATCTGAGATGTTTTTGGTGTTTTTGGGTTAGCTTGGAGGATTATGTATTAGTGGATTGTCAAGTAGTCGGTAAGAAGAAACTCAAAGGCCAGCAACCAAAAGAGTTAAGTGTGTCGATGCTCACAAAGGTTATTTCGAGCATTGTGGGTTAGTAGGTTGGCTTACACCTTAACACAAGGGTATGAAAGCGATAAGGTGGAAGAGAGAACCCTACCATCCGACAACTAAAAAATGTGTTAAGAGTTTCATGATTTAGTGTTTCAAAGGTTAGAGTGTGGGCTTGCAATGGTGCACAAGAAGCAAAATAAAGGGTAAGGCCAATGGCCGAACTTCGACAAGTATAAAGAGTATAGGACATCATGGTTCGGTCTTGTTTCTTGAGGCCTCCAAAGAATGTCAAACATAATGTAGAAGGTAGAGGGTAAGGTCAAAGACTGAACCCCGATAGGTGTAAGGAGCTTCAAAGTTATGAGTTTGGGCTCGCTTCTAAGGCCTTTCTATGCATGCCAAGCATGAGGTAGGGCAGATACCCAACACCTGAACCCAAAAGGTTGATAAGCTTAAGGTCAAAAAAATGGAGTAATCCTACCATCCCGTGTATTCTTGCATTGACCTAGGTTGATCAATGCAGGGATGTAGGTGAACGACACATGGAAAGAAATGATTGGACAACTGACTCACATCATTTTTGTCAATCATTTTGAACAGGTGACGTGTGCATAGGGGTAAGATCAATGGAATAGTTTTAGGTGAAGATCTACATACAACATTTAAAGCCTGTCTAATCTAATGGTCGTACTTAAATGTCATGATGGTTGAGCGATAACTATCTAATCATGGTGTGGATTTCAAGACTGATGGCCTACATTCAAAGGCTAGTTTTTGTCAATGGTTAGGAAAAGGAAGCGAAGGCACAAAAATTGAGATGTCAACTCCAGGGGGCATTCTTATGAAGGAATGAAGAAAAATGATGCCACCATGAATGCAAAGGATGGCTAGGTAAGCAAAAGGAGTACATTTTGAATGCAAAATAAACCCAAGATTATGTTATGCCAAAAGTGGCAGGAAAAGGGAATTTGGTCAGGGGTGCATGAATCGAGGGGAGAAGATGTGGATGAAGAAAAGAGGAATGGCCTTGCATGTGATTATTCTCCAGGCGGCAAAGGTTAAAAGGTTAGAGTCTCACTACAGTTTCATAGAGGCTCGTATGTCTGAAGTTCTTCATTTGATTTTCATGCAGGACAAAGAATGGTGGAGTTGAAGCAAAGGCTCAAGACACCATCTTAGGCATTGGATAATATTTACGCAAGTATGGGGGTTTATCCCTAGCTAGTTTTAAGCATACCCACCTGGTGTTTTTGTGCATGTAGATGCATTTGCATATTGAACCCTATCGTGTGTGTTGGGGGTGTTGGTCATGTTTTTCATCTATTATTCTAGTGAGAATAATACCTAGGAGTTTTTGTTATACCCGAATCGTATCTATGAGTGCTTTGGGACTATGTAATTAAATTTAGCCTCCATCAACCATTCCATTGGTATCAAGTGAAACCCTTGTTCATAAGCCATTATATGGCGATTTTAATGTTATCCCTAAGCAAATAGAAATCAAACTTCTACATCCTTCTTGGTATTTAAATGCCAGTAATAGTATATTATATATATGTTATGATACATGATAGCCGATAAGAGTAATGGGTATTGGAAATTCCTTGTTTAGCAAAATTGACTATCACTCATGGCATTGATTGATAGTTGCTTAGTTGAATCTTGTCTTGAAATATCAATTTATATTATTTAAATAGAAGACCCCATTTCATCATCATGGGGTTAAAATATTTCTTGCTCGAGGGTTTGGCTAGAGCTCACGAAGCTTCATGATGCCAATATGGTTGGGAGGAGAGCAAGTTTGATTCTTTGAGTTATCTTATTGTTGTAAATTATCTTGTGGTCAAAGGTGGCCATCGAACTTTTCACTTAACTAGAATTGCACCCGTGAAATGAGGAAGATATTAAGTACAAACATTAAATTATCACGTAAGCATGATGTGTTATGCTTATGAATATATTGTCCCTTAAAACCATGCCTATCCATATTGAGGTTTTAGACCTTTAGCTTCACCTAAGTGGGTGACAGCCGACAGTGAATTTTTTTGGGGTAAGAGGACCCTAGAAAAGGTTGTGTACCCACTCTTATATTCTATAATAAATTGATTAGAGGCATAGGGTGAATTGTGTAAAGCATTAAGGTTAGCTTATTTCTGTGTTTTAGGATTATGAGGGTGACTAAGGTAGAGTGGTTCTTGAACCTAAGGGTTATACTCCTTGTGTTAGGAAACCAAGTGTATGAAGGTTGAATTTCCCATAAAGATTTAATATGTGGATTGTTTCGTTAACCTTTCACCCCTTAATCTTCTGAATGTCATATGGTGACCTTTGTATGGTTGGATTAAAACCACGTCCTAAATTATATTTATCTATTCAAGATATATTTTGGTTACCTTCATCCTAGACCAATTCTTGTTTATCTATGTTGGCAAGTGGCCCTTGAGGGGCATTGTAATCAGGATTGTTAATCACTCCTTATAGTAGAAGGAGCCCTTATAGATTCATTGTTGCCATTCATTCTTAGTATTTACTACCATTTTGAGTTAGTGGTGATTTAAACTTGGGTGAAATGTGTGATCATTGGCCAATCAAATTTGAGTTGGGTGAACTCAAGTTGTTGAACTACGGTTCCATTGCAAAATATATACATAGGCAAGGTTGTCAAAGACAAGCCCTTGAGGAATTAGTCTAGCCCCTAGGGTTTGCTTTTTTTTTCCTTGGAGTCAAAATTGTTACATTGTATGGTCATAACTTGTGACTTGAATTAAGTTGTGATGAATGAGGAGTTGTAGTGATAATCAAGCCTACCTTGGTTATGTGGATTCCATGTCTCCTCTTGAAACCATATTAGGATTGTCTAAAACAAATCAGTTCCTTAACTAAATATCATAGTCTGTAATTTGGACAATTGTTGTTATGCTTTTTATGAAATGTGTGCTTGGAAACAAAGTTTGGTGAGTTAGTCGTGTGTTATAATCAAATTTGAAAGTTGTGTTTTGCCCTTGGCTGTATTTTATTGCAATTTTTTTTTGCATGAAACACTATGTGATCAATCATTCATGAGATATCGTCCTCTTTTTCTCATGTGGTTTTCACTTCTTGGCTTTTGGTGGCTTGCTTTTTGATTTCTTATACCATTTATGGTGTGTGGTTTTTTTTTCTCTGGTGTCTGTCACTTTGGTCCTTCTTTGCCCATGTTTTTTTTGGGCTTTTGTTGTTTGTTGTTGCTCTTTTATAGACAACACTTTTTTCTTTGTAACTTCTATGTTTTTTTGTTATCATTTTTTCTCCCTACAAAGCTTTTCTAGCTTCTACAATATGCAATATATTTTTAATCAATTTGATATTATGAATTATTTTTCAGGGAAAAAAACTATGACTGACATAGTTGAAGTTGAGTTTGTCTATCAAAATATATAAAATTATTTTTAAAAAATATATATAATTTGATTGGTTGATTATAAGAAAATTAAAATATAAACATGCAATATGTTTTTGATTATATAAGCAACATTTACAGGGTGTTGCTTATATTAATACATAAGCAACATGTTTAAATATAAACATGCAATATGTTGAATCATAATAATGACAAAATATAAATATAAATTTTAAATTTTAAAAATTCAAGATTAAATAATAAATATGATAACATGCTTGTTTCAGATTTTAACTTGTGTATTAGTAATATTATTATAAATATAAATTATATTGATTTTATAATTATATATTTTAGTTTTATAAAATAATATTATCTAAATATATTATAAAATATTTAATAAATAATAGAGTGATAAATAACATAAGGAAGGAAAATGGCACAGGTTGGCGAGCAGGAGCAAAAAAATGCAGAGACGCAACAAACTCGATGGGGTGCAAGGAGGTAGATGATGTTCCAGAGAAGAAAGTAGATGAAGTCACAAACCAACATAAGGTAGAATAGATCCCGCAATGGGTTTTCAAGAATGTAGCCTGGGTGGACAAATGCCATCCACACTACTAGAAAAATGAACAAATGGAGGAACAAAGCGATATTCAAAACAAATTCTAGCTTGGAGAAGGGGAGAGATGGGCTCCTGATCAAAATTTGAAGCCAACAAAGCGTTGAAGGAGTAAGCATGGTTGGAGAACATGCAAGCTAAGGCGTGGGTGGTTCCGGGAAAAAGATCGCCATGGGAAACCATCGCATCCCAGTTGGCGCAACAAGGGTAGTGAGATTCAGAAGTGGACCAACAAAGTTTGGAGAATTAAAGGTTTGGACATCACTGAGCCAGGAAACAAAGAAATATTGAACCAGCAAGCGAGGGAGGAATACGAATTTGGAAGAAAGATGAATCAGAGAGACTGAGACTTGCTCAAAAGGAAAATAAACAGAAGAAACTTCCAATCCAAGGTGAACGGCAATATGAACCTATGACCACGGGGAAGCAAACTGTACCAAATGCCATCAGAAATGATCGAAAAAAGAGTAACCAGGCTTATGGAGAAAGCATTGTTCACCAAGTGGACTAGTCCATACTACCCTAAGGAGGAAATCAAGGCATGGTCGGAAAACAAATTCAAAGACGGGTAAGCATCTATCAACTACTAAACTCATTTTTTCTCATAGAATGCATAGATCAATAATTAAAACTAGAAATCGTAGAAGGGAAACCCCTGTTTATGAAAGGCCATTGTTTTCATTGCCTAAATTGGAGTGCAAGCTTCAACCCCTGGAATTACAAAATAAACCAAATCCCTACCTGGATCAAACTAGTAGATTCACCCACATAATTTTGGAATGTAGAAGCTATGGTGAGACTGGGTGATGCCCTAGGAGTGTGCTTAGGGGTTGATGAGGACTTTATAAATAGAAAAGATGGGGTAGAAGCATGTATTCTAGTAGAAATAGATGAAGGGGTTGGAATATATAAGAACATAGAGAAACTGACTAAATTTGGGAGTTGGCAACAAGAGATAGAGATTGGGAGGGGACATAATCCAAAAAATGTCTCTTTAGAGAATCATGCCTGTGGAGCTCCTCAAACAGGGGAATGGATGCCAACACAAACCACAAAAAGAGGGAAGAAACAAGAGAAGTTCCATACCAAGGAACAACAGCCAAAACCTCAGGAGACATATCTAAGGATTGTAGAAATGAACATGTGCAATGGAGGCCTAGAGGAACCCCTAAGGAATCTCATATGCCCCCCACACTAATGAAGGGAAATTCAGAGCTAGGAAATTCTCAAGCAGAGAAATCCCTCAATTCCCTTATGGATGATACACAAGAACTCCAGGGGGACATTCAAAACCAACTCTGGAAATTAACAGAAGTAGAAAGGGCTGAAAGGGACTCCTAGCCTCTAGAAGCAGAGATTGGAAAGGATAAGCAAAACACCAAAGCAAGCAATGTAGATACCCCTCAAGAAGAAAGAGAGGATTTGTTCCAATCAGAAGAAGAGGAGAGTGATCAGTATTCAGATGGAAAAGGTGATCTTTGGGAGGAGGTTGAGGAAGGAGAACTACTGGAAGTCAGCCAGCTTAAGCAAAAAAAATCAAAGATAAATGCCCATAACATAAAGAAAAAAACCAAAAAAGACAGGATGTCAAACAAGGCCAAACTGATGATTGCAGGCAATGCCTCTGGGTAGAAAAAAATAGTTTTTGGGAAGGATAGCCTCCTTCCCAAGGAAAAATTAGGATCATAACGTGGAATGTCAGGGCATCAATGCCCCTAACAAATGGTGCATGGTCAAGCGCTAAATTGACCAATCAAATGCAGACATAGTATTCATACAAGAATCAAAATGGAGCAAGGAAGAGGGTCAGAAAAGATTGTGCAACTGGAGACAATGGAAAATCCATTTTAAGGAGGCCGCAAGAGCATATGGGGGTTTGGAAATCATCTAGAACCCACTCACAATAGAAGGAGAAGTAGAAATGGAAGAAGATAATTGGCAACTCTTCAAGTTCAAAGATATGAGATGAAATGTCTCCTTCTTCAACATTAATGTATATGGGCCAATAGCCACAGGGGAAAAAAGAAAGTGTGGGATAAAATATCATGTGAAATAGAAAACAGGAGAGCGGAGAAAGGAATTGTAGCTGGGGACTTCAATGCAACCTTGAACAATGAAGAGAAGCAAGGAGGTCTAGGAAGATTAATGGCCATCCAAAGAGACTTCCAGGAATTTATAAACAAGAATCTATTAAAGGATGTGCAAACCAAAAATAGAACATTCACTTGGTCAAATAGAAGAAAGGACTTTACCAATATAGCAGAAAGATTGGATAGCTCTAGGGAGACTGGGGAGAGTTAGAAGCCACACAAGAAGCCCATATACTTCCTTTTATAGGATCCGACCATTTTCCAATCATATTGTCCTTTGGTCAGGATGATCCTCCCAAAGGCTTCCCTTTCAAATTTGAATACATGTGGCTAAGAGTGAGCATCTGTTGGAGTTGGTAGAAAAATGGTGGAGCGAGATCAGATTTGGTGACAATTCAAAGCTTTTCAAGTTAAACAAAAAATTGGGATACATCAAAAATAAACTGAAGGAGTGGAACAAAACACACTTCAAGAACATATTTCAGGAGAAAGAAATAATAGAACAAGAAATCAGAGTCATAAATGAACATATAATAGAAAAGGGAATGGATGTAGAAGATTTTGAAAATGAGAAAATTTTGAAAGATGAGTTGGCCGAAATTCTGAAGAGAGAAGAATGCTATTGGCGCCAAAATTCAAGAGAAACGTCGTTGAAAGAGGGTGAAAAAAACACCAAATTCGTCCACAAAACAACAATTTCCAACCGTAGCAGGAAAAGGATTGAAGAAATCAAGAAGACCAATGGTGAGATAGCGCAGTCTATTGAAGAGGTCAACAAGGAGGTAGCAATTTTTTTTGAAGAAATGCTAAACAAAGAAAGCCAAGAAAACAGGGCTGCTAGAGACAATCTATTGAGTGCAATCCCTTCAATCATATCGGAAGAACAGAATAAACACCTATATCAAAATATCTCCATGGAAGAGGTAAATGAAGTAGTCTTTTAGATGAACCCTGACAAAGCTCTGGGCCTGAAAATACCTAGGGGCAACAGTGGAGGAATCAAGAAAAAGAATGACAATGCTAGTGGCAATGAATCACACCATTCTGGCTCTAATCCCCAAGAAAAAAGATTGACAAACAATTATTGATTTCAGACCAATTGTTCTATGCAATACGGTGTACAAGGTGGTCATAAAAATAATAGCAAGCAAACTTAAAGAAGTGCTAAAAGAGATAATATCAAAAGAACAAAGTGGATTTTCCCCAGGTCGGTCAATAGTGAAAGGCATAATCACCGCTCATGAAACCATACTCAGCTAGAAAAAATAAAGAGGCTCGCATGATTCTAAAACTAGACATCCTTAAGGCCTACGACATGGTAGATAGGCAGTTTATTTTGGAAGTATTGAGAAAATTTGGATTTGGGGAGAACTAGATCAAATGGGTTAAAATTTTCATCTCCATAGCAAAATTTTCAATGTTGGTGAATGGATCGGCTCATGGCTTCTTCCCCTCTACAAGGGGACTAAGACAGGGGGATCCCCTATCTCCATTTTTGTTCATAATCATGGCAGAGGTTCTTGGGTGAGGAATCAAAAGACTTAGAAGTGAAGGAAAATGGAAAGGGGTACATGTAGTAAACGGATTGGATCCCTCAACACATCTCCAATTTGCAGATGACACAGTCCTGATGGGAGAAGCTAGCATGAGGGAAGCAAGAGTGATAATTTTTTTTTTGGATGACTACTATAGAGCTTCAGGACATAGTATCAACTGGGGCATATTGAAAGTATTCTTTCTAAATACCCAACCAAGCTTGCAAAAATATATAGCCAAAATCTTGAACTTGAAAGTATCCACACTGCCAAGGTGCTTCTTGGGAATTCCCCTATTTGCTGGCATCAACAAAAATTACTATTGGGAGAATATAATCAACAGCTGCAAGAACAAACTAGGTACATGGAAGGGAAAATGGATGTCATCGACAGGCAGACTATTGATGGTCAAAACTGTCATGTCAGCTATACCAATATACTTAATGTCATATGCCTAAAACTCCCTAGAGTAGTAGAAGAGGCCCTCACCCAAATCTTCAGAAGGTTCTTTTGGAGTGGAACAAGGGATCATAATAAGTTCCCCTTAATGGCTTGGGACAAGATATACACACCTAAGGAAGCTGGAGGAGCAGGGATCAAACAACTGTCCATAATGAATCAAGCTATGTGAGCTAAATTGGTATGGGATATCTATACAAAAGGGGAGCAAAGTTGGGTCAGAATCATGAGAAAGAAGTATCTAGATTCAGATGACCCAACAAGAATTCTCACAACAGTAAACCCCTCGAGAGGATCAACAATTTGGAATTTCATTATGGAATGTCGAGACATAATAGCAAATCATGTAACATGGGAAGTCAGAGATGGCGATAGTGCATCCTTCTAGAAAGACTCCTGGTGTGGAAAACCCCCCATTTGCAACACTCCGAACTTGGATTAAATCAAAGAGGAAATGATAAGGTTGTGGGGGAACAAGGTTGCCAACTATGGCAAAAGGATTGCCAATCAAGGAACCTATAGCTAGTGCTGGAATGATCTCCAAACACTCAATGCTCCACAAGCACAAAAAGATGTACTAACAAAGATCCTCAAAGAAAGGTATTTTGTTCCATCCAGTGACAAGGATCTGGTCAAATGGTGTGGCTCTACAACAGGCACATACAAGGTGAAATTAGGCTACAAGATTAAGGAGATAGTTATGGCTCGACAAGATTGGCCAAGCAAACTGATTTGGGGGAAGAAATTCCTCCCCAAGGCTGGTGTGTTTGCCTGGATGGCGATACAAAGAAGAATCCTCACAGAGGATAGGCTAGCCACCTTTGGAGTACAAGGCCCGGGAAGATGCTCTTTATGTAAGGAAAATGAAGAAACAACAAATCATCTCCTACTTACTTGTCCCTATGCAAACAACTATTGGAATATTGTGAGAGAGAAATTAAACCTACAATGTCCTATGCCAGTAGGCCTCTCAGCCTGGTTCAAAATGTGGCCCCAAAAAGGAAGCAAAATTGTCTTTGGAGGAATTTGGTAGATAACCCCATCCATTGTGATATGGGAACTATGGAAGGAACAAAATGGGAGAATGTTTCAAGGGAAAGAGATGAATAAGGATAGACTATGGGACAAAATCAAAAGAGCTATAGTTGAATTGGTAAATGAGGATGCTTGAAGCAAGGAGAGCAAGCATAAAATATACACAAATTGGGATGACTGCCTAACCAAAAAATTCCCTAGTCTTAAACCACCCCTTCTAAATGGAACCAACAAAACCCAATCAACCAAGGCAAAGAAAGCAGAAATAGTTTGGAAAGAGCCAAAGCCAAGGTGGATAAAGGTGAATTTTGATGGAGTAGCTCGAGGAAATCCAGGACCAGGTGGAGTCGGTTGCATTGCAAGGGATTCACAAGGAAGGACATAGCAGAAAAATCCACACCTTTGGGAATCTGCTTGAACAACAAAGCTGAATTCAGAACAACAACCATAGGCCTGCTGCTGGGTCAAGATTTGGGAGTAAAACAAATACACTTGGAGGGAGATTCGATGATAATGGTCAATGCCATCCAAAGAGGCACCACCCCTAGTTAGAAACTAAATCATCTGCTGCAATATGTCAAGAAGTTGGTGGACGGGTTCGAGGCCTTCAAAATTAGTCACATCTACAGAGAAGGAAATGACATGGCAGATGAGCTAGCGAAAAAGGCAACAAAAAATTCCAAGTAGGAAAAAATCGGCGGTCGACATCAAAGAAAGCTTCAGCATCAAAGTTCTAAATAGCAGCGATAGACAACACATGGTATTAAGGTGATATCTAGGAAATTTATTTGACAAGACAGGGGTCATCATTAAAAGATCAAGCACAAGCAAATAAAACAATTTCTGATGAAGGAGAAAGATTGGGCGGATTCCATATTACCATGTATTAATTTTACCTAAGTACCATCACCAAGGTGGCGGCAAGTAAGCATGTCCCGAAGGGCTCAATCATAGAAAAATAAATTATGAGGAATTAAGACCCTTGGCAATAAAAAGTCTCGGCCAGTGTATTTTTTCACATTTGCATTCACAAAATAGAGAAGCCACAGAGAGTTCCATAAAGGTGAGCAGTTGGTGTGGTGAATAATGGAGACCCTGCTCGCTTTAGATACAATGAAGCAAAAACAATCCTTTAAAGGAGAAATAACAAACAAAAGATTGCAGGGGTTGCTGAATTCCACCCATCCACTAATCCTTTGGGTGACCAAGAAGATAGTGGGGCCAGAATTTTTGAGGGCATACCATAGGTTCAGGTCAAACTCAGAGATTCCAGCTATTGGAACTGTAAAAATCTGGTGATTTTACATGTTGACTACATTCATAATTTTTCAAGTAAGTCCTACCTTGAATACTTTTCCTCTCTTCATGCATATTTTCTCCTTTTTTGCCCATGTTGCTCCATTTGTTTCATCGAGTCATGCATTTTCCACATTCTGGTCTGTGTCGGCGTGACAATATCGGGGTCTCCCTGATCCGTTTTTCTGCTTGTCAACGTCTGTTGCCTATCGGCAAGACGTTCCTATTGTTATGGCGATCAATTTTTTCTACTGGCATGCTATTAGCATATCACATGTTGTTTCAGCGTGAGTTGGGCTATCGGCATTGGGTCTTAGCGACCCCTCATGGTCTTACCGACAAGCGCTTTTGATTCATTTCGACCAGACATGTACATCGGAGTATAGTCATAGCGATGTTCGTTGTCTTGCTGACCGGTGACGGGAGGATCCACTTCGGTATGACTTATGTTGCTTCGGTATAATGTCATAGCGAGCTCGTCAAGTCTTGCTGACAATGACTTATGAATAACTTTCGACAAAGGGTTGGCTTTTCTCTCGGCGATCATGTGTGCTCGGGATTTTCAGTAAGACATTATGTGCCGATATGAGGTCTCTTCGATACCCTTATGTCACGACGAAGTGGATGAAATGAAGATTGCTCATCGGTGAGAGAAACCTAATGTCACGACGATGAACAAGGGAACACAGCAGGAGCGATTGACGATATAGTTGCCTTCAGCATACCTGCAGGGATGTCTTTGCGACTGCTCAGTGAATGAATAACAGACTCATACATTGTGGCCGACATGTAATTTTCTTCTGAGGCTGACATGAGTGCCGGATTGTAACGGTTGCCCGAATTCTACGGTGGCCGACATGTGCTCGAAGCGTTTTATTTTCTTGTTGCTGGTGTATATATATGCACCTCGTTTGTAATTAAGAGAGATATCAGATTTTAGATCATATATAGTAGATTAGGAATGGGTACAACAGAATAATTTTCTCTTATCAGAGACTATGTGCATGTTTTAAAATGGTGAATCCAATGAAAGTTAGCTGGTGTGGCAAGTTATTTCTGGTGTCAATTGTATGTTGAGTTTATTGAAAAGCATCACTAAGTTGTCTCTAAGTTGATTCTTTCTGGTTGTTTGAATTTAAATAACAAGTTTATTCTTAGTTTATCAGTGCACATTTGTTGTATCTGTGTGATTAATTGAGTGGTTCTATCAAGTAGAGATTAAATCCTTTTTGTTGATCACAGTAATCATGGAGATTCATCTGGATTATTAAAGTAGATCTTAATGGTCATAATCCTGCATTGTTTATACAAGTTATGAACAGATCATATGCCTGCAATTTGATTTTATGTTAGAATAAGTTGCCCACTTCTGTTTCATTTGACTCTGCATACCCAACAAGGCACTGGTCTCTGCATTTCATCATTTGATTCATTCAGTTTCTTTACATCTGTTTATTAAGCATTTTAGGATTTAGATCAAAAGATTGCTATCAAGTTTGGTTTCGTTTGTTCACTACCATCTGCCATTGTGGACAAATCATTGTGCAAGAAAGATAATCATAAGTCAAGTCTGCTTCATTCAGATAGGTACACCCGCTTAGGTTTGGCAGCACCTGAAGAGTAGAAGGTTGAGTTCTCTTGACCTTGTCTGTTACCCTAAAACATTGTGAAAGCTTGGCAACCTTTCGTGGTTCAAACCTGTGTTTTTGAGAGCTAACAAATTGGTGACTCTGCTGGGGATTTCATCAAAAAATTCGGTTGAAGACCATCATTATAGAGTCATTGGAGGAAAAGTTGTAATTTTAGAAATTTCAAAAAAGGTGATTCCGCTAGGAAAAAGATCAGGAATAATGATTTTCCTACTTTTGGAAAAGTAGGTGGCGACTCTGAAAGAAATTTTGCATTTGTTCAAACATGAATGGAAGAGGATCTTAGTTTAGGGGAGGTCATGTTGGAACTCCTCATGGTCAGCAGTATGTGCCATATTATCATACACAGCACTATGGTCCGATGTACCAGCATCAGTACCCACCTAGCTCCCCCCCTCATCAATACACAACAATGATCAGACAGTTTAATTTGGCAGGGATTCAATTATCCCCTTATCCAATGGATGGCAATTGGAGAGGAATTGTTCCAAAGTTTATAGGGAGTGATGCAATCACTGCTGAAGAGCATCTAAGAAGTTTCAATGCTTTCATCCAAGATTTGGGTGTGCCATATGAAGATTTACACATGAGGCTATTCATGATATCACTTGTTGAAGAAGCCAGGGATTGGTTCAATAGCCTACTAGTTGTCTCTATTGATTCTCTCCAAGGATTTCAGGATCAATTCCTTGAACAATATGGGAATCCAAGTGCACCTAATGCTGCTCTTCATGAATTAATATGGATTCAGAAATATCAAAATGACACAATTTATGATTTTAATCAAAGGTTCAATAAGTTGCAAAATAAAATAACTCCTGGATCAAGGTTGCCGGACTCTGTAGCACTGAGTATTTATTTGAATGCTTTTGATCCTAAAACAGGGTATGAATTGAGAAATAGATTCCCTAGAGACTTGGCTGAAGCTTAGAAGATGGCACAGACAATTGAAAACAATAGGAGGGTTGTAGGGATAAGGGATAAAAGAGACAATCCTAAGGTTCGTCAGCAAAGTAGCAGTTATCAGTACCGATAGGAGAATACTTACAGGAATGAAAGGTCGAGGTTGCATGACATGCCTTATAATACAGACTGGAAGGATGAGAAACCTATAATAGCTAGGCCTAGAAACAAAGAAGCTCCTGATCCATTAACAAAGAAGGGAACCTATATGGTAAGTAACAATTATTTTTGTGAAGTTTGTAATATGCCACATTCCCCAGATTATTGCGTTGTAGTCCAGAGAATGCAAGAAGGGGGAATGTTGATCGGAAACAATATAGAAGATCACACAGTATATTTGACTTCAGATACTTTTCACCATGTTGTGGAGAGGTATTCATCTTCAGAGGATGAAGGTTATCAGCATGATTCTTCAAATCAGAAATATAATGTTCATATGGCTAAACAGCAGGTCCTTTCTGACTCTGAGGAAGATTATACAGTGCCACATTCTGTTGAGGTGCCTGCTCAATGCAGTATGAGGAGACTCACCGAAGAGGAGATAGAGACACTAACTATTGCTGATCAGAAGGAAGAAAAAAAAGGAGAAACATTGTAGAAGAAAAGGGTTGAGGCAGTAGACCCCTCTTTTGACTTCATTCAGGCATTATCCCAGGGAATAAGGTATGAGAACACTATCAATGTTGAATCCAATAGTTGTATTTCTGATGAGTATAGAAATATTGATCAGATGATGCATCTGATTGAAGATGAAACATGTGCAAATCAAGATGATTCCTGTGATAGCTTGCATGAGGAAGATGAAGGTACAAGAGATTTCTCTTGCATAACAGATTATGACAGGGAAAGCAGTGCATGTTGTGAGGAATCAAGTGAATATTCTGATTCTGATGATGAACCTAAGGATTTTGATCTATAGACAAGGGATTCTTCTACTTCTTATGAAGATCTAGATGAAGAGGCAATGGGAGATGTTGATTCATCAGATAGTAAGTATACAATACCTCTAGCTGCAGTTGAAAGTTATGAAGATACATTTGATCATGATGAGGTTTGTACATTTAAAAGTGATTTCCAATTTTTTTCAAACTTGTTGTATGATGAAGAGTTAAATGAAGATCAGACGATTTTTTGCCAAGGTGTGTCAATGAGTAAGTTTCAGATATTTTCAAATCCATTCTATGAAAAGGAGGAAATAATTTCAGACAAACAAACTGATTGTGGAACAAATGACTGTGCTGATGATGTTTTTGATTTCTCATTCTCTGATGATCTTGGACTTCTTTTTGATGATGACAAAAGTGAAGAATGCAATTGTATTGATGAAAATATAGAGACTTGTTCACTTAGTTGTGAACAGATTGCAGATTTGTTTACTTCTGAATACCAAGGATGTGCACATGAAGATGATCTTGAAGTTTTGTCTCCAGCTTACTTTTGTTTTGACAGTGAAAAATCTGTGTAAAGATTCTTATGACTCCCAATGCATTTCTTGGAATGATGGTGATACTTTTGGTGTTGATCAAAAGTCTGTTTCCATTCAGGATGAGGTATGTGATTTTCAAATTTCTAATTCATATGATGAAGACATTTGTTTGCATACCAAGGATGATAGAAGTCCAGATTTTATTGGTTCACATATGCATGATATGGAGGATATGAGTCATGATCCAGTGTTGTCTCTGAATAAAGATACTGAAGAGGTGCAAAAGGTTTTTGACTTGTTTTCTTCAAATGACAATGATATGACAGAGTTTTTTTTTTTTCAAGAGAAGCACTTTGATTGTGAATTTTTAATACAGCTGGGAGAATGATTTATAATACATGAAAATGAGAAAGATAATAAGAAATATTGTATTGAATATGCATGCATTTTGTATACTGGAGATACCAAAGATTTGTCTGATGATGAAGAATATAAACTACTGAATACTGTAGGAAATTTGGGCCAAGCTGAGCATTATGATTCTTTAAAAACTTTCTGTGACAGGAAGGATTACATGTGTGTCTTCAAGAGGAATCTGATGAACCCAAGAGAGAATCAGGTATTTGACAGGGGAAAAGTATGGTTTGAGTTTCAGATCATAAATAGGTGAAATTAAAACATAGAGGATTGAGGGTTGCCAGTGCATGGACAACTCTTGCTCATCCTCTTTAAAATTCTTTTCCATGCACAGTAGTGTAGGGTTTTGGTTCACTTCCATCTTGCTCTCATTTTTCTTTCATTCCATCTGCTACTTGTCCATTTCCATTTTGCTCACTGGCTCATCATTTTGTGTCTGGTCTGCTCACCCAAAGATTTTGGATCCTTGCAATGATCTGACTATCATTCATCCCCAGACGGAGCCACTGTTGGAACTGTAAAAATCTAGTGATTTTACATGTTGACTACATTCATAATTTTTCAAGTAAGTCCTACCTTGAATACTTTTCCTCTCTTCGTGCATATTTTCTCCTTTTTTGCCCATGTTGCTCCATTTGTTTCATCAAGTCATGCATTTTCCACATTCTAGTCTGTGTCGACGTGACAATATCAGGGTCTCCCCGATCCATTTTTCTACTTGTCAACGTCTGTTGCCTATCGGCAAGACGTTCCTATTGTTATGGCGATTAAAGTTTTCTACTGGCATGTTATCGGCATATCACATGTTGTTTCAGCATGAGTTGGGCTATCAGCATTGGGTCTTAGCAACCCCTCATGGTCTTACCGACAAGCACTTTTGATTCATTTCGGCTAGACATGTACATTGGAGTATAGTCATAGCGATGTTTGTTGTCTTGCCGACCAGTGACAGGAGGATCCACTTCGGTATGATAATGTCACAGTGAGCTCGTCGGGTCTTGCCGACAATGACTTATGAATAACTTTCGGTGAAGGGTTGGCTTTTCTCTCGGCGATCATGTGTGCTCAGGATTTTCGGTAAGACATTGTGTGCCGATATGAGGTCTCTCTGATACCCTTATGTCACGGCGAAGCGGATGCAATGAAGATTTCTCATCGGTGAGAGAAACCTAATGTCACGGCGATGAACAGGGGAACACAGCAAGAGCGATTGACGATATAGTTGCCTTCGACATACCTGTAGGGATGTCTTTGTGACTACTCAACGAATGAATAACGAACTCATACATTGTGGCCGACATGTAATTTTCTTTTGAGGCCGACATGAGTACCCAATTGTAATGGTTGCCTGAATTCTACGGTGGCCGACATGTGCTCGAAGCATTTTATTTTCTTGTTGCTGGTGTATATACATGCACCTCGTTTGTAATTGAGAGAGATATCAAATTTTAGATCATATACAGTAGATTAGGAATGGCTACAGCAGAATAATTTTCTCTTATCAGAGACTATGTGCATGTTTTAAAATGGCGAATCCAATGAAAGTCAGCTAGTGTGGCAAGTTATTTCTGGTGTCAATTGTATGTTGAGTTTATTGAAAAGCATCGCTAAGCTGTCTCCAAGTTGATTCTTTCTGGTTGTTTGAATTTAAATAACAAGTTTATTCTCATTTAAAAGTGCACATTTGTTGTATCTGTGTGATTAATTGACTGGTTCTCTCAAGTAGAGATTAAATCCTTTTTGTTGATCACAGTAATCAGGGAGATTCATCTGGATTATTAAAGTAGAGCTTAATGGTCATAATCCTGCATTGTTTATACAAGTTATGAATAGATCATATGCCTACAATTTGATTTTATGTTAGAATAAGTTGCCCACTTCTGTTTCATTTGACTCCGCATACCCAACAAGGCACTGGTCTTTGCATTTCATCATTTGATTCATTCAGTTTCTTTACATCTGTTTATTAAGCATTTTAGGATTTAGATCAAAAGATTGCTATCAAGTTTGGTTTTGTTTGTTCACTACCATCTGCCATTGTGGACAAATCATTGTGCAAGAAAGATAATCATAATTCAAGTCTGCTTCATTCAGATAGGTACACCCGCCTAGGTTTGGCAGCACCTGAAGAGTAGAAGGTTGAGTTCTCTTGACCTTGTCTGTTACCCTAAAACGTTGTGAAAGCTTGGCAACCTTTCGTGGTTCAAACTTGCGTTTTTGAGAGCTAACACCAGCCATGTTCTTGGTCATCCTCTTGCACATGGGTGTCTCGAAGGAGATAGGAAAAAAACTGACCCAAATGGTCTTCATACACACATGGCTAGGCAACATTGATGCGACTTTAGACAATGTGGATGAGAACAGACAAATCCCCATGCTGCAGAATTACTATATGATGAGAATGTGTGAGAGGGAAGTAATGAAGTTTTCGTTGATTTGGACCATCGACCCCGAAGGGTTTGAAAAGTTGTGGGATGAAAGAGACTAGAGCATTTCTTCCTCCTCATAGCAACCAAGTTAGTTACTAATATTCCTCGAGGTTGGGCAACAAGATACATGGAGGACGAAGGCCTCTCAGAAGAAATAGTTGCAAGGGACGATGATGACTGGGACCTGGGCACTGGAGAAGAATGGCGGTCGAATGATCCTAGAGACTCTGAGGAAAAGGAAAAGAACCCAACACATTAGAAATGCAGAGCAGACTGCCCAGTAATAGCAAACTACATGGCCTACCTAAAATGAACGGAGTCGGATGAGGATGAAGAATGAAAAAGTCTGGTTTGTTATGGTGTTAGTAACTTCATAGTTTCTATTTCAAGCAATAGTAATAGCAGTAGGGTATAAGAAGTCAGTCCCAGGTCAAGTTGCTATGCTTGTATCATAAATCAGGCCATTTTGTATTAAAAGTTGTAAATGCATGTCAATATTGGTTGGGTAAGGAGGTCAGGGAAGGCCATTTTTCCAGAAAAGGCCTTCAGGGGTGTTTTTTGGGTATCAAAAACGCATGTAAATCTCTTTTGAAAGCAATACAGGGTGTTGCCCCTTAGCAACATTTTACCTAGCAAAAAAAAATAATAATAAATTATATATATATATATATATAAATTAGGTATCATTGTAATAATTTTAATATAAAAAATTATAAATTAAATTAGGAATATAAATTTAGCTCAAATAAATAAATATAGTTTAAATAAATAGTTACTAAAGATATATTTTTATAAATAAAATATAATATTAGTAATATATTAAAAAATTAAAATTAAAATTAAAAACTAAGTATATTTAAAACTTAAGATATGGCACATTAATATTGCTTATTAAAATTATGTAAATGTTAATACATTGATTTTATAATTATACATTTTAAATTTATAAAATAATACTATATAAATATATTATTAGACATATAATGAACATTTCCTAAAAATAATTTAATTTAATATAAAAAATATTAATTTTCAATTAAAAATATATTTTTTGGTCATATATAGAGTTATCTAATCGACAAGGTAGAAAGACTTAATTACAATGACTAGGTGGGAGGCATAAATAACAAGGACATATCACAAATATTGTTAAATATTTAAGTCCTAGATCCTTCTAGATTTGTAACACATAGAATCTTAGACCATAAAAATATCCATTTTATTCTAAAAAGATCTTACACAAATGGACATAGAGATACTTGACCACATCAATTTAAACTGTAGCTTTGTTTAGCATACTTCATTCTCTTATATTTAGTGTGATATATAGAGCCATATCTAATTAGCTATTCTCCATTTAGGTCTATTTTCTAGGTGATCTTCATTATATTCTTTGTTTAATGATCTAACTAACCCCAAACTATATTGAAATATTTAGTTCTCATTCTAGTCAATTTGACTACTTTGAACCACAAGTGATTTTAAATATTGATGTGTTCTACCTAGTTTATGTGATTGTTTAAATATTTAAAAATAATAATAATTACAGTTAAATGATTTAATTTATTATTTTATTCATAATATTTATTGTTTATCTTAAATTAATCATTTATTCATCATAATTTACTCTTAGATACTTTTTATATGCATCTAGGAGTTAATATATCTTATAATCATAAAAATTCATGGTTTAAAAATAGGTCATGTTATATAAAACATCACAAAGATGAGTAAAAAAAAAGAAGATGTTGCACATTGAAATCTCTCGAAGGATTAAGTCGTGGATTAGAATTATCAATAATAATCATATATAACATTTAAATTTTCAAATGATCATATATACTAATTATTATAAAAAAAGAAAATAATATGAAATTAATCCAACTCTTAATATGAATAGATATTGGGACATGAGGCATGGTGTTTGTGGAGGTCGTGGGTGTAGTGGTGGTCATGGGCATGAGCGTGGTCTATAATAGGCCTCAAAAGGGAGAACTTCAAACACTGGCCATGGGTGGTCTATAGATTTTTTGTGGTTTGGTGAGCCTCCTTTAGGTTTCCCGCACACTTCCCTACCCCACCAATTCTCTATTGCTCCAACTTTCCCTTAACACTAGGGACAAAACATTGCCACCACTTTCCCCAACATCCTACCGTTGGGAACAAAACCCTATAGCTAAAGTCGAAGAAAAGGAAAAAAACAAACTCCCTCAACATTTGTCCAGCCGCATGAATCAACATCAAAAAAGTGGGGCTTCCAAAGCAACCTAGCTCCCAAAGTCTTTTTTGTAGACTTCAATGTCATCCCCATCTTCTCAACTAGAATACAAAGTACACATTTTTGAAGCCCTGTTGCTTCCCTTCATTTCTATCCTCAAAATTCATGCACTTATAATTAATATTTTTAACTGCATTTCTCTCATTGATACTCTAGAATCATGGGTTCATGATTAGTGACAAGGGGTATCATAATTTTTCTACATTCATAAGGAAATGGGTTATTTTGTTGTTATTTTTAACTTCAGAGCATAGCATGATAAAAATCTTAAATAAAAAGCTTATTTTTTTAATGGGAAAGGTTTATACCTCCAACCTTGAACCCCTCACTTCAACCCTAGCTCTAAAGTGATTAACTATATGTACCATTTTGGATCTAGATGAAAAATATACCTCTTGAATACAAGGAGCCTCAAATCCTGGAATCCTTAGGTAACTCCATTGGCATCTTCCAAAGAGTTGATATGGAGCTTGTCAAATACTCCTGCAAGTTGATTAGAATTTGTGTTCTTCTAAATGCTAAAAAGCCATTCCCCAAAGTCTTGGCCATTCACTCCAAGTGTGGAATTTGGAAACAACCTATTGAACTAGAAAATATTGCTACTTGTTGCTCCTCATGTCATTCCTGGGTAAAAGCAAGAAGTTGGGTACATGAAGAGGGGAAGTTTCGGCCAAAACAAAATTCTCATAGAAAACGCGTACGCGTTATTAAAAAAACGCGTATGCACTCAAAAATGTGTACGCATTATATAATGCATACATGTTTTATAACATGTAAAAATTGATTATTTAAAAAAATAAATACTTTTTAGAAATGGGTACCCGTTTTAAAACGCGTACCACAAAACGGGTACGTGTTTTATAAAACGGGTACCCGTTTCTTAAATTTTTTTTTTAAATAATCAAGAAAATAAAGAACACATGCATTTTGTAACGCGTACGCATTTTTTAAAAACGCGTATGCATTTTTAAAATTCAAAATTCCCAACCCACATGCTGCCTCGGTTTTAGGCTTGGTAATCTGAGCCTTAGCCTTTGACCTGCAACTAAAAAACTAAGGCAGATTGAAGAAGAATGTCGAACTTTGGCAATATGGCTAATGGACTTTTTATCTGAATCAATCTATAAAATTAAAACCCATTAGAGAACACGATGTATACTTTCAAATTATATAATTTTTATTAATATTAGATTATGTTTGATATTTTTTAATTAATTTCTAAGCAAACTAGTCCTTAAACTTCAAATATTAGACTTTTTTTGTCTTTTAATAATTTTTTTTGGTTAAATTTCTTGTAAAAAAATTATATGGCATCAAACTTCAGACAATTCTCTACACAATGAAAAAAAAAAGATTCAAAAAATGTTTAGTTTAGGTCCAATTATGCTGTCTATACACATTGATTTTTATAAACAGCAATTAAAGCCAATAAAAATTTAATAAAAAAAAAAAATTCAACCAAAAATTACAAAAAAATTCCAGATCAAACTTCATGTTGTTAGTTCTCTTTTCCCAAAAGGAATTAGCAAAATACTTTTATTTGGGTCAAAAAGTGTTGTCTGTACACGTGCTTGGTATTGTAAAAAAAATAGCGACTTTTAAAAAGTGGTTTTTATAGATCCCTATCAAAATTTAATTTCTATAATTTGGGTATTTGAATAATTTACATATTTAAAAACTAGATTCAAAATGCTAAATTTCATAATACTAACTTTTTTAAAGATTCATTGTGTAAGTGCCTCAAATTTTCAGTCCAAGTGTGACAAATTCTGAAAAACAGCAAAAACACTTCCACTTTTTGAGTTTTTTGTGTACCCAACTTCTTGCATCAACCCTCCTATTATTATCCAACCTCAGAATGCCCCTCAAAAACTCTGGTTTGTGAGGATCTGGAAGCTAACTATGAAGCACATGGTCCTCCCCTGAAAGATATAATAATGCAAGCCTCTGTTTTGGAAAAAGGAAAAAACCAAACTCCAAAACAACAATTTGATCTCCAAAACTTCCAAACACCTACTAATCCTCACCTTGTTGGCCCATAGTTGTCGTTGCACCAAAAGATCAACCTTTTAATGCCCGATACAACTGCCAGAGTTAATGGATCCACGGGAGGCGATTTTTCCATGTCACGAATCCCGAGGGGAGCGCTGACCATCTGCCAACAAACTCCCCCTCAGCGTTACCCAAGGGGATTCGAACCCGACACCTTTGGCTCTAATACCAATTGTTGGCCCACAGTTGTCATTGCATCAAAAGATCGACCTTTTAATTCCCAATACAACTGCCAAAGTTAACGAATCCACGGGAGGCGATTAATCCATGCCACGAATCCCGAGGGGTGCGTTGACCATTTGCCAACACACCCCTCTAGCCAGAAATGGCTTGGAGCCACAACATAAGTGCACCTTCTTGAGATACAAATCAAACAAAAAGACAACTTGAGTACATGTAGGGAATTATTTCCCTTCTACATCAAAGGTTTTTGTTCAAATCTAGATCTTGGCCCAACAAATAGAAAACAACAAGCAGCTAAACCTTTCCCCTCTTTAGACTCAGGCACTCTTTTGAAAGCCTTTGTATCTAATATAGAAAATAGTAAGCAGGTTACCATAGGCAATGCATTTGCTAACAAAGTAGGGAAGCAACAAAACATGCACAATACTAGCCTTGGATCAAATAGTCAATTTTCTTTGTTGAGAAAATCATCAACAACTACTACTACCCCAAACAATGCCAAACAAGGAGAGCAAGATTCACAGTTAGTAGTGGAAGTTGTTCCTTGAGAACCGAGTTAGTAATATCACACAAAATCTTCATAGTCTGGCCAAGGATGTGAAATATGATGTGGAGGATTTCTTAGGGTCAGTTCATTTAATTGATTCACAAATGACTCCAATAAAGGATGGCTTGTCCAAACCCCCTTCTTATCACCAAACACTTGAAATAGGTGATATTAATCATGATAAAGGCATGCCAAGGGAAAGTAACATAAGTTTCCAAGAAGCTCATGAGATCATGATAGAAGAACAAATGATTGAAATGGTAGATCATATTGTTCTACAAGAAGGATCAAAACTATTTGACCAAATGGTAGAGGAAACATTAAATAAAAATCTAGAATATGATTTTTCCCAAACCCTCTTTATTGTGCAAACAAAAAGAATAGTGTCTCAAGTGTCAATTGCAACACCCCCAACTAGAGGCAGACCCCCCAAAAGTAAAAAAACCAAGGAAGAAATAATTGTCGGTATCTAGTCTACATTAGATAAAAATCTCAGACCAAGGAGGGCTTGGTGCTCTCCTTGAGGACAATGAGAGTCCTATCATGGAATGTTAGGGGATTGAATGCAACTAAAAAAATGCTTGATAAAGTGTCATCTAGACCTTAGTGAAGGAAACATAATTCACAATTAGGCACATGAAGTCTTTCGTAAATGGAAGAAATGGAAATTTTTACACTCTCCAACACAAGGAGCTTTAGGATGCTTAGTTGTGCTATGGAATGACAAAAATACTCAAATTGAATTAATTCTCTCAATGCAACATTAAATGCTCATTAAGGTAACTTCCTTTGATCTATGTTTTTGAATGTTTAATGATTATGCTCCCACATCAATAGTTGAGAAAAAGATCCTCCAGGATGCCATATCCCCAGCTTTATAAAATCTAAAAGAGGAGAAAGTTCTTTTGGGGGGAGAATTCAATGCAATCTTGCACTATAACGAAAAAAGGAGGCGTTCCCCCCAAAGGTCATAGAAGACTTCAATGAATTTATACTAGAAAATGATCTATTAGACTACCCTCCTCAAAATGGCATATTCACATGGACAAATAGGTGAAAAGAATTTTGCCTAATTTTAGAAAGGTTGGATAGATTTCTAATTTATGTAGAATGGTTTGCGGAAGTAGCTCCTTTTGAATCATTTATCCTTTCAGACTCGGGATCAAACCACTTTCCTATTAAGTTGGTCTTAGCTTCACAAAAATCCCATCCAAAATCATCCTTTAAGTTTCAAGAAATGTGTTTCATATACCCTCAGTTCCTGCCTCAACTCAAGCTTTGGTGGGAAAATGTTCCTTTTATTGCTAGTTCCAGAATGTTTCAACTAGCAAAAAAAATAATCCACATAAAACAACAAATCAAAGTTTGGAATGAACAAAATTTCAAAAACATTTTTTTTTAGAAAATAGATCTGCAATCCCAACTTGATGAGATCAACAACCAAAACATAAGGTGTGGAATGAATAATGCCTCTTTTAGTTGGCATAAAAAAATACAATTAGAATTCAAGGAAATTCTGACAAGGGAATAAATATATTGGCGGCGTAAATCCAGAGAGTTATGGCTCAAATAAGGAGATAAAAACACTAAATTATTTTATTTATTATAAAAAATTAGACAATAAACAAATGCTATATTTAGCATCAAATCCCCCTCAGGCAACGATTTGAAGGCAAAAAAACTAATTAGCCAAGAAGTAGTTCGTTTCTTTTCAAATTTAATGAAAGCAATAGATCAACAACTCATCCAAGAAAGCAATAACATCTCAAATGATTTTATTCAACATATTCCTTTGTTGATTTTTGAGGAAGAAAATGATCTCTTGTTAATACCATTTACACCAGAAGAAGTAAAAGAAGTGGTTTTTTCTATGCCACTAGACAGAGCTCCAGGTTTGGATGGGTTTACTGCCATGTTCTTGTTATCTTTAAAGGAGTCAAGAAGAAACGGAAAAAAATTAAAAGGAATTGAAAAATACCTTTATAACACTAATTCCTAAAAAGTAGAACCCCTCCACCTTTGTTGATTTCAAACCCATATCATTGTGCAACACCATCTACAAAATCTTTTCGAAAGCAATCACTATGAGACTAGCTAAGATCATCCCAATAATCATCACAGATGAGCAAGGTGATTTTATCCCAAGAAAGGATACAACTAAAGGGGCTTGAATAGCTCATGAAACTTTGTACTCCATTAAGGAAGATAAAATCCCAACAATGATTATCAAACTCAACATGTTGAAGTAGAGGGGAAATTTCTAATTAGATCCTCAGCAAGATCAAAATCATGAATGAATGCAAATAATTTATAATGTGTCCTAGTATCATGAATGAAATACCCAAGATCAAATTTTCTAATCTTATCACACTTCATCCTCTGTGGTATCAACTTGTTAATAATCAATTCCAACCCTTCTCTAGATGTAACCATGAAGTCTCAAAATATGAGGGTGGGAGGAAGAATTATGCATTTCTTATAATCTCTCAAATAAGTTTTGTCTAGTTCATTCAGTTGCCAAATAATTTCCAAATATGTAATTCTATTAGGAATTGATTTTGGAAAAATATGTGGGGCCATTGGAGAACCATAAACCTTGATGACAATGGAGTCTAAATGGAAGAACCAATCTCCCCAATTGTGGTCAAAACCCAACTCTGGTTTGAGCTACTTTGGCCTCAAAAACCTCCTTATTTCCTCTAAGAGACCCCAATCAATTGTACAACCTAAATTCTTGAGGACACTTTTGACAAAATATTGCTCAAAAATGTAATAGTTGGCAGTCTCACAATTGTTGTACCAAATGTATACCCATTCTTGAATAGGAAGCACAAGTCCATGTTCGTTGAAGGCTCTGACCTTCAACTTTTTATCCCAAATTTTCCTTTTGGCATAAAGCAACACATGACACGATAGGGAGTACCACTTAAAGTGGACAATGTTGGAATCCTTGCTAAGGGAACTCAAAGCCTTGTGAAGTTCCTCTGCAACATACCCTGCATAATCATATGGTCTATTTACATCCCTACTCTAGATGTCAACATCTAAAACCATCAAATTCACAAGCATTTGAGTACTACAATCAATTCCTAGTACCTAACATAGAGAAAAATAGGTCTTCTGGAAGTAATCTTTAGAAATATCATAATTGAATGGATCTAGGTCACCTCCAATAAATATTTGAATTTATTTGTTTGGCCCTCTAGGATTGAAATTGGGTAGCCATTGTACTCTATAACTATCTCTTAACCTATGATATTCTCTCATCAATGCCCCTAAATCAATGGGCAATTGAGCATTCATGTCTAGACCAAAAACCTCACAAATGAATTCTTCGTCCAAAGTCAGTAGGGAAACACCTTTTTTGTTAACAATGCCTCTAGTATGAGGATTGTATGCCCTAGCCATGACTCTGATTAGGTCAACGTTGATAAAAATGTTAGGGCATACCAATTTTCTCAATCCCATTCTCCAAATGTTTGAAATCGGTTGATCAACAAAGCACTTCATGAAACAATATTTAAAAAGGGCATAGCCATGAATGGGAATGATGGCATCTTTGTGACAATCAGTCTTATCTATAATTTTGTTTGACAGAATCTCATACCCTTGACCAACCCTAGGTCATTTTGTAGACCTTGGCAATTGAGCCATAATTTCATCATCTAATCCCTGCGTAACTCCTCTTGAGGTTCCAACCATGGCTTAACACAATCAAGTACTAGGGTAACTAAAATAGGGTTTTAGGGTTTTAAAAAGAATTCACAAAGATTTTTCTTTAAGGACAACAATTTACAACTTCTTAAACCATAAATTACTTCCCTAGATCTGAAGATAATTTTCTAAAATTAATTCGTAAAGAGAAATATTGAAATTACTTACTAGTGTGAGGATTGTTGCAAACCCTAGAAATGACACCAAAAACCCTGGATCGTTCAGAAACTTGCAGTGAAAATGCTCTACAAACTTTTCTTTATGCTTTAAATGAATTGGGAATGTGTAATTAACCTAATTCATATGAAAAATTAGGTAGTTACATATCAAATCCATCATCAATGCTCACACATGCTCAGATGCATGACCAATAGTAGTCTCTCATGATTTTAAATGTGAACTGTTGATATTAGGAAATCAATTGTGATCGCAAGAATTCAAAATCCCTTTTGTGAAAAGGAAAACCCTTTTTCTTTGAACAACTCTAGGACACGTGTTGTAATTTTAGGGACTCACAAAAAGAGATATAATAGTTTTGAGGCTTCTTCGACAATGCATTCCTTTGTGAAATACTTAAAGTGAACCCTCAATGACACATGTCATGATTTCGTGAACTCAACGAAAGGCAAGCTCAAGCAATCTTTGCTTTGTGAAGGTTATATCTTGCGCAAAATGGTTATATGCATACCTTTTACTTGAAGTAAAAGTATTTCACGAATTTGTGGGGGATAATATTTTTGGAATAAAGGGTCCTATGATGCAAAGGCTTTGCACGATACTAAAAGGTTTTAAAAATCACATGCCTTAAAAACAACTTAAGGCTACTAGGGAAAAAGGGGCCCTAAAACATGATAAAAGGGTACTTCGTAAGGAACTTTAAAACAATGCACAAAAAAAAGGAATTATAAGATCCGATTGGCTGAATACCCCTACATGTCACTCACATTGGGGTTTTAAAAGAGCATTTCGCAGACTCGCGAGAGGAAAAAAAAACATTTCTTGTTTCTACAAAACAAAAGAACTATGTGATATGTCGATACGTGTCTCGTGGGACCCAGAAAAGCACAAAGCCTTTCAAAGATAGATTAAAATATTCATGAAACGAGAACACTTAGTTTTCTAACCAAAAGGGTTCAGTAAAAGCACAGATTAAAGACCTTCAAGTCATAACTTAAAGGATCTGGCAATGGGGTGTAGGCGGTCAATGCAAAACTAAAACAAAAGTGCAATGGTGTTGCCTAAGGCTTAGGGTTTTTTGCAAGAAGCCCTAAGAAAATACATTGAAACCTGTCTAAAACAACTCATTGATCACCAGTAAATCATAAAAATACCCAATGAACTGGACTTTCTCAAAAGCACTACCAGGACCAAAGTAATTAAACAACTAATTAGGTAAATACCCTTTTACTCTAACAAGAAATAGGTGTGGGTGAATAGAGATGAATAATGATTTTATTAATTAAATAATTAAATATTATTTAATTAATAAGGACATGAAAATTGGATAATTAATTAAATAATAAGGGCTATATTCAATCAATTGTAGAGGAAATAGTCAAGTAACGACGATGGTCAATTTTAGGTGTCTACACACTATTTTGAGTTTTCCTTTGTCAAAAAAATATTTTAGTAAAAATAATAGGGCTAGATATTTGTTCATTTCTAGATTTCCTAATATAGAGATCCAATGTAATCCTTGTGTTGAAAATTACAAAATATAATCTTAGTCCAAAGATACAATAACATAAGGTTTTTGTGATTACATAGTACCAAAACCAATAACCTTCATTGCTTTTGGTTTGAAGATAAATAATAAAGTAAAGAAAATCATCCATATCTTATGGACTTACCAACAACCATATATATGATTAAAGAATATAACCCTTGAAAGATCATCAATATAAAACTTGCAATCTTATGCACATATTATTCTTTAACCTTGATGCCAATATAGATATAGGGTCCTAAAAGATATCAATACCCTACTTTATTCTTATGGTTTGCATAAACAAGGATAAAAAACACAATAAATGTAACAATCTATTTCAACTAAAATTTTCAATCTTTATGCAAGTTTAACTACAAACTAATCATACAACTTAAACAACCCATGGCATTGGGTTTCCTTTTATGAGTAATACAAAAAATCCATAATCCATTTTATATTAAAAATGATAATGTGTGATAAGGTTCCTTCAAATCCTAATTATAACTAAGTCAACCAACATAGGAAAACCCCATGCAAAGGTAATAAAGTATGCAAACTAGTTTGCAAAAAATATTCTTTTCTATCCATATATCCCTCCTAAGTACCAAGAATTTGGTACAATTAAACCCTACCTTAGATCTTCACCTAACCCCAAATACTCAAGATACATGTGAAAACTCTTTGAAATCAAGATAGTATTACACATAAGGGAAAATAACCACAACTATATTCTTAATCATGCAACTTACCCACAAGGTTATGTCAATGTTTCCTTAAAAACCATAGCCTGTTATTTAATTTGAGGTTACTCCTCTTTTCCACAACACAAAATTCAACTCACCAACATAGAAAACCATAAAGAAGAATCTTCAAAATAATAAATAAAAAGAACAATTGTAACATTCAAGGCTTAGTAAAATGGATACATCTTTATACTCAACAACCAAGTTAAGAATATAAGATAAAAATCATGCAAAAACCAATTTCACAACTACACTTTTTCTTTAATAAGGGTGGATGCTTGGTAGAGAAAAATAAACCATAAGAACTAGCTCTGACAATCATTAAAATAAAATCTTATAAATTATTTCAAATAAACAAAATATAGTAGATGATAAAACCAAAACCACCTTTTTATTTCTTTTTCCTTACTCTTCTTGTTCCAAAATTTCATGAGTGTCGACCCCCCAAAAATCCCATTTCCTCCCTTTTAAACAAGGCCCTAATATTTTGCAATAATATTTTGTTAGTAGGAACAAATGCCTCTCTCAATGGTCTTCTTATAACAAAATATCTACTCCAAAAAAATGAAACCCTCTTTCATGTGTAGAGAATCCAAAAGAAAAAATAAAAGAAAAAAATGCCTTTGCAAAGTCTTTTCCTTTCATTGGCTTCAATAAAGTTCCACAATAAAAGGTACATTCAATGTTGTAGTTTTAGGACATACACCAACCCTTAAGATCTCCTACCATAGTTGGCAGGTCCTATCATAATAATTCCAATAAGATTTTAAATTCAAAACTTTAATTAACTCCATGTATTAAGGTTTAGGCCCAACAAAAAGAATCAAAATCAACAATGAATATTAGTTTCAAAGAATATTATCCCTAAATACTAACACTTCAACATCACTTATCATTAAGTGATTAACACAAAAACCTAAAATGACATCACAAGAGTCAAGTATACCAAGCAATATTTCACAAGAACTCATAAATTACAAGTCAACACCAAAATGGTTTCAACAAAACACGTAAGACAAAACATGCTTATGCCCTTATATGAACCACTAACCGAAAACTTTGATAAAGTAATCTAGGTATCCTTGATTTTAACATTGCACTTTTAACTGATGGTACAAATACTTGTATCCATCAAATGCCAATCAAACACATTAGTAATATCCATTGAATTGACAAACTAAAACCAACTTTAAGTATTTCATCATTTTGTCATTACCATTATCTTAATTAATATTAATTTAAATATAAATTATTAAATTTTGACTCCAATAGATGTTGTCACTATCCCTAATCACCTGCTATGTTACATAGAACTATAGAAAGAGATAAATCACATCACATAATACATTTTGGTTATTAAAAATGGGTTAGACATTAACACAATTCCTAGATACATGCTAATACTTTACTTGCATAACACTATATAACCTATATCTCATACATTCAATAGAAGAGAAAAAGGAAACATAGAATTGCAAGTGGTTATAGTAAACTAGTAGTCACCAAAACAATGGTTTGTAAGCAAAATAATCACACCTTGTTATGCATTGAAACATGCACCCAATATAGAAACCAACTAATGTAAACCTGTTTGAATTCATAATTCCTAGTAGACACCACTCCCATGACTAACACTCCATAATGAAGGTGCCAACAACCATGGGTCCCACCAATTATGACAAGACTTCCCACTTTTCCTCATGAACTCCTTATTTGATGTCATTACAATAATATCCCAAGTTTACCTCTTGCCCTTTTTGTTTCTCTTAGGCATTACACTAAGGAACTTTAGAGCTTATTTTCTCATTTTTGAGGGGCTTTTGAGAATTTTAACGATATTCAAATTAATCTTCAACTACTTAATGCTTAGCTCATTTAGATCTTTAATTTAAAAAAATCTTCAAAATCATAGCTCTAGATCAAAAGTTATACCATCTTAAAAGTGGTTGGAGAAAGCAACATTAAACATAGGATCAAGCAAGTGAATAGCACACTAATCCTAACAAGGATGAGTACTTGTAGATATTTAGTATATATTTTTATGAGTTGTTCTTAGATTTGGAGGACACTATTGAGGACTTGAGATTCCTCTTTGATAGTTCCATAATAGTTATTGTCTTATCTTCTTCAGATGTCATTAGGGAATATTTATACCCTCTTATTCTTTATCCACATACAAATACTTCCATTGCGACAAATATTGTAGCTCACAAGTCCTCAAACTTGACTTTTTTACCATTGACACCTTCTATAGAAATTTTGGGTTCTCATCAGTTCAGATCTCTTATATTGTGAGCATATTTGTATCGAGTAATTTAATTGTACCTAATTTATCTTATTAGTGTTTATCACAATTCAATAGTGGATTAGAGTCTTGAAGAGTTTTTGGTGAGTTCTTCCACACCTTTAGTACTTACTCTTAATCCAAATTTGCATAATTTTGAATGATCACTTTCTTTAGTTGGGCTTGGGACTTTTGATTCAACTATGACACCTTTTGACATCAACATGACAATATTTGAGTAATTTATAAAGAATCTCATAATTTATATTCTTTACTCGTATTTATTTTAGGAAGGGGAAGATCTTTTGCACTCACCATTGAGTTTGTTTCTTTAATTTTGTTCATTGGTTCTTGATTGTCTTTAGCATTTACTATTGAGTATCTACGATTGGCATATGTGTGATGTAGAAAAGAGTGACCTAATCAATTATGAACTAAATAGATCAATATTTCTAATCACATATTGAAACATGAGCCACCAATGACTCAAATGCTTGGTTGTTGTCCCTCAAGAGCCAAGTTAGGGTTGGTGGGGACTTTGTTCTTGATATGGCAAAAGGGAAAATATAACAAGTTTGTTGTAATTATGAAGGTTGATTGAAGAATCATTATTTCTAGGTTAACAAGTGATCAAATTAGTTAAATGAACAACATATAGGTGTTATAGAATAAATGTACAAAAACAAAGAGAAGACTTGAAAAGGTAACAAAGAGATGAACTTGAAAAAAAAATTAGAGCAAAATGTTGAGGACACTAAAGCACCACTCTAGCATTTGAGTAATCATATAGGAGTTTTAGAGCAGATTTGCAAAAAATGAAAGTAGATTAGGGATGGTGACAAAGAGAGAAACCTACCATAAAAATGGGGAAAAATGTCGAGGACACTAGAGCACCACTCTAGCATTTGAGTAAAATTGAAACTATTCACTTATGCAGATTTGATATGTCCTAAATGCATTGAATATCACACCTTCCCTTTGTAACAATGATTTAAGACCTACAAAATGAAATGGAAAAAATGATTGTGTTGTATAGGGACTTGCCTCAATCAAACCCCATGTTGGTGTTCCCACCTCCACAACACAATATAATGATAATAGAGAGTGTGTGTTTATGATGAACAAAGGAAAAATAAATGATAAAGATTATTGTAAATGAAATAACACGGAATGAAGTTAAACCATATGTGTGAAACCCTTGTTGGAGTGATGTCGTATCACAAGTTGCCACAAGGAGTTTATGAAGGAGTAAGCTTCCTCAAATACTTGTAAGGGTTAGTACACATAACACAATAATCTTCACAAATAGATAGCTTTAGAAATCATGTAGAGAAGAATAGAGAATGAAAGAGAGAGAATGCTTACTGATAAAGAAGCCACATATCCATAGTTGAGAGAGAGAGATTTATTTATATATGCATCCCAAGTACTTTTTGGAGTGCGAGGTTGATAAGGTCCATCATCCAATGTAACAAGGCCAAAATTTAAAGTTTCAAACTTTGGAGCTAGCGGGTAGGACACTAGTGCAGAGCTATAGTGTCCTAGTGAAATTTGTCCTTAAAAGGCTCATTAACAAGGGACTAAATCAAATTTCTTAATCAAGCCCCAAAATGGGTACATCATGTAAGTAGAGATAAACACAAATCAAGTGCTAAACCTAGCGTGAAATAGTAAGCACCGACAATTTATGATGCAACAATAGGAAACTACACTTTGAGGGGGTTGCATAGTTCTTCTTCATCTTTTCTCTCACTTGGGGGGATATTTCCCCGCATGGGGTTTTATCCTTTTCAGCCTTATGAGGGATACTATTTTGTACATGGGTACCTAACATGGTTAGACATTTATCAAGACTCATTCCATCCTTCTTGCCCACCCATATCATGTTTATTGAGGGTGTTGGTGCATATATATTTTCTTGCATTTATTTTATTACTTTATTGCATTAGTATGCATCTATGATAAGCTTACATAGATAGATATCTACTTGGGTAGGTTGTACTTGCATCACATGACTTGTACTTTCTTTATTTGGTAGCTGTGTACTACACATGTGACTAAATCTCCTATTATCGCATATTGGTTGTATGCTCAAATATCTTGGTGTGTATCCTATATAGATCCATACTTGCTCTCACATGAGTATCTAATTATATAGTATCCTCTATTTGGAATATACATATTGTATTTTGAATCTTCAATTGTACATTTGATTTTGTGGCTTGATCTTATCACCAAATTTTGGGAGGTTTGCTTGATCAACAAATCTCATAGTGCATGCATTTGATCGCACATTGTATATGGACTTGGTGCACCGAAATGAATATAGATTTGCACGATCATTTACATGACTAAAGATTAATGTTTTTGATCTTATACCCATGTTTCTATAGGTTAACTTAGGGGAAAATCTCCCCTTGTGACTTAATGAAAACCCCATTGTATTTAAATACTATCAACCCTCATATCAAAAGAAGGAGAAGGAACTACGGTAAATTATATAGAGCAAAGAACAAAGTTTTATAGATTGTTATATCAAGTTAACATGTGAAGGACAAATCCACAACTACAAACTTGACCTCAACTCTAAAACTACATAAAGGAAAATAATATTCTAATCTTGAGGTGAATTTTAGACTAAGATTTCCTATTTAAGATTTAGAGACTTCTCGAATTATAAATTCTTTATATAAATAATCAATCTTGATAATAAAACTAAACATTATCATTTATAATAATTTACATATTTTAACATAACTATTACAAATTATGAGATTGTCAATTGTAAATAATATTAATTAAGTCTAAATTAATTAGTCCAGAGGTGTTCAACAATGACAATAAATGGTGGATTGTAATGTTGTGAGTGTGTTTAAAAAACATTATCTTTTATTTTAAATTTGATAATCATTTACATGTCAAAGTATTATTATTTAATAATAAATATAAATATATAATACAAATAAAATTATTTTTTATTCACATCATCTTTCTTTCTTACACACAAATTGAAAAATGAAAAAATATATTTTTTATAATAAATTTGGTCTATTAGAGTAAAAGAAGAAGATAAATAAGTAAATTAAAAAATTGCTATTACTTGCTCACATTTTGTCAATTGACTATAAAGTAATTCCAAAGTAAAATAAATTATTTCAATAATTATCTATTTGTGTAATTGAAATAGTTTAAATAATAATAATATAATAATAAAAATAATACTAATATAATAATAAAAATAATACTAATATATTAAAAAGAAATGATCTATATAATTAATATAATATACAAATATTTATAATATAATAATATTTTTAAACATACATTTTGAAAATTATATCTTGACATCTTCTACATAGATTTTTCTAAATATAAGTATGCTAGTAAATAATTTATTTTCTTAAAACATATAAATATATATTTAAGAGAATAAATTATTTATTAAAATTATAGAGAAAAAAAATCTTAAATACATTTATAAAAATATTAAATATAAAAAAATACATATCTTATTAAAAATTATTAAACATTAAGAAATATATATTATATAAAAAATTATTAAACACCAAGAAATAAATATTTTTAGCCCATAGGCTACATATAGTGTGTGATTTGAGCCTGAAACAAGTCTCACGCTTGCAAACCATGTTGAGTTGTAAGAAAACAAATTTTAGCACGTTTAATGGTAAACAACTATAGATTTGTCTAAGTTTATTTCATTCCATTATTTAACACTTATTATTAATTGTTTAATCCAACTCTATACAACTAGACACACCAATACACAATCACGTACTATCTAACATATTAACATACATATAATCGTCAAACCTCCTTTAGATGGGAGTGCTACTAGATAAAATGTATTTAAGTTTGTCCACACGGGTAGTAGAGTTGGCTTGGGCAGTGGGTTTGCTCCCCATTGGTCTCGGGTTCAACTCCGCTCCTAGGTTTAAGAGGTGAGACTTCTTGTGGGCGACGACTCACCCGCAAGGGACTAGTCTTGTTCCAGGTACCCCAAAATACAGGCTACTAGGCTGGTCACCCACAGGGGACTAGTCTCGCCCCAGGTACCCCAAGATATGGGCTGCTAGGTTGGGTTGCATGGACACCCCCTGTTGTATGAAAAAAAAAATGGGTTGTTGGGCTGGTCACCCGCAGGGGACTAGTCTCGCCCCAGGTACCCAAGATACGAGTTGCTAGGCTGGGTTGCAAAGACACCCCTATTGTATGAAAAAAAAAAAGAAGGGCTAATGGGTTGGTCCCCCGCAAGGGACTAGTCTCACCCTAGGTACCCAAGATACGAATTGCTGGGCTGGGTCGCGGGGACATCTTGTTGTATGAAAAAAAAATAAAATTGCAGGGGATTAGTCTCACCCCATATACCCAAGATACGGGCTGCCGGCTGGATTGTGAGGACACCTCTGTTGTATGAAAAAAATAAAAATGTATTTAAGTTATAGTAGGTCATGTGTGGGCATTTTGTTAAATGTAGACTAATTTAAGGAAAGGTTTATTTTCCTTCAAACTTCAATCATTTTAAATGAAAACCCAATCCGCAAGTTAGATGGGTCCCGTAAGTCACGACTTACACAGCGCAGTCAAAATTAACTAAAAATGAAAAGCCAGACAAAAGCCTACCCACCAGCTCCAAGTGTTTTTGGGGAGATAAGCCTTAGGGGAATCGAACCCCTGACTTTCTTCTTCTCCAACAATGACCAGGAATTTGTGCTGTGATAAAGTCGCATGTAAATGATGCCGTTAAGCTCCAATCTGTTACACAAGAACAGCTGAGAAGAGAAGAATCTCAATTGAAAATAACAAGTATTCTCGATTTTACAATGCTTTTGGGGTCGGATTCTTTTGAGAAAATTCTCGCTGAATATACCATAATCCCGGGCCTTCCGAACGACTTGGCGTGCCTCTGTTTAGCCTGCGTGCCGCTGCCACTTCACGGGCCTTTGAAGTCCGTCTCCAAGGCCTGGAGAGCTACTTTCTATTCGCAGTTTCTCTTCGATCTGCGGCACAAATGGGGCAAGCTCGAGGAATTCCTGTGCCTCTTCAGGGATGACCCGTCTCTAACACCGGGCGAAATTTTCGATCCGCAGACCGGTGCTTGGAGGCTCATTCCGCCCATGCCATGCGATCCTTACAGGTATCACCTGCCTTTCATATTACAATTTGCATCAAACCTAAACATTATTACTTGGATAATTTGTTATTTATTTATGAACATGAGGGTTTCACATGTCAAAAGCTTTTTTGAAAAATTGTGTATTTTGTTTGTATCATGGTTTTGCATCAAACTTCATAATTTATTACTAGGATGAGGAATTAAAGATGTTAAGATTGCAAAATTAGCTCAATAAAAAGGATTGGAAGAAGAAAGTTCGGCAATTGCGGAAGCCAAGAAACATTGTTAAAATATTTGTTGTTGCAGACCACAGAAACTGTTTTCCTAATACCATCAGGCATATGATTTTAAGGCGTGAAGTGAGACAAGTAGTGAATAATGTGATTAGGCTGAAACTCTCTTCATTGTACTATAAAAAATAACATCATCACTTGACCAGCTTTCCATTTACGATGAAAATAAATCATTATTCTGTAATCTTGCTAGACCCTGAGAATTTTAATTCACGGTACAAGGAAAGCATTAGTCTCTAAATAAGAAAAAGAATTCTGGAAAAGACTTAGGATGCATTTAATAAATTGAGGATGTTTTGGATCAGCTTAGGTGACACCTCTGCCTCCTTACTGTCATGTTGGGTCATTTGTAACATTCATGATATATTATATGTATCACAGGTTTTCTCAAAAGTCTTTTTCTCAATTATAGACAGTAGAAGCCTTAAAATAAAAATACTCTCTAGCTTATGATTTTTGAATTTTTAATAGAAGAAAACATTATTCTATACCCTAGTAACATAATTCTGCATTGTATGCAGGTATGGACTCACAAATTTCGTGTCCGTGGCAGTGGGCAGTTACCTATATATCATTGGTGGTTCCCTCTTTGATGCCCGGAGCTTCCCCATGGATCGGCCATTACCCTCCCAGGCTGTGTACCGCTATGACCTGGTGCACTGCCACTGGGAACGGCGGTCCAGCATGATGAATGCTAGGGGCAGTTTTGCCTGTGGGGTTTATAACAAGAACACAATTCTGGTGGCTGGTGGAGGGTCACGCCATTCGCAATTCACTGCTGGGGGAAGCAGGATTTCGTCAGCAGAAAGGTACTGCAGGAGCATTATATAATCAATACACGCTTAGTTATTTTTTCTTAAGGATTACTAACTGTGATTTAGTATGTCTTGCTAACCATTATAACTTAGTGCATGGACAAAATTAACGGTCACATATGATGCATTTCTTTTAAAAAGTTAAAAATAGAAGTTACTTCCCTTCAATGATAATGCACAGATGATGTTAGTTTAAACACTGAATTATAATGAAGTTGATGGAATGGAGACTCTCTGGAAAATTGTTGGTATTATCACCTAATGCTCCCATGGAGGGGCATTCTGGTATTTACTTAGTGGATGCTGCTGACAAAGTTTGGGGTATTTCTCTGTAAAATGGCTCCATGGAATATTTTATGTTCTATTCTGGTATAGCATTCTCAGAAATTGGAGAAACAAATGTTAATTAATATTGAGAGACATTCTACAATGACAGCAAGGGGTGGAGTGTAATGGTGTGAGCGTGTTAACAAAAACTCTTACCTTTTATCTTAAATTTGACAATTATTTACATGTTAAAATATTAATGTATAATAACAAATAAAATAACTTTTAAGTAAATAAAATAGGTACAAGTTGATATCCCACGATTTTTTTAGATAGATGTATTTAAGATATCTATACTAGTATTTGAGAGAAGATTAATGTATATAAATATACTTTAACTCCTTGTAACTGCCATTTGGCACAAAATTTACCTGAAATGAAGTGGCACTGCTATGTTCTAGCCTCCCACCTCTACCTGATACAGAGCGAAAGGAATTTGCAAGAAAATTACGATGATTAGTGACTTGTTTGACAAATTGTCTCTTCCTAGTAGTCCTGTATTTAGACAAATCTGATGGGACAGCAATTTTCATGGAGGTTCTTGGGAATCTGAACACACTTTCAGATACCCTTTTTAGAGATACTGTATGCATTGAAATCAGAAAATAAGAAATTAAAACAATATGAAAACATAAACAAAGAAATCAAATTTTAATCTCTATACTTTACCGATCCCACTGCAAACCTCATAAAGAAATGATGTGATGTTGCTTCATCTTTGGATGTGGATGCTAAATCTTAGTAGCATAACAATATGATTGATGATTGATTTGATTGATGGCAAATTTTGACAGAGTTGATTTCCATAAGATGTGAGATCCCCTAATGATGAAGAAATGATCTTATTTATAGACTTTTTGAGGAAAATTCAAATAAGAGAAGAGGATGAGGATGAAGACTTGAGATAACTGAAAAATCAATAGAGTCAACTCAACTACAAAATAGAAATTTCCATTTTGAAGCATGAAGAGATAATAATGAATTAATTGATTTGATCATTAGATAATTGTGCACATGAAGTTTCCATTTTGATGACTAAGTTGACTGGTGGATGAAGAAGATGTTTCCAAAATAAAGGAAAGTTAATGATTTAGGAAAGATTTAGATTCCAAAATTGAAGAAAGATGAAAGCAGAAAAAGATGGAAAGATTGAAAAAAGAATTTAAGTTTAATAAATAAATATTTATTTGCACTCACATGAATAATTAAATAAATAAAAATATTTATTTAATTTTGGAAGAATTTAGAAATTAGTTAATTAAATAAATAAACATATTTATTTAATTTAGATGAAGAATATTGTAGATTAAATAATTAAAGAATTATTTAAAAAGTGGTCAATTAACTAAACAATTAATTAACCTTAGAGAATAGTTTAGAATAATTAAATAATTAAAATTATTTAATTATATGGATAAGAAGAAATATGAACTTAGAGGAATGAGGTTAATTAGGACAATTTTTAGTGTCTACAGATACAACTCCACCAACAGTTGCAGCCCCCAATCTGAAATGTAAACCCTTCAAAATGGACAATTATCAGCCTAACTAGCCCTCTAGGTCTCCAAAATTGAGTTATTGAGACATAACACCCTCACACGTGCCAAAATGGTACAAAACCTATTTGAACAAGTGGAGTTAGGTTGACACAGACCTACAGGTCCAATTTCATCAGTTAGGGAGGCGTTTAACCCCCAAAACTCCAAATTCCTCCATAGGGTTTTGAAAGGGCAACGAAGGTAAAAAATTGATTTCTGAGTTAATATTTAGTTTCAAGACCTCTAACCAAGTGCATTAGGTCTGTATTGATCCTTGACATCTCCAGGTACCAATTGGAGTTCTTAAAATTCCATGCAACGCCTGAAATTCACAGTTTATCAATCAACAAAGTACCAAAAAATGCATTTGTACAGCCCTGTTTTGAAGGAATGACTGAAACCCTCTGGTTTAGTGATTGAAATCAATCCATTTCACCTGGAGAACGATGACATCTAACTAATAATGCTCCATACACAAGAAGTTTAGACAGCAATGCTTCAAATCTGATTTATTTTGCAAAAATGGAGGTCTAAAACCCCTGTTCACGCCCTGCCAGCATACCTGCAACAAAAAATTCGACTTTTTCTTCCAAAAGATGATAAAACTAACTTTTTCCAATGTTTTGAAAGTGCTATATCATCCCTCACTACCTACCCCATGCCCCTACAAACCATAGTTCACTAACTATGCATTAAAACCCCTGATTAGCTGCTTGGGGCTGAGTTACACACTAAAATTTAAAATTTATGACTTCTTATTTATTCAAACCTAACTAGATACCTCCTAGCATGTAGTTTAACACCTAGCATGACATTTAATGCAAACCTAGAACAAAAATTAAATGATGCTCTTGCATCACTACCCATTGCTCACATTTTCCTTCCCCATCGTTTGCATTTGAATTTGGATAAACAGATGTTAGTTAATTTTTGGGAGAAGATTAATATATATAAATATATCTTAACTCCTTATACCTGCCATTTGGCACAAAATTATCTTGAAACAAAGTGGCACTGCCATGTTCTAGCCTCCCATCGCTACCCATCGCTTGCAATTCCCTTCCTGAAAAATAGTCTGAAAAATATTCTATCATTTGCTTTTTCATTTTGTGCATTAGTTACATGGGACCACCTTCAGCAAAAGAATAGTTGTGGTACCACCTTTCTTTAGTTTCTGCCCATAGAAAAGGAATGTAGCTTTTTCAACATAAGAGATGGAAAAATTAATTTGGTAGACGTTAGTCTGGGTGTAACTTGAGTATTGAGTGAAGAAGTTACAAATGAAATGTGTTCTTTGGGATATTTTATGATTAGATTTGTACAAATGTGTATTTTATTTTCATTGATTTATATTATTGTGTTTGATCATGTTCTTGTTCATTGGAAATTTTGCCTTAATCAGATATGATATTGAGAAGGATAGGTGGTTTTTTGAAGAAGAGATGCCCAGTGCTCGATCGGGCTGTGTAGGGTTTGTGGTGGATGATGATTTTTGGGTTATGGGAGGGTATGGTGTTTCAAAGACTGTCAGTGGGGTTTTGCCGATTGATGAGTATTACAGAGGTGGGGAAATTCTTGGTGCGAGCAGTGGGAAATGGAGGGAATTGAGGCCAATGTGGGAGGAAGGCGAGAGGTGGCGCCTCGGAAGAGTTGCTGTCATGGAGGCCAAAAATGGAGAGCCTCCAAGTATTTTCATGCTTGAAAGCTTCCAGATTTGCAGGTCAGTTATTGTATTCTTCTCTCTTAATTTTTAAAAGTTATTTTGATTCAAGTACACGCAAAAGTTTATTGATTGTGCAATTAGAAGTAATTAGAAATGTGCTAAAACATTCATAATTAGAAACATTTTTTCTTTTCGCTTTTGATCAGTAAGTTGAGGGTTCTATTGGGCCCCTCACCCATAAAATATATAAATGTTTTACAAATAAAAAACTGGATAATCTGGAATCTAAAAGAGCTGTGGAGGCTACCAGCTACCAATACAATTTTTTTGCTCCAACAGGATCCAACCCCACTAAAGAAAACAATCTACTTTGCCACAACATCTGACCACCTTGGGATGCATATGAACAACCAAAAATTGCTTCCACTACCAAACTACCTGCAAAAATCAAATGGACCTGGATCTGCAGTAGCTGTTGTTAACACCCCTGCTGCTAGCCTCCATGCCAGATCTCTTAGTCTCTGTGCTAGATGCCACTTGGCTACCCGACACTAGAAAAGTTTGCTTCTTAGCATGAGTAACACCATTTTGGTGAAAGCTTGAACAAGCTCAACATCTCCAAGGGATTGTCCCTCAAGATAACTCTTAGCCCATCGATGTACATGGCCAGATTATGGCAAAAAGAGGCAAGCTCCTCTATTTGGGAGTGCATCACCTGTCTCTCCCTGCGCAGTATTGCACCTCTTCTGCCGGTCTTTGAATTGGATCTTCTTTAGCCTCTACAAATCCCTCCTCTGAGTTTCACATAGTATCACATTCTTTGCACCTGTATAAACTCTGCTCAGAAACCAATCCTTCTCCTCTGCATTTGTAACCCTAGCATCCAATTTGGCCATAAAATATGCCAAAATGGAAGGTCTAGTCTGGAGCATTCCAGTATTTCCCAGTCCATCTAGCTTAAGAATTAGCTTAACAAACTTGAGGGTACCCACATCAGTGATGACAAAAGTATTTCTTAGGAGTCAATCTTAAACAGCTCGTTTGTAAGGCGAGTCATGGGAAGAGCAACCATGCTGCATTCTTAATGAGGAAAACTTGAAATGACCCCATGCAAGAGAGTCTACCTGTCCAAACCTACACCAATCAACACTCTGAAAAAAGAGACAGATTGATACAGTCAAAGATTGGGGGCCCGCTATTGATAACCAGATCATTGCAGCATGAAACCACATTCAATGCAAATGATGTAAAATATACAATTTAAGATAGTTTTTTTTTCTCCTTCAAAAGCATAGCAGAACTTAAAATGAAGCAAACTACATTCACCATGATCAAAGATGACACTTCTGAAATATTCCAAGCACTGATAGTAAGCAATAACAGAGATCTGTTGTTCACATGTTCTGAAAATTGCTAATCACTGGCAATAAACAATGGCAGAGATATACTGGCGGTAATAAACAGAACAGAGATATGGTGGTCACAAGTTTGCATACAACAATGAGCAGCATGAAAATGTCTAACGAAGCTTATATTCAAACCAGATCTCAGAAGATTAACTACTGTTACCAATATATCATGCACAGAATAAGGAAATCAACACAGAACTGTAGTAATTCAAATGGCTTGATTAATATAGTATACTGTGCAAAGCATCGGAAATACATAGATGGGATACCACAGAAAACAGTACCTTGCAAATAACAACTAGCAATGATATATTCGAATTCCAGATCACAGACTGAGTATACTGTAAATCAGATAGCAGCTTGACTACAGAGTAGGGGAGATATTCGGCAATCTTGCAAATAGTAACCTGTGAGGTATCGCTGTGATAATTGCCTTCTCAGAGACCCATGTGGGATTGAAATACATGTGTAGATGCTACCGATCCACCACAGGTGTCTGCATTCGCTATGTACATGAGAACCTCCTTCTGTAGCAATGCGCGCAGCCACCAAGGGTGATGGCAATGTCTCCAGAATGTCACAATGAGTTCTAAGTGACTGTCGGCCCGAGCAGCGAGGTAGTGATAACTTGTGGCCAGAGCAGGAGGCTCGGCCACAAAGCGTTATAATCGCCCTCTTCCAAATTGGCCCTGCAATGTAAGAGAACAACTCAGAAACTATGCGGACTACTGACAATGTACACAAATTCACAGTTTGAGATGAGCGTCCTAACCTGTTTGTGATCGGCAAGGAGGCTACGTCCCTTAGCAGATCGACATGGATTCCTTAACCAAATTCGTGATGATCAACAATGACAATTGAATCCACTTAAATAGCTGCCTTCCAAATGGTTGGCCCAGATCAGACATAATAAAATTAAATATTATTATTAATAATTTAATTATTATTTTAAAATTTCAGATAGTGTTAAGAAACACTTTTTCCCACCATTCTAAATAGGGCCTCCTTCAAGGGCGGGGATATGACAGTCCTCCCAGCCTAGATGTTGCTTGCCCTCAAGCAACTTCAGATTCAGGTGCTCAAAAATCTCCACTCCTTCCCATGTTGCATCATCGATTGGGAGATTCTTCCATTTCACCAAGTACTCTGGAATGACTTTGTTTCTTAGCTTTTTTCCCTTACATCCAGCACTGTCTCGGGTTTGAGGATCAATTTGTCCTCATCATCAAGAGGAGACAGTTCTACCGAGGGTGAAATCTGCTGTCCAAGTGCCCTTTTTAGGCATGACACATGAAAGATGTTATGAATCCTGCTGCCTTGTGGTAATTCGAGCTCATAAGCAACCTCCCCAATGCTTCTCACAATCCGGTAGGGCCCATAGAATTTTGGCTTCAACTTTTCTGCACCATTCCCCTTGAGGATACATTGTTTGTAAGGCTGCAACCTCAAATAAACCATGTCATTAATATTAAAAACCCTCTTTGTCCGATGCCGATCTGCATACATCTTTTGTTGGTTCTGAGCTTGCTGCAAGTTTTGCTTAAGAGAATGCAAGATATCCATACTTTGTTGCACGACATCCTTAGCTCCAAGAACTCTACTATTGGTAAGAATCAAATCCATCAATAAGGTAGCATCATAGCCATAAAGAGCTTTGAGGGCTAACATACCAATAGACATATGATGCATGGTGTTGTAGCAAAACTCCCCCAAATGCAACCACTTCATTCAGGCTGTTTGCTGCCCCGAGACATAGTTCCTTAGGTAGCCCTCAATCCACTTGTTCATGATTTTCGTTTGCCCATTTGTTTGTGGATGGTAGCTAGTGCTTGGAGTCAATTCCGTGTGAGTGAGACAAAAATGTTCTTGCCAAATAAACTGATAAACCTGCTGTCCCTGTTCTCACAATGTTCTTGGGCAATCCATGAAGTCTAAATATTTCTCTAAAGAACAGATCAACAACTTGTGGGGCCTTAAATTCTGAAGGAATGGCACGAAAATGAGCATTTTTTGTAAGCCTATCAACCACCACATAAATACAGTCTTTACCTTGCACCTTGGGCAGCCTTGTAATGAAATCTATGGAGATACTTTTCTATTTCTGATTTGGAATGGGTAGGGGCTGCAACAAACCAGCATGGAAAGACATGCTCGTTCTTGTTTTGTTGGCACACCACATACTCTCTAACATGCTGCAATACATCATTCTTTAGCCCCTTCCATGAGAAATGCTCTCTCACCTGCTTGTATGTCTTGTAAAAACCCGGATGACTACCAAGAGGTGTGTCATGACATGCCCTCATAATCTTCTCCTTAACCTTTGATTTTGGCACAAGATAAACACGGTCTTTGTGGAGGATGATGTCTTCAACCACCTTGTATCTATCATCAAGCAACTTCCCTTCCAAAATATCAGTAGCTAAAGAATCTTTGGCATATTCAACTATTATGGCAACCTTCCAATTAGCAGATATATTAGACATAGAGCAAAAATAAGGCTTCCTAGAGAGTGCATCAGACACCACATTGTTCTTTCCTTTCACATATTCAATATCAAAATCATAGGCTTGGAGTTTGCTTACCCATTTTTGCTGTCTATCATTCAAATCATGCTGATTAAGGAAGAACTTGAGGCTGTTATGATCTGTCTTCACCACGAATTTCCCACAAACTAGGTACTGTGTGAATTTGGCAAGGGCATGCATGATAGATAGCATCTCATTGTCATAAATAGAGAAAGTCTTTTCTGAATCCTTGAGCTTCCTACTCTCATATGCTATCGGATGTCTATTCTGCATCAAAACTGCTCCAATACCTTCTCCTGAAGTATCACACTCAAGTACAAAAGGGAGTGAGAAATTTGGAATAGCCAAAACGGGTCATGAACTCATTACCTCCTTAAGCTTATCAAAAACTTGCTGCGATGTAAGGCTCCAAGAGAATGCCCCTTTCTTTGTCAAATTGGTCAAAGGAGCTGCAAGTTGTGAAAACTCTTTCACAAATCTCCTATTGTAGCTGCATAGACCCACAAATCCTCTCAACTGTGACAAATTCCTCGGTTTAGGCCAATCCTGGATTGCTTTGATCTTCTCCTCATCAATGCTAACCCCTTGAGCACTAATCTTATGCCCCAAATACAAAATTTCAGTCAATCCAAACTCACATTTTGACATCTTGGCGTGAAAAGAATGCCACTCAAGTATGCCAAGCACCTCATCTATGTGCTTCAAGTGATCCTCCCGTGTCCTACTATAGATCAAAATGTTATCAAAGAAAACCAAAACAAACTTCCTCAATTGTAGAATGCATAGTTGAAAAACTCTTCGAGTAATTGGCGAGTTTTAAAAAACTCTTGAGTTTTTTTGGATGGTGGGTTTTTCCCGCATTTACTCTCCAAAATTGCTTGCCAAATAAAGGAGAAAAACTCGTCGAGCCAAAAACTCGACGAGTTCGCAAAAAAAACTCCCTCGTCCAAAAAAAAAGTCTCTCACGGCCGCTAAAAAGGCATTTTCATTTCATTTGATTTTATAGTTACTCTCCAAGTCCAAGTTTCCAAGTTTGCCTACAAGTCTTCATCTATAATATTGTCTAGTTCTACCTCCCCTAGTTTTCACTAGACATGGGAAGAGGAAGATGTAAATTTGTAAAATATATTAATGTAGTATTTACTTTTAGTTTTACAAAATCAATTTGCTATTTTCATTTTGTTTCAGACTATCAGTATCAACACATTCCACATGAGGATGCCATTTTTTTCCCAATTTGCTTTCAAATCAATCAAATATAACTAGATTCAACTTGTTTCTTTTATGTACTTATGTAATATCCCCTTGTTAGACTTATCCTAGAAACATAAAATGCACAAGTTAGGACATATAATTTATTTTACCAACACATCATTTTGCTCATGTAAATTGTCTTGAAGACCTGCATACATCATGTATTATCAATAAAGCACATAATTCCTTGTTCATGATTAGAGCATTTCAGATTGCACATTTTGAGAATAAGACAAATGAAATGCATTATTATCAACTAGTGCATAACTAACATAATTTGATATGACTTATTACTCTTGATCGGAATAGATCATCGCTTTGTTTCCTCTTTCCTAACCTCATTGGATGGAAGGTTTATTGTGCCAAGGGCGCGTGAACAGTCTCTACTTGGACTCCCTCAAGGTTTCCTACCTGTCTTGGGACCGTCCATCAATGGACCGATTTACCAGCCTTTCCCTCCACAAACTCCCTATCCTTAGTGGGCACTAGCGAAAGGGAATTTTGGCTCGAAGTCTATTCTTCAAAGTAAAGTCATAAAAGCTCAATAAGACACAATAATTGCTGCAAGCAACATCATTGTGGCTTTGACAAATAACATCCATAAATCTGCATATTGTCTTACTTTGTATAGTAGTCTTAATACATTGACATATATGTTTATTGCTTGCACATCTAGTATGTATTGATTCTCATAATATATTTGATGGGATTTACAGTCCATCACAGATACAGTCATTGATTTCGATATGCTATGAAACAGTGACTATGCTGAATTCATTATCACGAGGATTTGATTTTATTTCTTAACTTAATAAAATGGTAAATATATATTTGTTGATTTCCTACGCAGCAAGAAGGATCATAATGCTTTCCCATTTAATATTGTATTGAATCGAAGGATTACAAATATCTCTTGAGATTGTTTCTAATCTATAATAAAAAATTACTACACAGTATCTCCCTATAGGAGACTCGAATTATTTACAGAATCTGTAGCTTGACATAATTGGTGAGGATACTTACCTCTGGTGGCGTACTTAATCTGTGCTTCTTCAAATGCGTCTTCTACAGCTGAACGAGCTTTCTTTTCTTCCACACAACCTTTTGGTTGATTCTATATTGGCTTATGCTTGACTTGAGCACCCTTAAAAAGATCTGTAGGGACGTGCTCTTCTAGTTTGCTGCCCGATCGGTGGAGTCACCACCTTCCAAAAGTACGCGCCTCCAAGAAATGCCGCTCATGCTAGACGCGTCTAAGTCTGATGGAGCTAACTTAATCTTGTATTAAGTTTATTTTTTCATAAATATAAACATGATTAAAATCGTTTCTCAAAGACAATGGATTAAAATATTTTTATCTCTTCAAAAGTTAATCATTTCTATTATAGTCAAAATATCGAGCTCATGCAAAAGGTTATAAGAACAACTTTTCCTTCTTTTATGTTGTCAATGATTGCGAGGGTTATGACAGTTCGCCCCTCTTGAATTTGCTTGTCCTCAAGCAAAATTCAAACTTGGATGCTTTAAGATCTCTTCACTTTCCCATGTAGAATCTTCCTCAGGTAACCCTTTCCATTTAATCAAGTATTCGGGAATAATTTTGTTCCTCAACTTTTTCTCTCGCATGTTTAAGATAGTTTCGGGTTCCAAAACAAGTCTTCCCTCATCATCAAGGGGTGGTAATTCTGTGCATGGAGTAACTTGCTGTCCAAGAACCTTTTTTAATCTGGACACATGAAAGATATTGTGAATCCTGCTATTGCTAGGCAATTCCAATTCATAGGCTACTTCACCTATTTTCCTTAGGACCTTGTAGGGTCCATAAAATCGAGGCTTTAATTTTTCTGCACCGCTTACTTTAATCGAAGATTGCTTGTAGGGTTGGAGTCTCAAAAAAACCAAATCTCCAACTTCAAATGTTCTTTCAACCCGATTCCGGTCTGCATAAATTTTTTGTTGATTTTGAGCATGATGAAGATTATCTTTGAGAGCTTTCAATATATCCATGCTTTGTTGTATGAAATCTCTGGCACCTGGCACTCTGCTATCCTGAATGACTAAGCTTCCAAAGGTAGTTGCTTCATACCTGTAGAGAGCCTTGAATGTGTTAGTTTAAGGATCGAAAATTAAATAAGTAGATAAAGAACAATTTCACACAATTTGACACAACATATACCCTGGGAAAACCCTCCTTCTTGAGGGAGAAAAACCCAACAACAATATATCACTTATATATTGATAAAATATCAGCAATTTGCTTACAATATGGCCAAACACAAGGCCGATAATGAGGCCACACACAAGGCCGAACTGAAATAGAGCTTCTCTCTTAGAAGCAATTATATGATATCTTCTATATGAATTGATCTCCTTGAAAGAAATGCTCGATCAGCTGAAAGTATGAATTTCTCCTTTATGTGAACTTGACATGATGAAAGAAAAATGAATGAATGATAAGATCATATTGACTTCTATATATACAAGATATCATGCCTCTTCATGAAGGGTCGGCTTGCTCATTAATCAATGTGTCTCTTCACTATAGTCGACCTCATTTGAAATGAGGAATATAAATATTAATTACAAATAAATGAAATCGCCTCCAATAAATAAATAGCCGTTGGCTATATTTAATTTATTGCTTATTAATATTGCCGCTGGAAGTATGAGGCCCGCGGCTACACATCAACACTCCCTCTTAGCTAGGGAGGAATACTTCCAGATATCCAAGTCATGGAGTCTCTCAACATGACATCCACAATGGCTACACCCATTTATGGAAAAGAGCTCATCATAGAGTCACTCAACGTGATGTCCGCCATGGCTATCCCATGTATGGAAAGAAACATGTGTACAAGTGCTCATCACGGAGTCACTCAACGTGATGTCGTCATGGAGTCTCTCAACATGACGTACACCATGGCTACTCCCAGAGGGTGGATAAATACAAGTACAAGGGAATCATCATGGAGTCTTTCAACGCGATGTTGTCATGGAGTCTCTCAACATGACATCCGCCATGGCTACTCCCAGAGGGTGGAACAAGGGCTTTCACCTCAAATTTCTCTATCACAGAGAAAGATGCATTAACAAGGGCTTTCACCTCAAATTTCTCTATCACAGAGAAAGATGCATTAAGGCAAATCACAAAAGATCACTGATGCTGAGTCTCCCTCTCAGCAAGGGCTTCATTCTCCACAACTCCAAGCTTGTCTCGAAAGTGCACAAACTTTACTCTGGAGAGAGGCTTGGTGAGAATATCAACTGTCTGATCATCAGTGCAAATATATCTCAACTAAATAGCTTTCCTCAATACCATATCTCTAATGTAGTGGTATTTGATCTCAACATGTTTTGTTTTGTCATGAAACACTGGATTGACGGATAGCTTCACACAACTTTGATTGTCACAATGAATAACAGTCGGTTCCAATGATTGTCCAAACAGTCCTGCAAGGAGCTTTCGAAGCCACACTGCTTCTCGAGCTGCTACACATGCTGCAATATACTCGGCCTCTACAGTGCTTAGTGCCACTGAAGATTGCTTCCTGCTACACCAAGAAATCATCACAGACCCCAAGCTAAAGCAACAACCAGAGGTGCTCTTCCGATCAGCCACACTCCCTGCCCAATCAGAATCAAAATATTCTTGTAGCTTTAGGTCTACACTAGAAGTATATTTCAAGCCATATCCAACTATGCCACGCAAGTATCTCAAGATATGCTTAGCTGCAACTAGATGAATTTGCCTTGGTTCACACATGAACTGACTAAGTGCACTCACTGCATAGCAAATATCTGGTCTAGTATTGACTAGATACATCAACGATCCAATCAACTGCCTGTACATAGTGGGATCTACCAGATCTGAACTAGCTGCAGACTCACTTAACTTCTTCAAATTGGTTTCCATCGGTGTAGACACGGATTTGCAATCCATCATCCCAAATCTCTTCAAGATGTCTATAGTATATTTCCCTTGACTCATAATGATCTCATTGGGTCTCTGCCACACTTCCAATCCTAGGAAGTAATGCATATATCCTAGATCCTTCATCTCATATTCAGAAGCTAACTCCTTGCATTTGATAATGAGATATTTTGCTCAGTAAGAAATAGATCATCAACATAAAGAACCAAGATTAAAGCCTCACCATCAACTACCTTGAAGTAAAGATTTGAATCAGCATCATTCTTGGAGAATCCCAAGTTCATCAAGTATCGATCAATCCTCTCATACCAAGCACGAGGAGCCTGCTTAAGGCCATGCAAGGCCTTCTTCAATTTACAAACATGAGACTCCTTCCGATGAATCACAAAGCCATCAGGTTGCTCAATGTATACCTCTTCTTCAATCACGCCATTAAGGAATGCTATCTTCACGTCCATCTGATGTAGCTTCCATCCCTTAACTGCTGCAATAGCAATAATGGTCCTGATGGATGTATAACGAGCAACTGGAGCAAAGGTTTCTTCATAATCTCTTCCCTCTTTTTGAGAGAATCCTCTAGCCACAAATCTAGCTTTGTACTTCTCAATGCTTCCATCAGCCGCATGCTTGATCTTGAAAAGCCATTTAGAAGATACAACTGATTTCCCTTCAGGTCTTGGTACAATATCCCAAACATCATTCTTGATAATAGATTGATATTCTTTAGCCATAGCATCTCTCCATACTTGCTGACTTGATGCTTCCTCAATAATATGACTCATTAATGCTACATAGCCTGGAAACTTCTGTGGTCTTTTGCCTTCTCTGAATGTGCCTCTAGGAGCTGCAAACTTTTTTGCCTCCTACATAGTTTGCCTAGCCCATAGAGGTCTCTTTCGACCTATGACAATATCTGTTGGTTCCAAAGGCTCAACTGGATCAATATCCTCTTCTGGTTCAGTAGACTCCCTCTGAATCTCAGGGGTATGATCAACGTCCATGTCCTGAGGAGTCTCCTGGTCTTCATTATCTATCTCCATGTATGAACCTTTAGATCTTTTGAATGCAACATCTTCTTCAAAAGTGACATCTCTGCTAATCTCTATCTGTTTATGTCCTGGAATGTAAATCCTGTAGGCTTTTGAGGATTCACTGTAACCCTCCTTTCTTGCCAGATGGTTCTAACTTAGTTCTCTTATCTTTAGGCACATGAATATAAACAGGACAACCAAAGATTCTCAAGTGACTAACCTCAGGCTTCACGCCTGCGAAGGCTTCTTCAGAGTCATATTCTCCAAAATACGATGAGGACTCCAATTCTGAACATACACTGCAGTTCTAGATGCTTCTGCCCAAAGGAAGGTTTGCAAGTCTTGATCATGGATCATAGCTTTAGTTGCCTCAATTATGGATCTATTCTTCCTTTCTGCAACTCCGTTTTGCTGTGGATTGTAAGGAACACAAAACTCCCTCTTAATCCCTGCCTCGATACAAAAGTTACGGAAGCCTCGAGAGTTGTATTCTCCTCCATTATCAGATCTTAAAACTTTGATCCTCTTTCCGGACAAATTCTCTACTTGAGCCTTAAATTCTTTGAATTTCTCAAGTACTTCTTTAGATTCCTTAGTCATTAAGAAATAAATCCAAGTCTTTCTAGAGTAGTCATCAATGAAAATTACATAATACCAAAAACCACTCAAAGATGCAACAGACATTGGACCACACAAATCATAATGAACAAGATCTAGAATACATTTTGATCTACTTTCACTACTATGAAAAGGACCTTTAGTATTCTTACCCAATGCACATCCTCTGCAAGTACCTTCATGCTCCTGACTGAGTTTTGGAAGGCCAGTGACCATCTTCTCCATGGATGGAAGAGCTCTGAAATGGAGGTGAGCAAGTCTTCTATGCCAAAGCTCACTTGAACTGGTGGAATCATGCAACAATGCCTGCATTGGACGAATGGAAAGTCTATAAAGACTCTTTTGCCGAACACCAATCACTCGAGTTGTCTTGACGCTAGAGTTCTTCGGCCAGGCAAGACCTTTTCCCTCAGAAAATGCAACTTGATATCCTTTGTCCTCCAAAGCTGATATTGATACAAGGTTCCTCTTGATACCTGGTACGAACGGAACATCACTCAAATGAAGAGAGATGCCAGAATCTAGGTGAAGAGAGGAGGCTCCTGCACCCTTCACTGAATAGCAAGCATCATCTCCGATTATTACTTGAATGTTGGTTTCTCTCTCCACAAAATCTGAAAGATGCTCTCTAAATCCGGTAATGTGTCGAGAAGTGCCACTATCAATCAACCATGTGCTGCTATTGGTTGGAACATTGCTTGATAGGGCTGAGATAAATAGAAATCCACTTAAATTATCTCTTGAATCCTTTTGAGGAGAGACATCATCCACATCCGCAGTAGAAGCATGCTGCTTTGGTCTTGTTGCACAATCTCTAGCATAGTGACCAAACTTGTCACATCTGAAGCACTGTATATGGGAGAGATCCTTCTTCTTCTTTGATTCAGGAGCAACATTCGATTTCCTGTCTCTATTCCTCTTGAAGTTACCTTTTCTCCCTTCTCTTCCTTTCCTCTTTGATGTTTGAGCAGCAAGTACATGATTGTCTTCATTGTGAGAACTTCATCCATTACCCCTTGTTGCCAACCTTGATTCCTCTTGAATACAATCTGCTCTAAGGCGATCAAACTTTGGTAGCTTAGATCTTCCACTGATACCTTGGATAAAAGGCTCCCAAGATTGAGGAAGACCGTTAAGTGCCAACATGACTAAGTCTTTATCATCAACCATATTACCAATGGCACAAAGCTGATCTCTCAACTCAGTGATCTTCATGAAGAAGGAGATGACTGAATCTCCTTTCGCCATCTTGATGTGATGAAGCTGTTGCCTCAATGCAAGAGCTCTGCTGGTGTTATTGATTCATATAATCCCACCAAAGTCTTGAACATCTCTCTAGCTGTCTTCAACTTGGAGATAATAGGCACAAGGTGATCCTTCACAGAATCAAACAACATCTTCTTGGCCTTTGTGCCATTCTTCCTCCATTGTGTCTTCTCAGTCTCATCTGAGGGTTCAGGTACCTCACTCTCCATGAACTCGGGAATATCATTTTCTTCCAATGCAATGAGAACTCTAAACTTCCAAGAGGTGAAGTAGAGGCACCATCAAGTCTATCTTCAACCTTGAGTCCGTTCACCATTTTTGTAGATAAGATAGACACACAAAAATGAGAATAAGAGAGAAAGATAATGCTGCTTATATAAATCTGATCACGATCTTGCTTAAACCCGCTTTGATACCATGTTAGTTTTAGGATTATAAATTAAATAAGCAGATAAAGAACAATTTCACACAGCATATACCCTGGGAAAACCCTCCTTCTTGAGGGAGAAAAACCCAACAACAATATATCACTTATATATTGATAAAATATCAGCAATTTGCTTACAATATGGCCAAACACAAGGCCAATAATGAGGCCACACACAAGGCCGAACTGAAATAGAGCTTCTCTCTTAGAAGCAATTATATGATATCTTCTATATGAATCGATCTCCTTGAAAGAAATGCTCGATCGGCTGAAAGTATGAATTTCTCCTTTATGCGAACTTGACTTGATGAAAGAAAAATGAATGAATGATAAGATCATATCGACTTCTATATATACAAGATATCGTGCCTCTTCATGAAGGGTCGGCTTGCTCATTAATCAATGCGTCTCTTCACTATAGTCGGCCTCATTTGAAATGAGGAATATAAATATTAATTACAAATAAATGAAATTGCCTCCAATAAATAAATAGCCATTGGCTATATTTAATTTATTGCTTATTAATATCGTTGCTGGAAGTATGAGGCCCGCGGCTACACATCAACAAAATGGGCTCATTTTAATGGACATGTGGTATGTAGAGTTGTAGCAGTATTCTCCCAAGTGCAACCATTTGACCCAAGAGTTTTGCTGACCTGTGACATAATTCCTCAAGTATCCTTCCAACCATTTATTCACAATTTCTGTTTGCCCATCGGTCTGAGGATGGTAACTAGTACTTGGAGTAAGATTAGTACCTGTGAGTCGGAAGAGTTCTTGCCAAAATTGGCTAAGGAAGCGGCTATCGCGATCACTGACTATATTTTGAGGTAAACCATGCAACTTGAAGATTTCCTTGAAAAACACTTCGGCTATCTGGGGTGCTCTGTATTCGGTGGATATTGGAAGGAAATGAGCATACTTAGTTAACCGATCCACCACCACAAAAATGCAATCCTTCCCTTGTACTTTAGGCAATCCAGTGATGAAATCCATTGAAACACTTTCCTATTTTTGGTTCGGGATAGGTAGTGGTTGTAGCAATCCTGCTGGATGGTTTAGTTTTGCCTTATTCTTCTGGCAAGTCAAACATTTTTGAACATATTTCACCACATCTCTTTTAAGGCCTTTCCATGAATATCGTTCTCGTATCTGCTTGTAAGTTTTATAATATCTAGGGTGTCTTGCCAAGGGGGAATCATGGTATTCCTTCAAAATTTTCTCCTTTATCTTGGAGTGAGGCACAAGGAATATTCTATCCTTATACAAAATGATATCTTCCACTTTCTTATACTCACTATTGGGTGCATTTCCTTCAAGTATTTCTTGAGCCTGAGGGTCTTTGGTATATTTTGCAATAATGTCATTCCTCCAACTTCCCCTGATGTTGGTGATTGTATTTACTTGTGGGTGCCTGTACAAGGCATCAACTACCACATTATTAGTTCCTTTGACATATTCAATATCAAAATTGTAAGCTTGTATTTTGCTTACCCACTTTTGTTGGCAGTCGTTCAAGTCCTTCTGATTCATGAAAAATCTTAAGCTGTTATGATCTGTCTTGATATTAAATTTTCCACAAACCAAGTATTGCCGGAACTTGGCCAAGGCATGCATGATGGCCAACATCTCTTTATCATAAATGGAATAGTGCCTTTCAGTTTCTGTAAGTTTACGACTTTCAAAAGCTATTGGGTGTCTTTTTTGCATAAGAACTGCTCCAATTCCCTCCCCTGAGGCATCACATTGAAGTTCAAAAGGTAGGGTGAAATCTGGTATTGCTAAGACAAGACATGTACACATTGCCTCCTTGAGTTTTTCGAAAGCCTCTTGTGATCTTTCATTCCACACAAAGGCCCCTTTCTTGGTTAAGTCTGTAAGTGGGGCGGCTATTCTTGAGAAGTTCTTCACGAAACACCTGTAGTAGCTACATAGCCCCGCAAAACCCCTGAGTTGAGTTAGGGTTTTTGGTTTTGGCCATTCCTTGATGGCTTTGATCTTTTCTTCATCAGCATTGACTCCTTGGGCACTGATCTTATGCCCTAGGTAAAGGATCTCATCTAGACCAAACTCGCATTTTGAGGCTTTGGCATATAATGATTCTTGTTCCAATATCTCTAAGACTTCATCAATGTGCTTAAGATGCTCCTCCCATGTTTTGCTGTAGATTAATATATCATCAAAGAATATTAATAGGAATTTCCTTAACTATTTTCTGAAAGTGTGATTCACTGGAAGGTAGCAGGGGCATTTGTTAACCCGAAGGGAAGAACCAAGAACTCAAAATGTCCATAGTGGCATCTGAAAGCGGTTTTGGGGATGTCTTCCTCTCTCATTCTTATTTGGTGGTATACTGATCTTAAGTCAATTTTGGAGAAGTACTTGGCACCATGTAGTTCATCTATGAGTTCATCCACTCTAGGAATGGGGTATTGATTCTTAATGGTATTTTTATTTAAAGCCCTATAATCAATACACATTCTCATGGTTCCATCTTTCTTCTTAACAAGTACGACTGATGAGGCAAAGGGGCTTGAGCTAGGCCGGATGTGCCCCATTTCAAGAAGTTCTTTAATTGTCTTTTCTATTTCTTTCTTGTATTTTTGTGGATGTCTGTAAGGGGTGGTGATTACTGGTTTCGCCCCTTCTTCCAATTCAATGATATGTTCAAAGCCCCTCTTGGGTGGCAATCCAGGCAGAATATCACCAAGAACTTTCTTGTGTTTTTCCATAATAGGTTGTATGTCAATGTGAATGGCTTTTCCTTGAGGAGTTGACTTGTCTAAAATCATGCACTGTGCTGCCCATTCACCTTGGCCCTGATTCAAGATTCTTTCTATTCTTTTGCAAGAGACTACTTGGTGTGATCCATCGGGTAGTCCCTTTAATGTAACTTCTTGTCCTTGGTGCTGCAAACGAAGTGTCAAGTTGGGAAGATCAAACATAAAGCATCCCAAGGAATAGATCCATGGAGTACCCAATATTACATCTGCATCTAGAGGTACTACATAAAAATCTTCTTTGATGGGGTGATTTCCCAAGATCATCTCTAGTTGGGGAACTACTTTTGTGCATTGGATCATAGCTCCCGTGGCTGTGGCTGCTGCAAATCCTTTGAATTCTTGTGCCTTTAACTTCCTTTTTGCAACTAATCTTTCATCTATGAAATTGTGGGATGCCCCACTATCCACAAGGGTGATGACTCTTTGGCCCTTAAGGGTACTCTTAATGCGAAATGGATGGTGTTTGGAAGTTTGTGTGATTGTGGCAAGAGTTACATGTTCATCTCCCTCATACTTTGCTTTCTTGCATACATTTTCTTCAGTTTCTTCATTAGTGGTTGCCTCTATCTTGTGGGATCGTCCCCTCTTTCCACATTTATGCCCAGGTGACCATTCTGCATTGCAACGACGACAAGGCTTCTTCCTCCTATTGTCTTCTTTCTTTTCACAAGTGTGCCCACGCTTCCATGGGCCTTTACATGTGAAGCACAAATTCTTCTCTCTTAGTTCATCTCGTTCTCTTTTGGAGAGGGGATTGTGGTGTGGTTTATCTTTTTTGTGAGAATGCTTTTTATGGTTGCTTGTAGTTTTATTTCTTGCTGATGCAGTTTCTAGCCTTAAGAATTTTTCTATGGCATCCTCAAGATTTAATGGGTTAAGAGCACTTACTAGCCCTCTAAGTTATTCTGTAAGTCCCTCCACAAAAAGGTATGTGAGTCTAGCTTCCCCAATCCCGGTAACTCGGATTGAGATTTTCTGAAATTCGGTTATGTAGTTTTCTACCGTCCCTTGCTGTTTTAATTGAGTGAGCCTTTTAAAATCTTCTTGGGGATGTTTTTTATCAAACCTCCTCATGAGTTTTTGTGAGAATTCCTCATAGGAGGTTATGTTTTGGTGGCCTTGGGTGAGGATTCCATGGTGCCACCATTCATGGGCTAAGCCTTCCAAATGTAAGCTTGCAAATTGAAGTGCATCTTCTTCTGTCATTGGGCTGAGTGTAAAATAGGTGTTTAGTTTTTTGCAGCCAAGCATGGGCGGTGACTTTGTTTGAGCCATCAAAGTTAGGCAAAGTTACTTTATTCACTTTATGCTTCAAGTCTTTATTTTGTGTCTTCTTTCCTTACCTAGGGGCTTCATGTCTTTTGGCTTCACAAAATTCCCTAAATGACACAAGTTCCCTAAGCTCGGGTTCAAACTTCAAGATCCCTATACGCTCTAATGATTTCTTCAGTGCTGTTTGGTGTTGGATCCATTTCCTCCTCCCTTCTAGGACCATTTTCTTTGGTTATGAAGGGGGGTTTGGGAACTCTAGGTGTAAATGGCCCATTATTAGCCTTTGAATGATTTGAACTCACGTCTCTCCCATTTGAGGGATTATTTTTCGGGTTGCTGATTGAGTTTTCCATATTTTGCAAACTTTGGATGAGTGTTTGGTTTGCCTTTTCGAACCCTTTATTTTGGTTCATAAGGGTTTGATTGGTTTGTTCAATAAAAGCCCTTAGTTCATTGGACAATTGTTCAGCCATGGATCCCTTTTTTTGGTAGGTTTGCATTCACCCGTATACAGGATGACAGGATTATGCTCTGATACCAATTGTAATGTCCCCTTGTTAGACTTATCCTAGAAACATAAAATGCACAAGTTAGGACATATAATTTATTTTACCAACACATCATTTTGCTCATGTAAATTGTCTTGAAGACCTGCATACATCATGTATTATCAATAAAGCACATAATTCCTTGTTCATGATTAGAGCATTTCAAATTGCACATTTTAAGAATAAGACAAATGAAATGCATTATTATCAACTAGTGCATAACTAACATAATCTGATATGACTTATTACTCTTGATCGGAATAGATCTTCGCCTTGTTTCCTCTTTCCTAACCTCATTGGATGGAAGGTTTACTATGCCAAGGGCGTGTGAACGGTCTCTACTTGGACTCCCTCAAGGTTTCCTACCTGTCTTGGGACTGTCCATCAATGGACCGATTTACCAGCCTTTCCCTTCACAAACTCCCTATCCTTAGTGGGTACTAGCGAAAGGGAATTTTGGCCTGAAGTCTATTCTTCAAAGTAAAGTCATAAAAGCTCAATAAGACACATTAATTGCTGTAAGCAACATTATTGTGGCTTTGACAAATAACATCCATAAATCTGCATATTGTCTTACTTTGTATAGTAGTCTTAATACATTGACATATATGTTTATTGCTTGCACATCTAGTATGTATTGATTCTCATAATATATCTGATGGGATTTACAGTCCATCACAGATACAGTCATTGATTTCGATATGCTATGAAACATTGACTATGCTGAATTCATTATCATGAGGATTTGATTTTATTTCTGAACTTAATAAAATGGTAAATATATATTTGCTGATTTCCAACGCAGCAAGAAGGATCATAATGCTCTCCCATTTAATATTGTATTGAATCGGAGGATTACAAATATCTCTTGAGATTGTTTCTAATCTATTATAAACAATTACTACACAATATCTCCCTGTAGGAGACTCGAATTATTTACAAAATCTGTAGCTTGACATAATTGGTGAGGATACTTACCTCTGGTGGCGCACTTAATCTGTGCTTCTTCAAATGCGTCTTCTACAGCCAAACGAGCTTTCTTTTCTTCCACACAACCTTTTGGTTGATTCTATATTGGCTTATGCTTGACTTGAGCACCCTTAAAAAGATCTGTAGGGACGTGCTCTTTTGGTTTGCTGCCCGATCAGTGGAGTCACCACCTTCCAAAAGTACGCGCCTCCGAGAAACGCCGCTCATGCTTGACGCATTTAAGTCTGATGGCGCTAACTTAATCTTGTATTAAGTTTATTATTTCATAAATATAAACATGATTAAAATCGTTTCTCAAAGACAATGAATTAAAATATTTTAATCTCTTCAAAATTTAATCATTTCTATTATAGTCAAAATATCGAGCTCATGCAAAAGGTTATAAGAACAACTTTTCCTTCTTTTATGTTGTCAATGATTTCAAGGGTTATGACAACTTAGTTATTGACTCAGTGGATGCATCTTATCATTGAATTTTGCAAAAAAAATGCGTTTTTAATGAATTTTAAAGCAATTTTTTAAGTTGCTGAGTTTTTCGCGGAGTTTTTGCCGAGTCCTGTTTTTTGGGCTTGGTGAGTTTTTCAATTTGGCGAGTTTTTCAACCATGGCAGAATGAATACCTGGTTCATACATGACTGGAAGGTAGCGGGGGCATTGGTTAGCCCAAATGGCATGACCAATAACTCGTAGTGCCCATAGTGACACCTGAAAGCCATCTTGTGCACATCTTCTTCCCTCATCCCTATTTGATGATACCCTAAACACAAGTTTGTCTTGGAGAAATATACTACACCATGAAGCTCATCTATCAACTGATCAATCCTAGGAATGGGATAGCAATTTTTGATTTACCTTTTGCTGAGTGCTCTATAGTCAATGCACATCCTCGATGTCCCATCCTTCTTCTTGACCAACACCATGGATGAGGCAAAAGGGCTAGAACTCGATCGTATATGCCCCATGTCAAGCAGCTCCATAGTCGTCTTCTCTATCTCCTTATATGCTCGTGGATGACAGTAGGGTCTAGTGATGACTGGTTTTGCCCCTTCCTCAAGCTCAATGACATGCTAAAAACCCCTCTTAAGAGGTAGACCATGAGGTATATCATCAAAGACCTTACTATAACTCTCCAAGATGGGCTGAATGTCAACATGGAAGGTCTTCTCTTCCTTGGAAGGCTGTGTATCCATGATCAAGCATTCGGCTGCCCAAGCAACTTGATCTCTACGCAACGCTCTCTCCATACGCTTAGCTGACACCACCATAGGGCCTCCATTGGAAAGGCCACGAAGGACTACCTCTTTTCCATTAGATTGGAACTTAAGCTCCATTGTTTGGTAATTCTATGTGTATTCTCCAAGTGAATGCAGCCATTGTACTCCAAGAACCATCTCGGTGTCACCTATGCCGATCACATGGACGTCATCTCTCATCTTATGACCACCAAGGTTCAAATTCAACGACTGAATCCTTCAGTTGCATGGTAGAGTGTAGCCATCAACCATCATTACATTGAATCCTTCAAAGTCCTCTTTCTTCAATTGCAATTTAGCTGCCAACCTCTTATCAATGAAATTTTGGGTAGCTCCACTATCAATCAAAACAGTTACTTGCTGCCCCTGAAGGACTCCCTTGACTCGAAATGAATGATACCTTGGTGCTCCTGATAGGGCTACAAGGGTTCCTCCTGGATGCCCTTCCTCTTTAGGTTCATGCTCTTCTTCAATCACTGTTAGTTTTGGATCAGCAACTTGTTCTTTGGAGTCCTCATCAGAAATTACCTCAATGTAATGTATTTGACCCATCCCCCAGCAATGATGACCTTTCTGCCATGGTGCCTTACAATCAAAATATAACTTCTTCCTTCGGAGCTCATTCTTTGACATATCCGATTGGTTAGGTTTGGGTGGTGCCATCCTTGGAGGATGGTGGTCTCTTTGAGGAAACTTCTTGGTTACAAGAGGTGGTGCCTTGTTGGAGTATGATCTGCCCTTAGTTGATGAGTCTTCCAAGTTCAAAGCTCTCCTAATGGCATCTTGTAGTGAGCTAGGATCCAATGCCTTCACTAAACCTCTATAAGGGGTTTGGATAGGCCTTCAACAAAGAGGACTATTAGTCTTCTTTCGGTCACATTTGGGACCATCACTGCCAATCTCTCAAACTCAACAACATAATTCTCCACTTTACCTTCTTGCCTCAGTTGTGCTAACTCCCGGAAATGAATTTATGGATCCTTCCTATCAAATCTCTTTGTCAACCTCTGACTGAATTCTTCCAATGTTTTGATGGAATTGTGGCCTTGTGTCACAATACCATGATACCACCATTCATGGGGCAAACCCTCAAGATGTAGGGTTGCAAATTTGATGGCTTCTCCTTCGTACATGGGATTCAAAGAGAAATATGTATCTAATTTCTGCAACCAAGCTCTTGCTGATGAACTCCTGGAACCATCAAAAACTAGGATGGTGATTTTGCCCAAGTGATGTTGGATATCCTTCCTATCTTCATACCTTCTCCTCCTATGCCCTCTTCTTGTCTTCATGTCATGGAATTCTGTGAAGGTCATATCTTTGTGAATAGCTGCACTTAGAGCATGGTATTCGTTATGCAATCTAGCAATTTCATCCTCCTCTTTAGGTGGTACTTTTGGTTCATTTTTTTCCTCTTGGTCCAGGAATTTGGTGTTGAAGAACTTAGTAGAGGCTGCTGGTTTTATCACACCTGAGCTGCTGTTCTCAGTACCATTTTGCATTGTCTTACTAGCACCTAGTTGCTGGTTCAGTCCTGTCAACAGCTGGACCATTTCCACCATGGTTTCCTTCATACTGGATTGGAACTCCCTGGATTCTTTGACAAACTATTGTCCGTCATCTTCTTTGTTGCCCATGGCTTTGTTCTTCTCTCCAAGACAATATCTCAGATCCCTGTCGCTCTTGAAAAGGCACACAGGCTGGCAGGAGGCCAAGCTCTGATACCACTGAAATTTGCCAAGCACTGATAGTAAGCAATAACAGAGATCTGTTGTTCACATGTTTTGAAAATCGCTAATCATTGGCAATAAACAATGGCAGAGATATACTGGTGGTATAAATAGAACAGAGATATGGTGGTCACAAGTTTGCATACAATTGTGAGCAACATGAAAATGTCTAATGAAGCTTATATTCAAATCAGATCTTAGAAGATTAACTGTTGTTGCCAATATATCATGCACAAAATAAGGAAATCAACACAAAACTGTAGTAATTCAAATGGCTCAATCAATATAGTATATTGTGCAAAGCATTGGAAATACATAGACAGGATAACACAAAAAATAGTACCCTGCAAATAACAACTAGCAATGATATATTTGAATTCCAGATCACAGACGAAGTACACTGTAAATCAGGTAGCACCTTGACTACAGAGTAGGGGAGATATTCGACGATCTTGCAAATAGTAACCTGTGAGGTATTGCTGTGAAAATTGCCTTCTTAGACCTGTGTGGGCTTGAAATACATGTGTAGATGCTACCGAGCCACCACGGGTGTCTGCATTCGCTAGGTACGCGGGAACCTCCTCCTGTAGCAATGTGCGCAGCCACCATGGGTGATGACGATGTCTCCAAAATGTCACAATGAGTTCTAAGTGACCGTCGGCCTGAGCAGCGAGGTAGTGATAACTTGTGGCCAAAGCAGGAGGCTCGGCCACAAAACGTTATAATCGCCCTCTTCCAAATTGGCCCTACATTGTAAGAGAACAACTCAAAAACTATGCGGACTACTGGCAATGTACACAAATTCACAGTTTGAGATGAGTCTCAACCTGTGTGTGATCGGCAAGGGGGCTACGTCCCTTAGCAGATCGACATGGATTCCATAACCAAATTCGTGATGATCAACAATGACAATTGAATCCACCTAAATAGCTGCCTTACAAATGGTCGGCCCAGATCAGACATAATAAAATTAAATATTATTATTAATAATTTAATTTTATATTATTATAATAATATTTAATTTTATATTATTATAAGAATATTTAATTTAATTTAATTATTTAATTATTATTTTAAAATTTCAGATAGTGTTAAGACACACTTTTTCCCGCCATTCCAAATAGGGCCTCCTTAAAGGGTGGGGACATGACACTTCAATATTCTCTAAGCACATGTTCATCAAAATAGTCATAAATCAATTCTCAAAATAGTCATAAATCAACTCTTCCCAATTCCCAAACAAGATAGGCAATTTGGAATTTGTGAATTGGAGCCTTGGTAACATGCTGAGATGCTTGATTGGTGTAAACTAAAACAGTGGGATTTAGTACTTGCACAGACTGAGTTTGCTTACAATAACTGAGTAAACTGAAGTTCCATGAAGAATCCCTTCCATATAGTATATGCATGCAATCCAAGAGTAGTCACCAAGTTGAGGAGTGTAGCTGATTCTGGATAAGAGGAGTGCTGAAGTGGAAGATATGCAGAATATCTGCAAGAAATTCATCACCATGTAAATAAGAATTTAGAAAAGAGTACAAGAAGTTATAGGCGACATGCTGATCACAAAAAGAAGGAACAAGAGTTTCAAGTGGGTGATTTAGTTTTGGCTCATTTGAGAAAGAGAGATTTCCATAGGGCACATATAACAAGCTGAAGTGGAAGAATATTGGACTTTGCAACATCCTACACAATGTTTTCAGCTAATGCATATGAGATTGAGTTGCCTGATGGGGTCAACATCTCCCCAATCTTCAACATTTCCACCCTGTATCCATTTCTTGAGGGACAGCCATATGAGGGGAGGGACAATCCAATTTCAGCTATACCAGATTGGAAACTACAGTTATTGGAGAAGGAACAAGAGGAAATTGAGGCCGTGATTGATTGAAGGGTGACCAGAAGGACACAAGGCAATGAATACAAGTAGTACTTGGTAAAGTGGAAATGTAGAACAATGGAGGATTCAACTTGGATGTGTGAATCTGAGATTGGTAGATATGGCCAATCTTTGGAAGACCTCGTGCATTCCATGAGTTGGAGCTCATGATTACTTTACAAGATGGTAGATTGTAATGGTGTGAGTGTCTTCAAAAAAATCCAATGACTCAAATTTGACAGCCATTTACATGTCAAATTAACAATTAGTAATTAAATATTGTATTTACATACAAATGATATTTAAATATTCAAATTATATATTTTTCATTATATTCAATTTTAAATTAATAATTAAATAGAACATATTATAAAATATATAATTTAAATACAATATTTATATTTAGTTATAAATAATAATATTAATTTATTTAATATAATAGAATAATTTAGAATTCTTTCACTGATTTGTTAATGAAGGAATCTTTTGGGGCTCTCTCCCATGTCCAACAGAACTGAAATATATATATTCAGAAAGAAAGGGTAGAACTTAGCTTTCTATAGAATCTGAAGAGTCTAGATTATCAAAGAGCTAAGTAAAAATCATTCGATTCACTATCACTAAGGCCAAAAAGGCACTATTGCCCTCTTTGGACAGAAAATTTAACAAAGAGCCAAAGAATTTTTAAAAGTGTGTTGAAAGCAATTTCCTTCCATAGTGTTGATGTTTAATTCAGCTTCAGTCATATCCTTCCAGCACAGTATTTGTTCTTGATTGAATAAATTAAATTATAGCTTGAGAGCTATTTTAATTTATATTCTTAATTGGCACGAGTTTTTATATGTGCCAACTTTCCTCTCATTGGTGGCATCCAAATGAAAAGGGATTATTGAAGGCCGACTTGAAGACTTGTAAAGAGGCACTTGTTTCTATGAGAGGCCGACCTCTTATTATTGTATTTTATATTATCTCTATGTCAGCCGACCACCTTCTTGAAGAGTTGCGTCTCTTCCACCATCTCATATATTTACACTTCATTTGTTTAACATTTGTTCATACAATTCATTCGCACTTCAGTTCATTCACATTCAGTTAAGAGTTTTCATATGCGAGCTTATGCAAGAGCGATCTGAGATATTCATTAGAGAGCTGTATTCATACAGTCTGTATTAGCATCAGTCTGTGATGCTGTATGCTGGCCTTTTGAGTGGCCTATTGTAGATGTATCATTCACTTTGAAGACTCAATAATATAAGAGATATTATTGGCTGGGTTTTTCTCCCTCAAGAGGAGGGTTTTCCCAGGGTATCTGCTGTGTACTGTGTTATTTTTGAATTAATTTCTGTGCATGTTTTAATTTGATCATAAAACGAACATGGTATCAGAGCGGGTTCAGTAAAGATCCGATCAGATTTCGGTTGTGCAGTCAGATCAACGGCTGAGAAATTAGAATTGTCTCTCCTTGGGACCTTAGACCAAGCATTTACTTCAGTTAGTGGGTGAGAACTCAAGAAGGCTTGGACTGAGCATGCTTGAGTTGGTCAGGAATTACTGCTTTCACTCTGAGCTATCGATTCAATTCATCCGACATTATGAGGAATTCCTATGAAAGGATCTCCAACAGTCTAATCATTGCGTCACATGACTCCTCTCATCAATTAGGGTGCAGGCTTAGTCTTAGACTTGGTCGGGATTTACTGGGTTGCCAGATATATCAATTCCCAGTCGCATTATATAATCAAGTGCTATTGATAGCACAAAGTCACAAATATTGGTGATGGTGATCTGAAGAAATTAAAGAAACTGATAAGGTTCTTTTAAAGATGATCGGGAGCAATCGTCTATGTCTGGCATGCAAGTGCAGAAGGTAGAAAAGAATAAAGTAACGCACGAGAGATGTGACGGGTATTTGTCTGAGATTCAAGAATTTTAGAAGGCAACTCTTGCAAAATAGAGTGTCATATATTTTCTGAAGGAGTTGTGATCTTTCAATTGACAGAATTTTTTTATAAGGAGCTCGGTTTCATTGATTTTTGTGCAAGAATTAAATTCTGACGACTTCAGAAGTTAGCATATGGAGTGGTATTGGTTTTGTCGGAAATAATTAAAGAAGGGTCCTCGTTTCTTTCTGGAGGTGGTAAGGGGTAGTGGATGAGGTACGCTTATCTTCTACCATGTGATGAAGTATGTAGAATCTGGGTGTGAAAGATAATAGATGTGAATATCCATTGTAGTCACTTTATGCAAATCAAGTGTGATTGATGCAATCCGTGATGCTGGTGTTATTTCTTGAAGGATACTTGAGACCTTGTTTTCACTGGTGTGCTCAGAAAATTTGTGATTGGTTCAGCTGCATCGCTTTCATTCTTATCTACATAGACTGTTTGTAAGGTATGAGGTGAGATATTATCTGAATGTCTTCATACTAGCAACGTTTATATTGTTGTAGAATCGATGGTGCTGGAATTTTGATGTGTATGTAAGTTCGAGACTGTGCTTAGTTTTGAGTGAGTACAATTTCAATAACATCAATTTCTATGAAGATCTGTTCGTGACTTTGACAGATCAGATGTAGTGGTAATAGTTGGAGTATTGATGATAGAATATATATACGGTTATGAGTATGGATGTATTGCATGAGTGCTTGTTCTTTGAGGCAGTGTTTGTCATGAGAATACAAAATGATGATGAGTATGGGAAGCTTAAAAAAATTGGCTTGTGTGCTGAGAAGATTGGAAAAACCTTTGAATACTTATCGATAATCCTGCTCGCAGATGATTCTAACCTCAATGTGTCTGAGATATACTTGTGAACAGTGGTTCTCTCAGCTATAGAAACATCTAGAGGATTTCAAGATATCTAGCACTATGTGTGCTTTGCATCTATTAGAGGAGATGCGATTATGTAATAGCACTAAAAGTGGCGACACAGCTTCAAGTCTAGCTCATGGTGTACCAACATATGAAGATAAGTATTTCTTGTTTGTATCTTTGAATTCACCTCTAGGCTAAAATTCAGTTTGCTAAGTTGTGCAAATTTGACATTGATTATATGTGTTTCACTGGGATAAGATAAGATAATTGAATCATATTTTGTGTTGTCTGGTCATCGAGTTTATGCAAATTAGATGATGATCCTACACAATGTTCCAGTCCCGTGAAGATTTCAATTCCAATGCTGTGTGATCAGCTGCAATCGAAGTCAAGAGTTTGCATTGAGAGTAGTAGCAATCAATGCCACTGTAAAGGGCAGAGAGAGCAGATATTGTGATCGTTGATATCAATCCCTCAGTTTCTGTGTACATAATTCTTACTTCATTAAGATAAGTACTGCATGGTTGAATAATGTTCATGAATTGTTGTATAGTTATTAATTCATGCTATAACATTGAGAGAGTAAATCATGTATGCTTCTAGCAGTGGTATTTCTCTTCGAAATAGTTGAGTTATATGAACTATTAGTAATCTCTTCTAAATGTGCATTAGGATGGACCAAGAGATTGCTTTCAAGAGAAAAGTATGCAGACACTGCTTGCAACCATGAGTCTGAGTGAATAACTGAAGACATCTCTTCGAAGAGGAAGAATTAACCTTCAGAGGGAGTTCTATGGCTCGCTAAGAACAAGTAAGGGTTGCAGTGTTGCAAGGCCAGATGCTAAATCATTGAAGTACCTCTTCATCAGTTGAAATCAGAATTGCTCAAGTCAGTCAACCTGGATTTAACATTGGTTGAGTGATCTGGGATGAGATCGAAGAGGACAACCTTGAATCTCAACAGAGGTGTGCGTTGGAAACAATTTCTCTAAGGCAAGCGTTGCAGGCAATCTTAGACGATGAGGTCAGAAGGTTGATGCAAGTACTTAAAGATTCAAAGGGAGCCTACTGAACCTAAAGAAGATGGGAAGTATTCTTAAGAGGTTTGGTATGATGGATTGCAAATCCATGTCTACACCTATGGAGACCAACCTACATAAATTGAAGGAGGCTGTAGCTAGTTCAGACTTGGTGGATCCTACTATGTACAGACAGCTGATTGGGTCCTTGATGTATCTAGTTAACACTAGACCAGATATTTGTTATGCTGTGAGTGCACTTAGTCAGTTCATGTGTGAACCGAGACAGATACATCTTGTTGCAGCTAAACATATCCTGAGATACGTGCGTGGCACAGTTGGATATGGATTGAGATATTCTTCAGGTTGGGATCTGCTTTGATATCCTGGTGCAACAGGAAGTAGTCATCTGTGGCATTGAGTATAGCCGATTTGTGGCATTGAGTATAGCCGAGGCAGAGTATATTGCAGCTTGTATGGCAGCTCGGGAAGCAGTGTGGCTTCGTAAGCTCCTTGCAGGATTATTTGGGCATGTTGAGATCAAGTACCACTATATCAGAGATATGGTACTGCGGAAGGCTATACAGTTGAGGTATATCAGCACTGATGAGCAGACGGCAGACATTCTCACCAAGCCTCTCTCCAGAATCAAGTTTGTGTACTCTCGAGATAAGCTTGGTATGGTGGAGAATCCAGCCTTAACTGAGAAAGAGTCTCAGTATCAGTGAGCCTATTTAATGAGTTCTTTGCGAGAGAAGTTCGAGGTGAAATCCCTTGATTAATGAGTTCTTCTATGTGAGAGAAGTTCGAGGTGAAATCCCCTGTTAATGCATTTTCCTCTGAGACGAAGGAATTTGAGGTGCAAGCCCTTGTTAATGCATTTCTCTTCTGAGATTTGAGGTGAAAGCCCTTGTTTCCACCCTCTGAGAGAGTCATGGTGGATGTCATGTGTGTGACTCCATGACACATGTTGTACTTGTGTTTCACCCACTGAGAGAGTCATGGTGAAAGTCGCGTTGAGGTGACAACATCACGCAAGTGATGAACACTTGTACTTACCATAGTATAGTTGTAGCCATTATGGTTGATATCGTGTTGAGGCGATATTTGATATCACGATGAGGTGATATTCTTCTTGCTCACTCATGGTTGTAGCCATAGTGATAGGCATCACGTTGAGGTGATTTGCTTTGTGCAGTTGGAAGTATCCTACCTAGCTGAGAGGGAGTGTTGATGTTATATTCAGCTTCAGTCATATCCTTCCAGCACAGTATTTGTTCTTGATTGAATAAATTAAATTATAGCTTGAGAGCTATTTAATTTATATTCTTAATTGGCACGAGTTTTTATATGTGCTGACTTTCCTCTCATTGGTGGCGTCCAAATGAAAAGGGATTATTGAAGGCCGACTTGAAGACTTGTGAAGAGGCACTTGTTTCTATGAGAGGCCGACCTCTTATTATTGTATTTTATATTATCTCTATGTCAGCCGACCTTCTTCTTGAAGAGTTGCGTCTCTTCCACCATCTCATATATTTACACTTCATTTGTTTAACATTGTTCATACAATTCATTCGCACTTTAGTTCATTCGCACTTCAGTTAAGAGTTTTCATATGCGAGCTTATCCAAGAGCGATCTGAGATATTCATTAGAGAGCTGTATTCATACAATCTGTATTAGCATCAGTTTGTGATGCTGTATGCTGGCCTTTTGAGTGGCCTATTTTAGATGTACCATTCACTTTGAAGACTCAATAATATAAGAGATATTATTGGCTGGGTTTTTCTCCCTCAAGAGGAGGGTTTTCCCAGGGTATCTACTGTGTACTGTGTTATTTTTGAATTAATTTCTGTGCATGTTAATCTGATCACTTAAATTTAACACATAGTACACTGTGAACCATCCCTAATAGCATTCAAAGCTTCCATTTGCGGTCGTTCAGCTTTAGTCTTGCTTCCTCTAAGTCTGTTGGGTCCTTAGTTTGCCTTAGTCATCTTGGATTCCGTTGGTGAAATGTGTTAATGTTATAGCAGCTTCGGTTGATCCTTCCAGCTCACTTCTTTCGAGAAAGTCTTAAATTGAATAATAGCCGTTGGCTATTCAATTTACCTTTTATTGTTTTGTATCTCATGCTTTGGCCGACATGAAAGAATTCGAAACTCATAAAAGACATTTAATATACTAGGCCGACATCTTTAACTAGATATGTGATTTTGTAAGAGGCCGACATGTAAGACTTGTCTCCTATACATATACACATGAATCAGTCCGTTCATGACACAGCGAAAAATTCTGTCTGAGTCTTCAAGTCCGTTTAAATCTCCATATTCATGTTATTGCAGAGAGCGATCTTGTTATTGCATAGTGCGATCTTGTTTGTTACTGTTCATGAAATTTATCAATGCGAATCTGTTCGAAGGTCTTCATTGAATCTTCTAGTGCGAACCTGATCCAAGTTCATCATCGAATCACCAGATCTGGGTCAAAGATCAAACTCGTCTGAGATCTAGGATCGAACTTATCAGATCGGCGAAAGTCATCAAGAGCGGACCTGACTGAGAATTAAGATTGTATACACCAGTTCAAGCAAGGGCGATCACTGCCGAGTGCAAAGTAAATTTTATCAGATCTGTAATCTGTCATTACCAGGTGTGATCTACAGGTTGTTATCAGTCATTCTTTGTTATCAGATTATGCTTATTGGTCTTGAGTTAGACCTTATTGTAATTTGTAAAATTGACACTGTTGCATCAAATATAAGAGAGATCTTTGTTGCTGGGTTTTTCTCCCTCAAGAGGAGGGTTTTCCCAGGGTATATACTGTGTTATTTTGTCTGATTTCAACTTAATTCTCTGTGCATTTAATCTGTTCACCTAATTTTAACATGGTATCAGAGCGGGGTTGAGGATCGTGATCAGATTATTGCACTCAGCTTATCTCATTTGTTCAGCCTGTCAAGATGGTGTATGATTTGAAGGTTGAGGGTTCAAGCGATTCCATGTCTCATTCAGCATTATCAAGCTGCATACCTTCCAACTCCAACACCTGGATAATTGACAGTGGTGCCTCCCGTCACATAACTGGATTCAAGGAGCACCTATCGAGTTTGGTGGAAAAGGATTCTTCTGAACAAGTCATCATTGGAGATGATGCCAGCTACTCCGTAAAGGGAATTGGGACCTCCACACTTCACTTGGATTCCGGCATATTGTTTCAATTGGGTAATGTTCTTTATGTTCCCGGAATCAAGCGTAATCTTATTTCTATTTCAGCTTTGGAAGATAAAGGATATCAAGTTGCCTTCTCCAAAGGCAAAGTTCTAGTGTGGATGTAGAACTCTAATTTCAAGGATGCTCAAGTAATTGGAGTTAGACATGATAATCTCTACAAGGTCTGCTCACATCCTATTCAAGCATTGGTTCATGACTCTTCCAGTCTTTGTGATCTTTGGCATCGAAGATTGGCTCACTTACACTTCCGAGCCCTACCCATTATGGAGAAGATGGTGACGGGCCTTCCTAAATTCAACCAGGAACACGAAGGTACGTGCAAGGGCTGCGCATTAGGTAAGAATATAAAAGCTCCCTTTCATAGTAGAGAAAATAGATCTAAGTGTATTTTAGACCTAATTCATTCTGATTTATGTGGTCCTATGTCTGTTCCTTCTTCGAGTGGTTTTTTGTATTATGTTCTCTTTATTGATGATCACTCTAGGAAAACTTGGATTTATTTTTTGAAAGCTAAAGAATCTGAGGAAGTACTGGACAGGTTTAAAGAGTTTAAAGCTTTAGTAGAAAATCTTTCTGGTAAACGAATTAAGGTCCTCAGATCTGACAATGGTGGAGAATACACCTCTAGTAGTTTTCGAAATTTTTGTACTGATGCAGGGATTAAGAGGGAGCTCTGTGTTCCCTATAATCCTCAACAAAATGGTGTTGCAGAAAGGAAGAACAGGACAATTGTGGAAGCAGCAAAGGCCATGATCCATGATCAAGATTTGCAAACCTTCCTATGGGCAGAAGCTTCTAGGACAGCAGTATATGTTCAAAACAGATGCCCTCATAAGATCTTGGAGAATGACTCCAGAAGAAGCCTTTACAGGGAAGAAGCCTGAAGTCAGCCATTTGAGGATCTTCGGTTGTCCTGTCTATGTTCATGTTCCCAAAGAAAAGAGAACCAAACTGGAGCCTTCTGGCAAGAAGGGAATCTTTGTGGGCTACAGTGAGTCATCAAAAGCTTACAAAATTTACATTCTAGGTCAGAAGTTGATAGAGATCAGTAGGGATGTCACATTCGAGGAAGATGTTGCATTCAGGAGATCCAGAGGGATTCATATGGAGATTGATAATGAAGAGTCTCCTCAGGACATGGAGGTTGACCATACTCCTGAGATTCAGAGGGAGACAATGGAACCAAAGGAAGATCTTGATCCAGTTGAACCCTTGGAACCTACTGATGGGCCTACTGACATTGCTATTGGGAGGAAGAGACCTCTATGGGCTAGTCGCACTATGCAAGAGGCTGAAAACTTTGCAGCTCCTAGAGGCACATTCAGAGAAAGCAAAAGGCCACATAAGTTCTCCAGTTATGTTGCCTTGATGAGTCAGATTATAGAATCTGAGCCTTCCTGTGTTGAGGAAGCTTCCAGTCTTCAAGTCTGGAGAGATGCTATGACAGAGGAGTATCAGTCAATTCTTAAGAATGATGTTTGGGATATCGTTCCTAGACCCGAGGGCAAGTCTGTGGTATCTTCTAAATGGCCATTCAAGATTAAACATGCTGCAGATGGAAGCATTGAGAAGTACAAGGCAAGATTTGTGGCTCGTGGGTTTTCTCAGAAAGAGGGAGTTGACTATGATGAGACCTTTGCTCCTGTTGCTCGCTACACTTCTGTCCGAACCATCATTGCTATTGTTACATCTAGAGGATGGAAGATTCACCAGATGGATGTGAAGACAACTTTTCTCAATGGAGTAATTGAGGAAGAGGTTTACATAGAGCAACCTGATGGATTTGAGATTCATGGGAAGGAGTCACATGTTTGCAAGCTGAAGAAGGCCTTGTATGGTCTTAAGCAGGCTCCTCGTGCATGGTACGAAAGGATTGATCAGTATCTATCAAGCCTAGGGTTCTTGAAAAATGATGCTGATTCAAATCTCTACTTAAAGGTAATCAATGGTGATGCATTAATTTTGGTTTTATATGTTGATGATCTAATCCTCACTGGAGAAGATCACCTAATTCTTGAATGTAAGAAGGATTTAACTTCTGAATTTGAGATGAAGGACCTTGGGCTCATGCATTACTTCCTTGGTTTAGAAGTCTGGCAAAAGTCAGATGGTATGATTTTAAATCAAGGGAAGTACACCATTGACATACTTAAGAGATTTGGCATGATGGATTGCAAATCCATGTCTACTCCCATGGAGACCAATCTTCATAAATTGAAGGAGGCTGCAGCTAGTTCAGATTTGGTGGATCCTACGTTATACAGACAGCTGATTGGATCCTTGATGTATCTAGTTAACACTAGACCTGATATTTGTATGCAGTGAGTGCACTTAGCCAGTTTATGTGTGATCCGAGACAGATACATCTTGTTGCAGCTAAACATATCCTGAGATACTTGCGTGGCACAGTTGGATATGGGTTGAAGTACACTTTAGACGCAGACTTGGAGTTACTTGGTTTTACTGATTCTGATTGGGCAGGTTGTGTCACGGATCGGAAGAGCACCTCTGGCTGTTGCTTCAGTTTGGGTTCTGCCATGATTTCCTGGTGCAGCAGGAAGTAGTCCTCTATAGCATTGAGTACAACAGAGGCTGAGTATATTGCAGCTTGCATGGCAACTTGAGAAGCAGTGTGGCTTCGTAAGCTCCTTGCAGGATTGTTTGGACAATCAATGGAGCCCACCATTATTCATTGTGATAATCAGAGTTGTGTGAAGCTTCTGTCAATCCTGTGTTTCATGAGAACCAAGCATGTTGAGATCAAGTACCACTATATCGGAGATATGGTATACTACGCATTACTTGAGGTACATTACGATGATGCAGAGCGGGGCGTGAATATTCTTCCAAGTGTAAAGTTAAACAAGCTTGGTATGGTGGAGAATCCAGCCTTGCTGGTAGTATGAGTCGGTATCGGTGAGCCTTGCTTAATGAGTTCTTCTGTGAGAGAAGTTCGGTGAAATCCTTGTTAATGCATTTTCTTACGTGTGGAAGAATTTGAGGTGAAAGCCCTTGTTTCCACCCTCTGAGAGAGTCATGGTGGATGTCATGTGTGCGACTCCATGACATATGTTGTACTTGTGTTTCACCCTCTGGGAGAGCCATGGTGAAAGTCACATTGAGGTGACAACATCACGCAAGTGATGAACACTTGTACTTACTATTGCACTTTCTTCTGTGACGGAAGAATTTGAGGTGAAAGCCCTCGTTTCCACCCTCTGAGCTGAGTCATGGTGGATGTCATGTGTGTGACTCCATGACAACATCACGTGAGAGAGTCCGTGACGATCTTTCTGTACTTGTGTTTCACCCTCTGGGAGAGCCATGGTGAAAGTCACATTGAGGTGACACCATCACGCAAGTGATGAACACCAGTACTTAACCATGTGATGGTTGATATCACATTGAGGTGATATATATCTCTCTTTATATTTGATTGCAGGCAATGGTGGCAGATGATTTGTCTTCAGCTGGAAGTTCTCTCCCTAGCTGAGAGGGAGTGTTAATGTTATAGCAGCTTCGGTTGATCCTTCCAGCTCACTTATTTCGAGAAAGTCTTAAATTGAATAATAGCCGTTGGCTATTCAATTTACCTTTTATTGTTTTGTATCTCATGCTTTGGCCGACATGAAAGAATTCGAAACTCATAAAAGACATTTAATATACTAGGCCGACATCTTTAAGGAGATATGTGATTTTGTAAGAGGCCGACATGTAAGACTTGTCTCCTATACATATACACATGAATCAGTCCATTCATGACACATAGCGAAAAATTCTGTCTGAGTCTTCAAGTCCGTTTAAATCTCCAGATTCATGTTATTGCAGAGAGCGATCTTGTTATTGCATAGTGCGATCTTGTTTGTTACTGTTCATGAAATTTATCAATGCGAATCTGTTCGAAGGTCTTCATTGAATCTTCTAGTGCGAACCTGATCCAAGTTCATCATCGAATCACCAGATCTGGGTCAAAGATCAAACTCGTCTGAGATCTAGGATCGAACTTATCAGATCGGCGAAAGTCATCAAGAGCGGACCTGACTGAGAATTAAGATTGTATACACCAGTTCAAGCAAGGGCGATCACTGCCGAGTGCAAAGTAAATTTTATCAGATCTGTAATCTGTCATTACCAGGTGTGATCTACAGGTTGTTATCAGTCATTCTTTGTTATCAGATTATGCTTATTGGTCTTGAGTTAGACCTTATTGTAATTTGTAAAATTGACACTGTTGCATCAAATATAAGAGAGATCTTTGTTGCTGGGTTTTTCTCCCTCAAGAGGAGGGTTTTCCCAGGGTATATACTGTGTTATTTTGTCTGATTTCAACTTAATTCTCTGTGCATTTAATCTGTTCACCTAATTTTAACAAAATGGTTAGAAGCTAAAATATTTTCTTTTTTCTTCTGAAAATGAGCAACGAGAATCCCCAAAATCTATTTGTGCAATAGCTGTGGCCTTCACCATGCAAAATTCTTCATTAGTTACCTAGAGATGAGCAACCATGGGTGACTTACCTTTAAGCTGAGCCAAACTATCTGAGGAAAGATCTCAGGTTTGCTGCCTATCCACTTCAACATTGGCCTTAGGAAGGGGAGAAAATAGAATAATTAATAATTAAGTATTAACATAATTTATATATAATTAATGATTAATATATAATAATATAAGTAATATATATATTGGTTTTTTTGATGTCTTTTAGATAGATGTATTTAAGATGAGGTGTAACTACAATGGCAGCGCTGGGTAGATTGTAATGGCATGAGTGTGTTGACAAAAATCCCTTAAATTTGACAAATAGTTACACATCAAATTAACAATTAGTAATTAAGTACCGTATTTATATACATAGGATATTGTTACACATCAAATTAACAATTAGTAATTAAATATAATATTTATATACATAGGATATTTGTCATGTCCCCAAAATTGTAACATTAATAAATAAATAAAATTAAATAACAATATAAATAAATATGAATATTAATGTTTTAAATATTATTATAATAATCATTATAATATAATTTGATAAATATTAATATAAAAAAATAGACATATGCTATATTACATGTAAATATAAAATAATATACATACAAAATAATAAGTATATGGAATTAGCATACTGCAGCGATTTAAATAACACAGGGCAGCGATCAGCATTTAATTAGTGAATGGGACAAAGGGAATAGGACAAATCACATAAGACAAATTGCTAGAAGACACAGCATTTCATTAAGACAACGATTTCTAATTGCTAAGGGCTGCGATTTATTTTAGAGAGGAGTGACTCCCTTGAGGATATATATCCTTTGGGAAGGCAGATTTAATTTATTAAATAACCAATAATTAAGAAGGTAGCGATCAAGGGAAACAAAGGGTCGTGCCTCTCCAAAATGGTTATCTCCTCTCTAAAAGATGCATCCTTTCACTTAGACATAGAGATATATAAGCTAAATGAAATCAATTGCAAAAGGGCATCAGAAAAGGAAAGAATAGATCTGCAATCAGGAAGTGGGAAATAGAAGTAGAAGAGGATAGGGAATAATAAGATGGATAAAATCTGGTATGAAGGAATAAGAATACAGAGATCTGAAACACAAGGATATGAAGAGTAAAATAGAGGAAATGGATAAGAGGAAAAACAATAGAGAGACAGAGATCAGCAAAGGAGATACTAAGAGTAATGTCTTTCCCATTAGGTGTATCCTCTGCCACTTAATTTGCATCAATCTGTTATGTTCATCTATTTATACCTTGTCTAATGAATTGTCCAAACTGATATATCTGCATGAATTCTTTATCCATAATCACAACAAGTTAAATGCATTTGCATTGATGTTTAACAACAACCGAACTCGTTACTTCAATTCATAGTTGCAGATTTGTGTATATATATATATATATATATATATTGCTTAACCGTTCTTAGAATATACTGCCTTCATAAGTATTGATCTGGCTACTATGGACTAACAATTATCTTAGACAGCGACATAATTACATATGCATTAACCTGTTGCTTTGGATATGGATTTAGATATATGTATATTGCTCTTCATATATGTTTAGGAAGTTATAATATTTATAGCAATGATTGTGCATTAATATCTATCAATGATAATCTAGTTGAGTGTCTGAATCTGTCTGGAAACCTGCTTGGGGGAAGGGGCCTGGGCGAGCAGTGAGTGCCTAGAGATTTCACTTATAGCTGCCCAACCTTTAAGGAAAGGATGGGCCATGGAGGGGTGGAAGAGCCAAGACCGCTCAGGATGCCTTGCCTGTTAGTGTTTTGTAGAGGCGGGAGGTATTTTTCTTAAAGAATATTTTATTCAAGGCAAGTCGGCCTTTCTATTATAAAACAAATAATATGTTTTCTAGGTCGGCTCAAGAGGAGAGCTTGCCTAGTTTGGTATATGATGGAGATAGAGTCTCGACATTATGCAATCAATTCATTCCATTTCTAAATTCAATTTCCTTCAGCAGCAGATTCACATCCAAGAGGAGCAAATTTGCTTCAAGGGGAAAAGTTGATATTTTGTGTATCTAAGGAATTCACACTATTTTCAAGTGCTGATCTATTGTATGAGATTCGGCCTTTCTAGGGCCTGATTCTGAGTGCTATTTCTGCACTTCTATTTCTGATTTATAAGAGAATAATTTTCTGCTAGGTTTTTCTCCCTCGAGTAGGAGGGTTTTCCCAGGATAAATTGCTGTCTTTCGTTCCGTGTTGTGTTGTTTAATTTTCTGCTTATTATGCATATCTGATCTGAAAATTAACATGGTATCAGAGCTTAGGTTTAGGAAGAACTGATCAGATTTGGCTAAGTAGTGTGTGGAAGATGGTGACCGGTGTCAAGGTAGAAGATAGACTTGAGACAACAGCTCCATCGTATTCCTTGGAGGTCACTTTCAGTCTTGGAGAATTCGAAAGCCTGATTAGAGAAGTTTGATCTATCCATTCAGTTGGGGAATTGGTTTTCATCACGGAAGAATGAAGGAGTTTGGAACTTTGGAAATGGGATTACTAAGAACGAAACCTCTTAGAGATTGAGGAGCCTGGTTGGACAAAAACTCAATCATGGGCATTGGAATAATTTATCATTCTATGTTGACCTTCTAATTCTGTACCAAGACTTTGAATTTTCGAAGGGCATAAAGATTGCGATTGTGGGAATCGTTCGGGCAATTGTTTGAATTTATCTAGTGTAGAAGAAGACAAATAGACCATCCTCGTTGGGAGAGGAAAGAAACAAATCTAAGATCGCCCGATAAGGACAAACCAAGGAGCAAATCGATATTCTATTTGGAGAAGCGATGAATCTTAAGGATTCAATTAATTGAATATTAATCCACTGAGTGTTTTTCAGATAAAGACGAAATGCAAAACAAGACAAAGATTGATACTTATTATATCCACGGGGGAGGGGTATGGTAATATTAAGCTTCAAACTAATTCTTTGACAAGGCAAATCACGGGATGCCAATCTGCCAGTTGTCACTATGGAACGGATATGTTAAAATAGCTGCCATCATCTAGTCAATACTGTCGGGAATCTGCATAAATGGTAATGATATTATATTCGGCCCAGTTTATAATCAAAGCGGAATTTCAAATTAGCATTGGCTTAGGTGTTCGAGTTGACTCTGAACTATATTGCTATTAGCGGCTAAAGAAGTCGGGTTCTCCTTGAAAGGCACTGGGCGCTGGTTATGTAAGCATTCCGGTATCAAGAATCATTGAGGATTAGTGAATTCATTGTTGCCAATAACGCATCAAGAGGAATAGAGATAAAGGAGCTGATGGTGCTCCCGCATTCAAGAAGAAGAGGGACCTCTCCAAAGTCCAATGTTTTAGATGTGACAAGTATGGTCACTATGCAAAGGATTGTCCAACCAGGCCTAAGAAGCAGGTTACCATTGTAGATGTTGATGAAGTCTCTCCGCAGAAGGATTCTTGTGAATAGTTATTCTATTCGGCATTGTCAAGCAATGTACCTACCGACACTAATACTTGGTTGATTGATAGTGGTGCCTCTCGCCACATCACCAGATTTAGGGAGCATCTAACTAATTTGGTGGAGAGAGATTCTAGTGAACAAGTCATTATTGGAGATGATGCTAGTTACTCTGTGAAAGGAATTGGGACCTCCACTCTTCACTTGGATTCCGGCATTTCCCTGCAATTGAGTGATGTTCTATTTGTTCCAGGCATCAAGCGAAATCTTGTTTCCATTTCAGCCTTGGAAGACAAGGGGTTCCAAGTTGCATTCTCAAAAGGCAAAGTTCTTGTGTGGATGAAGAACTCAAACTTCAAGACTGCTCGGGTGATTGGAGTTAGACATGAGAGCCTCTACAGGCTATGCACTTGTCCACTTTAGGCTCTAGTGCATGATTCTTCAAGTATGTGTGAACTTTGGCATTGAAGATTGGCTCACCTTCACTTTCGAGCTCTACCTATCATGGAGAAGATGGTCACGGGCCTTCCAAAGTTCAACTAGGAGCATGAAGGTACTTGCAGAGGCTGCGCTTTGGGTAAGAATACAAAAGGTCCATTTCATAGTAGAGAAAGTAGATCCAAATGTATTATAGATCTTATTCATTCTGATTTATGTGGTCCAATGTCTGTTGCTTCTTCGAGTGGTTTCTTGTATTACATTATTTTTATTGATGACTACTCTAGAAAGACTTGGATTTATTTCTTGAAATCTAAAGAATCTGAGGAGGTATTAGAAAGGTTCAAGGAATTCAAAGCTCAGGTGGAGAATTTGTCTGGGAAAAGGATCAAAGTTTTGAGATCCGATAACAGAGGAGAGTACACTTCCGACAACTTTTGTAGTTTTTGCATTGAAGCTGGGATTAAGAGGGAGTTTAGTGTCCCTTATAATCCTCAACAGAATGGTGTTGCTGAAAGGAAGAACAGATCTATTGTGGAAGTAGCCAAAGCCATGATTCATGACCAAGATCTGCAAACCTTCCTTTGGGCGGAAGCATCTAGGACAACAGTCTATGTTCAGAATAGAAGTCCTCACCGCATTTTGGAGAATGACTCCCGAAGAAGCATTCACAAGGGTGAAGCCGGAAGTGAGTCACTTGAGAATCTTTGGTTTTCTTGTGTATGTTCATGTACCAAAGGACAAGAGAACAAAGTTGGAGCCTTCTGGCAAGAAGGGGATATTTGTAGGTTACAGTGAAACATCAAAAGCCTACAAAATCTACATTCCAGATCAGAAGTTGATTGAGATCAGTAGAGATGTCACATTTGAGGAGGATGTTGCATTCAGAAGATCCAAGGGCACTCATGGAGATAGATAGCCCAAAGAGTCTCCTTAGGATACGGGAAGCTGACCATGCCCGATCTCGCAGGAGGCCTAACCCAAAGAAGATGACATCCAAATTTGAGCCCTTGAACTCCAATCGATGGGCCTACCGTATTGCGATCTAAGAAAAGACTCCTTTGGGCCAGGGCAAACAAATGGTGGGGAGGCATAACGCTATGCGACCTAGAGGAACCTTCGTAGAAAGTGCAAGAGACCCCATAAGTGCCTTCTAGGTATGTTAGTTTGATGAGTCGACATTGAGTCCCCGAACTCCGTTGCTGAGGAAGCTTCTAGTCACCGTGCCTGGGAGAGATGCTATGTCAAAGAGACGTAAAATTCATCTTCAAGAATGATAGTTTGGGACATTGTTCCTAGACCCGAAGGAAAAATTTCAGGGTATCTTCTAAGTGTTCTTTCAAGATCAAGCATGTACCTGGATGGGGAGATTGAGTATTAAGATTCGCGGGCTAGAGGTTTTTTCATTAAAAGAGGGGAGCTGACTATGAAGAAACATTTTCGCTTCATTGCTCGTTGATATCAAGTCAAAAGAATCATTTCATTGTCGCAGTCTAGAGGATGGAAGATTCAATTAATGATGTGAAGACAACTAATGGTGTAATTGAAAAAGAGTAAGATATGGATAACCTCGATGATTTGAGGTACATGGGAGGAGGCCTGGCGGTTGCAAGCTGGATAGCGCCCCGTACGGTCTTGGGCGTTCGGTTTGGTACGAAGGATTGATCGTTGTTCGTCAGTTTGGCTCTCCAAGAACGCATGCTGGATTCTAACCCCAGACTTCAAGGTAAATTGATGGGTGAAGAATATTCTGTTTGCATGTTGATGATTTGATTTCATCGAGATTAGAACACTATTTTCATGTATATGAGTTAGCTTCTAAATTTGAAATGAAGGTTCTTGGTCTGATGCATTACTTCCTTGGCTTAGAATTTTTGTAGAAGCCAGATGAGATGATTCTAATTCAAGAGAAGTATACTATTGATATTCTGAATAGGTTTGGTATGATGGATTGTAAATCCATGTCTACACCTATGGAGTCCAACTTGCATAAATTGAAAGAGGTCGGCAATTTACAGACCGCGGATCCCACGCTGTATAGAAGCTGATTGATCATTGATAATCTAATACCGACATTCTCTGGAGCAGGACAATAAGCCATGCGAACCAGCAGATATTATTCAAGTTAAAAATAACATATCCCCGAGATACCTTGGCGCGGCAATGTTTGGATATGGGCCGAGATATTCTTCTCGTGTGGACTAAAGCCGTACGGTTATACTTACTCCGACAAGGTGGTGTACACCGGGACGAAGAGCACCTTTGATGTTGCTTCAACAGCCTTCATGGCGATAGCAGAAGTAGCCAATCAGAGTACTTGAAGCATAGCAGGTGCCGCTATATTGCAGCTTGTGTAGCCTCGAGAAGCGTTGTATTTCCAAGCCCTTCGGCAGTGGATTGGGTTTTGGACAATCAATGGAGCCAACTATCATTCATTGTGATAACCGTGAGTTGTGTGAAGCTTTCTGTCAACCCTGTGTTTCATGAAATAACTAAGCATGTGGATATCAAATACCACTATATCAGAGATATGGTATTGAGGAAAGCAATTTAGATGAAGTATATCAACACTGATGAGCAGACGACAAACATTCTCACCAAGCCTCTCTCTAGAAAAAGTTTGTGTACTTTCGAGACAAGCTTGGCATGGTGGAGAATCAAGCCCTAGCTGAGAAGGAGTCTCGGTATCAATGATCCTCTTTAATGCATTTCTATTTGAGAGAGATTTGAGGTGTAAGCCCTTGTTTTCACCGAGAGCCATGGTGGATGCCATGTGTGACTCATGACAACATCACGAGAGAGTCCTGATGATTTTCAGTTTGTGTTTTCACCCTCCGGGAGAGCCATGGTAACCACGATGAGGTGACAACATCACGCTTGAGTGATGCACTTCTCTACATACCATACATGGGTGTAGCCATGATGGTTGATATCACGATGAGGTGATATCTTTCCTTTCCACATATGGGTGTAGCCATTGTGGTTGACATCACGATGAGGTGATATGTCTTATGCAGCTGGAAGTATCCTCCCTAGCTGAGAGGGAGTGTTAATGTTGATACAGCATCGGGCTTCTACTTCTAGCCCAAGCCGAGATATGAAGAGCAATTTGAATTATAGCCTAACGGCTATTTTAATTGCTAGATCGATTTCCTATGAAGAGGCACGTCTATTTCTAAGTGATGTGTTATTTATTAAATGAGGCCGACATCTATTTTATGAAGGGACGCTATTTTTCTTGATGCCGACTTTATGTGTCTTAAAAGACACGACTTTCTATTGGAGGCCGACATGAAGATTTGTAGGGATGCGTCTCTCCCTTCCACTTGTATATATAATCGATGCCTTTCATTGTTTCATCATTCATTGATTCATAAGTTCGTGTTTCTCAAGTGTGAGTTCATCTACAAGTGCAGATCGATATTGTTGAAGGCTGAGTTTCATCATCAGCGAATTACATCTGGTTGTATTTGTGATTGCATCAGTTTGTGGTGCATACTATTGGCCTCATTATCAGCCTCTATTGTAAAGGAGACTCTCTTTGTGATTCAACATATAAGTGATATATTGTTGCTGGGTTTTTCTCCCTCAAGTGGAGGGTTTTCCCAGGGTATTTGTTGTGTTATTGTGTTGATTTTGAATTAAATTTCTGTTCTCTAATCTGATCATAAAAACTAACAATTTGCACCATGAACTAAGTATGTGATTCTAATCAAGGGAGGAGCCAATCAAGGAACATTAAGTCCATGGAGAAGTATAATGTTATAATGAAGGTCTTGTATCTCTCAATCCCAAGTTGCACTAGTGTGCTCTTAACTCGGAGGGAGAGCCGTTGTTAAGGGATACACCAACACAAAACCAAGAAAATAGGAGCATGGAGGAATAGTCATAACACTTTCCAACTGAAATGAGAAACAATTAGCACCATTTTGAGGTAAATTCCATGCTTAAACCAATCTTTGAATATAAATCTTTTACATTTCTAACACATAAGCAACTATCACAAGGGGTTGCATAATTGTGGATCGTACATGATATGCATAATACCCTCTTTCTCAAGTTGGATGCCCCATATCGCTTACTCCATATAAAATTAAAATATTAACTCAACATTTTGTTCTTCGGCCATTTCTTCGGTAGTTCAATGGTTGACCCTCCAACGAAAATGGTGATATAGGTTTACACTATATACCAACCATGTGGTATTAATTTTGGGGGCTCAATAAGAGATTATAATATCCATGGAGAAGTACAACCTTCTAATGGACATCCCATCTCTCCTAGACCTTGGTTACATTAGTTTGCTCTCAAGCCAAAGTGAGGAGCTATGGGAGCTCAAAATAATATCAAGAAGGAACATAAGAGCATGGAGAAATTTGACAACATTTCCTACTCAAAACAACATTAATGTGCACATAACTCTCATTCAAACTCCATGTTCATACTAACCACAAGTGCAACGCACAAGCGCAAATGACATGGGTGCACAAAATTGTGTTGTAGGTTATGTCCAATATAGTTTTATTCCTTGACATGGATATCTAGTATTGCAAGATCATTATGGGTTCACAACATTCAACAATTATTCACCTGATAAATTTACATTCAAAACAACACTTCTTTTGCATTGAAACATGCAACAACATATACTTCTTATGTTGATCATGATAACACACCAAGCATCCAATTCATTCCATTCTATTTGTCAAAAAACTTATGTTAGATTCCTTTGGAAGCTTTAGTTGTCAAATCCCAATAATTATGTAGAAGATCATTCAATTGGTCTAGAAGATTACCTACTATTTTCAAACATTTGCAAGCATCCTACAACTTCCATTTAGGAGAAGCATAATTGAATACTTCTTGTATAATATTCATTTCCTTAACATGAGATAATCTTGATGGTAAAAGAATTTACTATGAACATATAAGCTAAACTCTATATCCATAAAAATAAAATTCAATCATTTTAATTATTCTCCTTCCAACTATCTAGTTATATGAACATAATAATGGACTAAGCTCACATTAATATATAATATTACTCCCTCTTAACTAATGAAAATTGTTGTAAGTTAGAAATATAGGGGTTATCATGGCAAGGGACTTGCTAGAAAACTCTAGGATCAAGAATCATAGGTTAGCGATAAGATAACGCTCCTAATTATCTAACAACCTTGAGAGGTTTCAATAAGTGGAATTTTAGCTTCACAATAGCCCTAGGTTTTTTTTGAGTCCAATGTGATAGTGTGCTTCATCTAACCCCCACTACTAAATGACACTAGCTAAGCACATTGTTATAATTAGGTCAAGGTAAGAGGTAGTAAGAGGTACACATAGAAAAATAATCATGATAAGTTGAAACTTGATTGTTATAGTTCAAACCTTGATAATTGGTAGAACACATGGTGGGTAAGGCACACCTTGCATGGGTAGAGATGACATTTAACCAAAATTTAGCATAGGGAATGCATAAGTGTAAGGGATAGTTGTTTTAAGGTATTTTCTAGTCTATTCTAAAACAATTAAGGCACATAATGTTGAATAATTAAAGAAAGTATGTTAAATTATTTGTTTCTTTTGGTACATTTTAATGAAATTTCATACCAAGGACTGATAGTATAAGGCACAACTTGATTGGTAGCAATGCATACAAGGAAATGTAAATTGAAGCCTAATTATCAATATATATACAATTACTGCAATTCAATACAATATTTCAAAATTATAGAAAGACTTGAAAATTTTATCTTATTACTAATTGTTTTCAAAATCAATTCATGATCATTGTTCATCCATAATTATAAAAAGAATAATAATAAAAAACTGATCACATCTGCACATTAGGACAATAGTTTAAAATGTTTTAAACACCCAAAATTTTATTGAATTTAGGCAATTTACACAACACTAAGTTTCACCACTCACTTTAGGATGGTTTTGATGATGCTCAATTCCTATCATGACAGGAAAGAAAACCAAACCTATATTAGAAATTTAGAAGTTTACACGCCTTCACAAACATCAGAAGATGTACCAAAATCACCTTATGCAAGGCCTCCGATTGAATAGAAGGTTTAAAGATCACTCTTTAATCCACACAAAGGATAGGGTGGTCTCATGTGTTAGTTTTTATGATCAGATATAAAATCAGAAATTTAATTCAAAATTCAGACACAATAACACAGAATATACCCTGGGAAAACCCTCCACTTGAGGGAGAAAAGCCCAGCAACAATATATCACTTATATATTGAATATAGAACAATAGTCTTCTTTACAATGAGGCCAATTATGAGGCCAAGAATAGCACCACAACCTGATGCTAACACAGAAACAATATAATGCTACTTGCTGATAGCAAACTCAGCCTTCTTCAATTATATTGATCTGCACTTGATGATCTTCTTAGTACAGCAACTCGCACTTATGGATATCGAATGACAAGTGAATGAATGAATGCCTTAAGGGTCGAACAACATCTTCTACTTATACTATTCAATTTGGGAAGACTTCAAGGGATGTGTCTTTTCAAGTATAATGTCGGCCTTCATGAAATGAAATGTCTCTTCAATACAATCACTGATTAGGAAGGGTCGGCCTCAATAACAAATAAATAAAATATTATTTAATAAGTGACGTGTCTCTTCATAAAGAAATCGCCTTGACAAATTAAATGGCCGATAGGCTATGATTTGATTTGTCCTTCATAAAAGCGAACTGGGTAGGAAGTAGAAGCCCGACGCTGCTATGTAACATCAGCACTCCCTCTCAGCTAGGGATGATACTTCCAGCTGTATAAGACATATCACCTCATCGTGATGTCAACCACAATGGCTACTCCCATATGTGGAAAAGAAACATACCACCTCATCGTGATATCAACCATCATGGCTACTCCCATGAATGGTAAATGTGCACAAGTTCCCATCACGGAATCACTCAACGTGATGTTGTCACCTCATCGTGACGTTCACCATGGCTACTCCCAGAGGGTGAAAAGCACAAGTACAAGAAAATCATCACAGACTCTCTCACGTGATGTTGTCATGGAGTCACACACATGACATCCACCATGGCTACTCCCAGAGGGTGGAAACAAGGGCTTTCACCTCAAATCCCTCTCATAGAGAGATGCATTAAAGAAGATCACTGATGCTGAGACTCTCTCTCAACTAGGGCTTCATTCTCCACCATACCAAGCTGTCTCGAAAGTACACAAACTTTATTCTGGAGAGAGGCTTGGTGAGAATGTTTGCCGTCTGCTCATCAGTGCTGATATACTTCAACTGGATCGCTTTCCTCAATACCATATCTCTGATATAGTAGTATTTGATCTCAACATGTTTAGTTCTGTCATGAAACACAGGATTGACAAAAAGCTTCACACAACTTTGATTATCACAATAGATGACAATCGGCTCCAATGATTGTCCAAACAATCCTGCAAGGAGCTTTCGAAGCCACACTGCTTCTCGAGCTGCCACACAAGCTGCAATATACTCGGCCTCTGCGGTACTCAGTGCCACTGATGATTGCTTCCTACTACACCAGGATATCATCGCAGACCCCAAACTGAAGCAACATCTAGAGGTGCTCTTCCGATCAGTAACACACCCTGCCCAATCAGAATCAAAGTATCCATGCAGCTCCAAGTCAACACCAGAAGAATATCTCAAGCCATACCCAACTGTGCCACGCAAGTATCTCAGGATATGCTTTGCTACAACTAGATGTATTTGCCCTGGTTCACACATGAACTGACTAAGTGCACTCACTGCATAGCAAATATTTGGTCTAGTATTGACTAGATACATCAACGATCCAATCAACTGTCTGTACATAGTAGGATCCACCAGATTTGAACTAGCTGCAGCCTCCTTAAGCTTCTGAAAGTTGGTCTCCATAAGTGTAGACATGGATTTGCAATCCATCATACCAAATCTTTTCAAGATGTCAATGGTATACTTGCCTTGACTCAGAATGAACTCATCCGGCTTCTGCCATACTTCTAAACCAAGGAAGTAGTGCATGAGACCAAGATCCTTCATTTCAAATTCAGAAGCTAACTCCTTGCATTTGATAATGAGTTGATCTTCTCCAGTAAGAATTAAATCATCAACATAGAGAACTAAGATTAATGCTTCGCCATCAATTACCTTGAAGTATAGGTTTGAATCAACATCATTCTTGGAGAAGCCCAAGCTTAACAGGTAACGATCAATTCTTTCGTACCAAGCATGAAGAGCCTGCTTAAGGCCATACAAAGCCTTCTTCAGCCTGCAAACATGGGACTCCTTCCCATGAACCTCAAAGCCATCAGGTTGCTCAATATAAACCTCTTCCTCAATTACACCATTCAAAAATGCTGTCTTCACGTCCATCTAGTGTATCTTCCATCCTTTAGATGCTGCAATAGCAATGATGGTCCTGACGGAAGTATAACGAGCAACTGGAGCAAAGGTTTCCTCATAGTCTACTCCCTCTTTCTGAGAGAATCCTCTAGCCACGAACCTAGCCTTGTACTTCTCGATGCTCCCATCAGCCGCATGCTTGATCTAACAAGATTTTCCTTCAGGTCTAGGTATGATGTCCCATACATCATTCTTGAGGATGGATTGATACTCCTCAGCCATAGCATCTTTCCATACTTGCAGACTAGTAGCTTCCTCAACACTAGAAGGCTCTGACTCAATGATTTGACTCATCAATGCAACATAGCTAGAAAATTTGTGAGGCCTCTTGCTTTCTCTGAATGTTCCTCTTGGGGCTGCAAACCTTTCTGCCTCCTTCATTGTTTGCCTGGCCCAAAGAGGTCTCTTACGACCAATCACAATGTTTGTAGGCCCATCGATAGGTTCCAAAGGCTCAACTGGATCATCATCTTCTTTAGGATTAGTAGCCTCCCTTTGAATCTCAGGAGTATGGTCAACTTCCATATCCTGAGGAGACTCTTGATCTTCATTGTCTATCTCCGTGTGGATGCCCTTAGATCTCTTGAATGCAACATCTTCTTCAAATGTAACATCCCTGCTGATCTCAATCAACTTCTGACCTGGGATGTACACTCTGTAGGCTTTTGAAGATTCACTGTAGCCCACAAATATTCCCTTCTTGCCAGACGGTTCCAGCTTTGTCCTTTTATCTTTAGGTACATGAACATACACTGGACAACCAAAGATCCTCAAATGACTTACTTTCGACTTCACCCTTGTGAATGCTTCTTCAGGAGTCATGTTCTCCAAAATGCAGTGAGGGCTTCTATTCTGAACATAAACAGCTGTCCTAGATGCTTCAGCCCAAAGGAAGGTTTGCAGATCTTGGTCGTGAATCATGGCTTTGGCTGCTTCTACAATAGATCTGTTCTTCCTTTTTGCAACACCGTTTTGTTGAGGATTGTAAGGGACACAAAACTCCCTCTTAATCCTTGCTTCAATGCAAAAGTTACAGAAGCTTCTGAAAATGTACTCTCCTCCGTTATCAGATCTCAGAACTTTGATCCTCTTCCCGGACAAGTTCTCTACCTAAGCTTTAAATTCTTTGAACCTCTCAAGTATTTCCTCAGATTCTTTAGATTTCAAGAAATAAATCCAAGTCTTTCTAGAGTAGTCATCAATAAAAATAATGTAATACAAGAAACCACTCAAAGAAGCATCAGACATTGGACCACATAAATCAGAATGAATAAGGTCTAGAATACATTTAGATCTACTCTCACTACTATGAAATGGACCTTTAGTATTCTTACCCAATGCGCAACCTCTACAAGTGCCTTCATGCTCCTGGTTGAGTTTCAGAAGGCCCATGACCATCTTCTCCATGGTTGGTAGTGCTCGAAAGTGAAGGTGAGCCAATCTTCTATGCCAAAGCTCACATGAACTTGATGAATCATGCAAAAAGGCCTGAAGTGGACGAGTGCAAAGTCTGTAGAGACTCTCATGTTGAACTCCAATCACCCGAGCAGTCTTGATATTTGAGTTCTTTGGCCATGCAAGAACTTTACCTTTTGAGAATGCAACTTGGTACCCCTTGTCCTCCAAGGCTGAGATAGAGACAAGGTTCCGCTTGATACTCGGAACAAATAGAACATCATTCAACTGCAAGGAAATGCCGGAATCGAAGTGAAGAGAGGAGGTCCCAACTCCTTTCACAGAATAACTAGCATCATCTCCAATGATTACTTGAACACTAGAATCTCTCTCCACCAAATCAGTTAGATGCTCTCTAAATCCGGTGTTGTGGCGAGAGGCACCACTATCAATCAACCAAGTATTGTTGTCGGTAGGCACATTGCTTGAAAGAGCAAAATAGAATAGAAAACCACTTGAATCCTTCTGCGGAGAGACCTCACCCACATTTGCAATTGAAGCCTGCTGCGTAGGTCTGGTTGGACAATCCTTTGCATAGTGACCATATTTGTCACATCTAAAACATTGAATGCGGGAGAGGTCCTTCTTCTTCTTCGATGTAGGAGCACCATCTAATCCTTTATCTCTATTCCTCTTGAAGTATCCTTTCTTCCCTTCTTTTCCTTTCTTCTTCAAGGATTGAGCGGCAAGAACATGAATATCTTCATTTGTAGAGCTTTGACCAATGCCTCTCGCAGCCAACCTAGATTCTTCCTGAATACAATCCGCCCTCAAATGATCAAACTTAGGAAGTTTTGATCTCGCATTGATTCCTTGAATGAATGACTCCCAAGATGAAGGAAGACCATTAAGAGCCATCATAGTCAAATCCTTGTCATCAACAATATGCCCAATGATAGAGAGCTGATCTCTTAACTCGGTGATCTTCATGAAGAATGAGATGACGGATTCTCCTTTGGCCATCTTGATATGATGAAGTTGCTGTTTTAATGCAAGAGCTCGACTTGTGTTGTTGATCTCATACATCTCCAAAGTCTTGAACATCTCTCTTGCAGATTTTAACTTGGAGATGATTGGCACAATGTGATCTTTCACGGAATCAAGCAACATCTTTTTCGCCTTAGTGCCATTTCTCTTCCATTGAGGCTTCTCATTCTCATCGGTTGGTTCGGGAACTTCGCCCTCCACGAACTCAGCTAACTCATTTTCTTCCAAGGCGAGCATGACTCTAAGCTTCCAAGATGTGAAGTTTGATGCGCCCTCAAGTCTATCTTCGATCTTGAGCCCGTTCACCATCTTGACAATAAGATAGATGCAATCAAAGATGAGAATAAGAGAGGAGGATAGCGCTGCTTGACTAAATCTGATCACGATCTTTCTTACACCCACTTTGATACCATGTTAGTTTTTATGATCAGATATAAAAACAGAAATTTAATTCAAAATTCAGACACAATAACACAGAATATACCGTGGGAAAACCCTCCACTTGAGGGAGAAAAACCCAGCAACAATATATCACTTATATATTGAATATAGAACAATAGTCTTCTTTACAATGAGGCCAATTATGAGGCCAAGAATAGCACCACAACCTGATGCTAACACAGAAACAATATAATGCTACTTGCTGATAGCAAACTCAGCCTTCTTCAATTATATCGATCTGCATTTGATGATCTTCTTACTACACCGACTCACACTTATGGATATCGAATGACAAGTGAATGAATGAATGCCTTAAGGGTCGAACATCATCTTCTACTTATACTATTCGATTTGGGAAGACTTCAAGGGATGTGTCTTTTCAAGTATAATGTCGGCCTTCATGAAATGAAATGTCTCTTCAATATAATCGCCGATTAGGAAGGGTCGGCCTCAATAACAAATAAATAAAATATTATTTAGTAAGTGATGTGTCTCTTCATAAAGAAATCGCCTTGACAAATTAAATAGCTGATGGGCTATGATTTAATTTGTCCTTCATAAAAGCGAACTGGGCTGGAAGTAGAAGCCCGACGCTGCTATGTAACATCAACATCATGTCCTATCAACGATAACAAGAGGGAAGTGGGGCCCTTAGAAGTCATGAAACAACATGCAATACAAAGGTTCGCAACTAAACGATACACATACTAGGTCATCAATAGGACATGCCCAAATATAAGACATGCAAGGTTGATGACTTCACCAATTGCGCTAGATGATGTTAAATTTGCATAACAAGCATAAAAAGAGTAGGATGAAATAGTGACAACTCTAGTACACGACCGACTAACATAAGCAACATGCAGGACCAAAATAATGATTCTTAGAGTGTTGCAACCACACTCTTATACAAAATATCATAGAAGCATAAATCTGCAAAAAATCCCGATTAAGCGCGATTTTTAAAAAATCAGCAGGCTGGACAATTTTTTCCCTTTAACTGCAAAATCACCAAAAAAATGCATTTAAAACCTGCAAAAAAGCACAAATAAAATCGCGCTGATTTTTGCACAATAAAAAAGCCATGAGACCATAGCTTGTTGCTTACTATGCTTTGATAGATTTTTCCCAAGCATCCATAGCTTGTTCGAAAGCACCTATTTTAGGCTTTTAGCCATAGCAGCAAGGCTGTGAATTGTTTGATAAAATGCTTTTGTAGACATGTATGAAAAATGTGGTAGCATAGACAAGGCAGTAAACTGTTTGATAAAAATGTCTCAAAGAAATGTGGTCTCATGGTGATGGAATGCCATGACAAGCAAATTGCTATGGATTGTCATGGCATTCCATCACCATTCTTTGAGGCATTTTTTCAAACAGTTCACTGCCTTGTCTATGTTATTGCTTACTATTATGCTTTGATAGATTTTTTTCAAGCATCCATAGCTTGTTCGAAAGCACCTGTTTTAGGCGTTTAGCCATAGCAGCAAGGCAGTGAACTGTTTGATAAAATGCTTTGGTAGACATGTATGAAAAATGTGGTAGCATAGACAAGGAAGTGAACTGTTTGAAAAATGTCTCAAAGAAATGTGGTCTCATGGTGATGGAATGCCATGACAAGCAAATGCTATTTGCTTGTCATGGCATTCCATGAGACAAACATTATTGCTGTCATGGCATTCCATCACCATGAGACCACATTTCTTTGAGGCATTTTTCAAACAGTTCACTGCCTTGTCTATTACTTACTATTATGCTTTAATAGATTTTTTCCAAGCATCCATAGCTTGTTTGAAAGCACTTGTTTTAGGCTTTTAGCCATAGCAGCAAGGTAGTGAACTGTTTGAAAAATGCCTCAAAGAAATGTGGTCTCATGGTGATGGAATGCCATGACAAGCAATGCGAATGCCATGACAAGTAAATTGCTATTTGCTTGTCATGGCATTCCATCACCATGAGACCACATTTCTTTGAGGCATTTTTTCAAACATTTCACTGCCTTGTCTATGCTATTGCTTACTATTATGCTTTGATAGATTTTCTCCAAGCATCCATAGCTTGTTCAAATGCGCCTGTTTTAGGCTTTTATCCATAGCAGCAAGGCAGCGAACTGTTTGATAAAATGCTTTGGTAGACATGTATGAAAAATGTGGTAGCATAGACAAGGCAGTGAACTGTTTGAAAAAATGCATGTAGTTATTAGTTATGCAATGTGAAGTAATGCTTTGAGTTTGAAAGATGTGCAGTGCAATGTAATCGGCGATATCAATATAAACTACAAAAATCTATTTTCTACAATTCATTAGTTAAATTCTTTATTTTATTTGCTCTCTATATCTCTATGCTATGGAAATGCCTTTCAATTTAAAAAAAAGGTAGTTTTTATCTCTTGTTCTACAATTTTTTACGTTTTTTTTAAATCCGATTTTTTCTTGATTTTTTCCCAATTTTTTCAAAAATTCTTATACTTTTTGGTTTGCCGATTTTTTCCCCAAAAGATTTTTGTTGCTATGCCAAATATAATGCCCAAAATAAGATGGACAAAACTCAACACAAAATTGACGAACAATTTCTTTTTTGAAGATCAAATCTCAGATCAAACCTCTAAAAGAGGATGTAGATGGCAATAGATGTCAACACAAGTGGATGGCACCTGGTATTCAAGTTACAATGTGACAATGACATGATATGCGAGGTGTCATGTCTTGATTGTGGAGGCAATAGGATTGAGGGTCGATAAAGGGTTAGGTTTCAAGTACAACCCACACTATGTTAGGGTTAACACATTTATTTGCTTGGCTTAATTAATCTTTGTTGTATGAGAGTAATCCCAAATTTGAATGACTAGTGTGCACCACATTGTTGTGATAGATAAATATGATATTACCACATATATCTTTATATGTAAACGTAGTCAATATAAGGGATATATTAATTATCATTTTAAAATAAATTATTAACTCCGTTCAAAATGATTTATATCCTTTGAAATTAGGTTACTCATCTCACAAGTATATTATACTGTAATATATTATAGTTTTATCTATAATTAATTGTATCCGAGTAAGAGAAATATAACCCCATAAGTCTATTATATATAACACGTACTATGGTCTATATATTACATTTATATTTACCGATGTTATTCTTAGAATAATATATTAGCATTAAGGAATATACTTTTTAATTATAGGTTTTATCATTGTCAGTTTGATATAATAATTTATATCATAATTAATTGTTACCTAGCTGACGAGGTTTATAACCACATTGAATATTATTTAAAATGGTAAGATTTGCATTCCTATGTCAAATTTCTTTTAATTTTAGGTCCATTTTAACAGAATGTCTTTATACAGTCACATAGCAAACAGTAGCACACTCTAATGTTAAGATCGACTTCTGTGCTGATGCTTGAACATTACTGTTTAAATTACTAAATATAGAATTTCAAACTATCAATTGCCTAAATAATCTAAGATCAATTGTGCATTATTTCATTGTAAACATTTATATTATACTTGAATCGAACATATGTTTGTGTTATATCATATCCTATGAAATAACATATAAATTTATTTTAAGCCCACTTATTTGTAATCCAACGAAGGATTTATTATAAATGAATGAAATCTTTTTAACTAAAACTCAAATCATTTATAAAAATCAAGTCATTGCACAAATAAATATACCATACTAAAACAAATGTTCTTTTCATTTAAAAGAAATAAAAAAATAATAACAATTCAAGAATCCTAAAATTTCTGTTTCACGGTTCACCTAATTTTTTTCCTTTCCTTTTCAGCGAACCATAAACCTTCTGTTTTTTTGTTTTTTGTTCTTTTGCTTCCAAATGTTTGTAGGGAGTAGGCAGCCATGGAAAATCATGGAAGGGCAGGTCTCAATGAAGATAATGAGGGTAGATTCGTTTCAGAGCTTGTAGGGAATTACCGAAGGCTTGGGCTGCAAATGCTTCTTCTTAAATAGAGTTGTTATTGAAAACGAGACACTAAGAGCGAGAGGCTCCAACACACTACTAAGTCATTCATTTTCGACATTCTATTACATTTTACATTAATTGGTTTTATATAGCCATTCAACCTACTAACTACCCAAAGCACCTAACAACTAACTAATAACTAACCTCTATAAACTAAAGTGATTATTCCATAATCACTTACATTATTTATTAACTCATATGTCATGCACTAATTCTTAACACCCCCCTTTAGTGCTTATATAAGAACTTTATTTTGGAGCTCTATCAACGGTTGGCTTTGGTTGATTGTTGCCTCTCTCTTCTGCTACAATGCTGCGGTTTACCTGTTTCATGTTGCCCCCTTTAATGGAAATTTTTCTTGGATGTCAGTTTCTACTGATAATGCATGCTTTTACAAAACAAATTGCCACTTGGAGAAATATATTCCCTCTTAGAAAAGTGGCCCATGCAATGTAATATTATTGACTTCAAAATAACTATTATATCTCCAGCAATAGTAAACATTCTCCGGTTTGTATGACACAGTAATGTTTAAAAACAAAGAAAATAAAAGAACTTCCATACCTGCCATTGTAACTGTCTCCATTACTGCAACAACTAAAAAATGTGTCACCCAATGCAAATGTGCGGCAAACAGTGAACTATAAGTTTCAGATTAATTGGCCCTTTATCTCCATTCAAGATCACAATCATTCAAATGGTTCTTAAATTATGGCATTTTGCTTTCCATTAATTCTTAGAATCTCATGTGATTAGGGGATCCAAAAGAGATCTTATCTTGCCTGGTCCAGTGAAGTGGTGGCTACTAAATCATAAACTGCTTGTTGCTCCTTCCCTGCAAGTATAGCATGATTAGCCCAAGTCATGAGTGGATGGATATAGTAGAGTGGGTGGACTTGACTGGTTGAGGAATTCTTGTTCTAGACTGCTTCCCACGGATGGGCAGAATATTGAACAAAGTGCCTACCAGAAATGTTGACTTCTGTTTCTCTAACAGTCCCTTTCAGCAGTTCCTCAAACGGCCTTTAGCATGGCTCAACCTCGACAGCAGCAGCTTTTTTGGATTTTATCAATGCCATTGCAGATTAGATGACTGCAAAACAAACCTGATGTATGCAAGCCAATAAAGTCTGCAATGAATAAATGCTGATGACAATACAAAATAAACTTATGCAATTCTTTGCCAATCTCACAAACTATGATCCAGGGCATGCAAATTCCAATAAATAGAAACTCAAACCCTTTCTCCTCAAAAACACTTACTGCAGCACCAAGAGATTTTTGCAACTCAAATACAAAACTGAATGTACATCTTTAAATTCTTCTTCTTCTTCTGATTTTTAATATGGACATGAACAAAATGGAGATAAAACGATGAAAAGAGTGAACAAGATGGAGAGAGGAGAAAATGTAGATGGATGGTGAATGTCACAGGTTTGCACGTGGTCTACACTACATCATTGTTGACAAAATGCAAGAATGGTGGATGGGCAAAACAAGGGCTGCTGCATGTGGTTGTCACTGCATCACCGTTGTATGAACCACTTTGGAGAGGAAATGATAATCAAATGGAAGGCGAACAGAGAGGTCTAGAAAACCCACTTCGATACCATATTGAAAATGAGACACAAAGAGTTAGAGGCTTCAACACACCACTCAGTCATTCATCTTTGACATTCTACTACATTTTACATTTAATGGCTTTATATAGCCATTCAACGTACTAATTACCCAAACTACCTAATAACTTACTAATAACTAATCTCTATGAACTAAAGTGATTATTTATTAACTCATATGTCATGCACTAATTCCAAACATTATGCCCGTTTCTTTTCCTTTTAATTTTTTCTTTTTGTAGCAAATGATGGTTTGAGGGTTTGGTAGGGGCCAGCAACTTATGAAGAGCCCAAGGCAACAATGAAGGGTTTGACACTCTGTTTGCTGTGAAAGGGTCATGCCCCATGAAGGGGATGTGCCTTTCATAGAGGAGGCCGCACCCTTCTTCCATATTTTTTGGTTTTAAATTTATTATTATTCTTTTACTCTTTGAAAGGGTTGTGCCCCATACAGGGGTCACACCTCTCACAAAGAATGCTGCACACCTCTTCCATATTTTTTGGTTTTAAATTTATTTTTATTTTATTAGTTTTTAATTTATTTGTTTTTATGTATTTTTTTGATAAAGTTCTCAGAAGCCTTCAAGTGAATGCAATGATAGATGTAAAATCAGTCTCCACGTCCTTTGCTAGCATCTTTCCAACTTGTGCTAAAATGGGAGGTTCAAAATAGGATACGGACATACAACATAGCACAAAGGACAAAGGACTATCATCATATGTCGTAGTTACAACTGTCTTGATAAACTTGTATGCAAGATGTAGAAGCATAGACAAGGCACATAAATTGTTTGACAAAATGCCTGAGAAAACATATGCAAAATGTAGAAGGATAAGGCATGTGAATTGTTTGACAAAATATCTCAAAGCAATGTGTACAAAATGTAGAAGTATAGAGAAGGCACACGAACTGTTTGATAAATGTCCCAAAGAAATGTGTTCTCATGGAATGCTATGATTACAAGATATGCACAAAATGGATTTATGAAATAGTATACTTAAATTGATCTAATTTTATGCATATTGTGTGCATTGGATTTAGAATAACAATTGAAATTAAAAAAGTATTAAATTTCTATTCTAAAACCATCACAAATCTTAGATTGATCTTGATTCAGATTTGCTTGCACTTTATGATAGATTTCTAGAGATGAACAAAGATTATAATCAGTTTTGTTCGTAGCTCTCCTCTCTAGCTAGGAAGATGTAAGGGTTGATCAAGTTATAGATTTTTAGGAGAAAATATGAATGTTTGAGATTGATTTAATCAATCTTGAGGATTAGAGACTTGATTTAGAGTTAACTAGTTTGATTGACTAGTTAACTCAATTGATAGATCTGTCAACTAACCTGATCAACTTGTTAACTAGCATGATTGACTAGTCAACTGATCTTATTGACCAGTTAACTCCTTTGATTGATTAGTCAATTGAATTGATTGTTTAGTCAACTAATTTGATTGGTGAGTGAAATGTGGGGTTGACTTATTAGTTAATTGACTTTGATTGATGAGTGAAATGTGGGTGATGATAATTAGAATTATTTATTTATTTTAATTTGGATATATGTGCATGGATTAATTAGGAGCTAATTAATTAATGATTAATCAATTCATTAGACATGGGGTGGCATTAGGGGGAATGGGATTAATTAATTAATATAATGTTATCAATTAATGAACAAGGCGAATTAACATGAAGAGTTTGATAAATCGATTGACAATAGAATGACAACAAAATGACACTAGAATTAATCGGCTGGAAAGATGAAGTTAGTTGACAACATGAGACTAGGATGATTACAACAAAGTTAAGCTGATGAAATCTAGGTGTCTACATTTGCCCCTCTTTGAAATGGTGTTGTGACTAAAAGAAGCAATGGATTTTCAAAGAGAGTAGAAGAAGAAGACAAAATACGGATGTAGAAGGATGCCCCAAGTGGCATGATGGTTAGGAAGATGCTCCCTCAATAGGACATGTGGGGATGAAAAATACGGATGGGTGATCGAAATGAGAAGAGTGATAGCAAATGAGAAGAAATGTATAATGCTGAATGCTGTGGATCTTGTATGAAATTTTAAATTTTTGAGCAACCTCATTTATCACATAATAGAATGCACCATGATATGGAAGACCATGATGACACAGTTGCTAATTGTAGTAGTTGGCCTAGTTGGGATTATGGGTGTCCCATTTTTTCTCTAGAGGTCGGGGGATGGCAAGGGAACATGCCCCATTGTCCCCTTGTCACCAGGATGGCAATGGGGACAGCGATATAAAGCTGGGGGGTGAGGAGACGTCCCCATTGAACATAGATTACAAGATATAACAGCTTCAAATTTGTGCGGAGATTTAATTGCACAAGGCATCATCAGAGGCAAGCAGAAATCAACATTTCTGGTAAATTTTTTTTTTTTTGCAAAAAGGAAGAAGATAACACATTTCCTTGCTCCTTTTTTTTAAATTTTAAAAACCATTAATTATTTTTTCAGAAAAAAGAATAATTTATAGTCAATTTTTTATAACTATTGAAAGAAACTTTATAATTGTTGAAGGACCACATACAACTATGGAATGAAAATGTACCACTGTTGAATGATAATATACAGTTGTTAGCCTTTTCATTAATAGGCAATTCTATGATTGCATACAGCTGTAAGAGAGCAGACAATTATAAAATGAGAGCATATAGTTGTGGAATGAGCAAAAGCATGATTGTATAAATTTGCATAGTGAAATCATGCATATGTCAAATGAGAGCATACAGTTGTAAGAAATGTATGTTCTCATTACACTTTCATTTACAAGTTTGTATCCTTGGGGCCTATTGTTGTAATGAAAACATTGAACAATGAAAGCAGAAAATTTCTTTTGTTTGTTGTTGCTGTACTCAAATCAATCAACATGTTAGATAGAATATCAAATTTCATACATTATATGAATATCTAAACTTGAATTTTGATGTCATGTATAGGCCAAGCTTGTAAATAGTAATATTTATTACTATGTGTGTGTGTGTGTCCATCCCCTGCCATCCCAAAAAAACACCCCCTTGAACCACTATCCCTGAAATGCGTGCTGCTGTTCCCTGCTGCCCCCATCACTGAAATACTGTGAAACATAGCTCGTAATGAAATTACTTAAATTTGTATGAATAGAATAACAATAATACTTTGCAAATGTAAAGCATGGACATGATTACAACAAGACTTCACAAACAAGAGCGGATTAGAACAGATCCATTCAAAATATTTAAGTAAGTGAAATGAATAACAATATATTGAATATCTTAATGGGCCTCTTCTATGGGGAAAACCTCCCACAACCTTACAATGAGGATAAAATTGATAGAATTAATGCCAAATAGTGGACAATTACTTACCATTTGTAGCATAATTAGGTTAGAGTGACACCCATAATCCCAACTAGGCCAACTACTACAATTATCAAATGATCAAGTCAAAGGTTAAGCATGACACTCTATAACCTGATACACCTAATAGACTAAGGGCATAGTAGAACCACATGTTCCTTATTTTTCTTTTCAAATTGTTTCTGAAGAATCTGCGAGTGGCAGAAGAGCAGGATATTAGTAGTTTCAACTTTCTTTCACGTGTCTACCTTATAACCTGAATTAGAACATATCATGTGTAGAGGGGGTGCTCTAAAGTCTAAACTATGTTAATACAATTTCTCAAGTTATGACATGTTTTCCAGATTGAAATAAATTTACTTATTATTGCTGTAAGGCCTATTAACACAAGCTGTAAAATTCTATTAGCAGAAGTTTGATAGAAATTCTGGTTAATGCACTTAGTAGTGTTATGCACATCCTTTTCACAACCTGACTTGGAAAGGTGTCCCACATTTAATCTACGTTTACAGAATGCAATACCAGATGCATGCATGGTATACAATTTTGATCTGCTGCTTCCTAAGCCTGGAGAACTTAAGAATGTGGTAGCTGTGTAATGCAAGCTATTTTAATCTTAAATAAAACTGTAAACATGAATCATGAAGGAAAGTAGGCCAATATTACCACATATGGGAGATCGATGATCAATGTTATACTTATCATGAATCAGTAGCATAATCTAGACGGATGGTATCTAAAATTGTTCTAAATTTTGAATACACGACCTAAATAAGTTCTGGGCAATGTTGCAATTCTATCTTCTATGGTCCTATGAAGATCCCTGTAGAGGAACCCAAAGTCAGTTCCATGCCTCTCTTGTCAAGAACCTTGCTATATTGATCTCTAAATGTCCTACATGAAGAGAGTTGTTTGATTGTCTTTCGCTTCAATCTTTCTTTTCCTTCAGAGGTGTAATGAATTGAATTATTAAAATTTTGATAACTTTTGCTTTTTTTTTTTTGGCCTTTTTCTGGGAAGCTATCATCATAAATAGATTATAATTGAATATTCCTTGTATGCACTACTTCATCATCCAGGTATGACATTGCTTCAAATAGATGGAGAAAGGAATCTAGCCTGCCGCAGAAGGTTATTGCAGAACCAGCTTGTGGGCTAATTGCATTGTATGGGGAACTCTACGTCATTCCTGGCTTTTCTATTTCACAGTCGGGAGGTGTCAGAAACCCAAGATGGGGCTTTTCTCTTTCAGATTCAAGAGGTGTAAGAAAACCAAGGCGTGAGCGGACATCTTTAATTCTTCAAGTATACAATCCAAAGAAACAAAAATGGAGGGTGGTGTTGACAAAGCCACCTTTGATAAACCCTTTGAGCTTTCCCTTTGCTGCCATTTGTTCTATTAGACTGTAAATAAGCCATTTTATTGTATGATCTGCATGTCAAAAAATTATTTTACCACATCTTTGTGGCCTTAATATTATCTTACTTGCATGTATATAATGCTCAGCTCTGGCCTTAGGCTTTAGCTTGACTTGGGAGTAAGAATTATCAGATGGATATAGCCAGTGGAAGGATCTAATTTCAAGTGCAAGCTGGAGCTTGGAGGAAAATGTATAGTGTTATAAACCTATTCTTGATTGAAATCAAATTTATTTTTTAGATATGACATAATTGGTAGACATTTTAATTATTTTATAATGCCTTGAATGATAAATATTCTGCTGCATCATTTACTTGCATGAACAAGTGGGTAAGTGAAAAACTCTGCAGAATCTATTTCATGTGTTCCCTCTTCTATATTCCTAAGCATAGACCAGGGTACACAAGGCCCTGAATATTTTGAAAATGTACGCCCCTCGAACTATCACAAATAACTGGACCAACTTTTTTATTCTTAAATGAATCATAGTATTTTGAAGTTAATCTGTCTCACCTATTTATAGAAAGAGATTCTGAACTGTTTAGCTTTTATATATCCCAAAACTTTCTGTTTTCTGTTTTTTGAGTTTAGAGAGCAGTATTTTGAGCTTTTGTGGCCCTTTTGCACATTTCTTTAATCATCTGGCATTTTGTTGCATGTTATACCATTTCCTGTAAATCTGGATTGGAGGATTAAATCCAGACACTTGCATTAAATTGAACCATGCTTGCAGGCAACTCTTGGCAATATAAATGATAGAGGTGTGTGTAAATCATTCTTGTGACCGAGTCAGTCATAAAACTCCCATACTTACAGTGGTGAGTGAAGGGTCAACATATGTGTACTTTGAGTGCAAGTGTGAGATTCAGATGCCTTAAGAAATTGAAATAAACATCTCAGTTGCAGATCAAAGAACTCAGACTGAATAGAGTGTCTTTTTCCAGTTTGCTCCCCAAGCTTGAGTTTGGTTTATTGGTGGTCTATATGCATGGACTTAGTTAAAATCTCTAACCACAATAGTCATTTCATACTTTGACATAAGGTCTTCCTTTAAAGATGGAACAAACTTTGGTACTTCTTTCTTATTCTTGTTAATGCTGCAAAGGTTCTAATTCAAAATTCATGAGAGCTCTGGAGAGGAGGCCTCATGGAATTAAGTCTTTATGCTATCATGTTCTGATTATCTTAACGTTTTCTTTTGTTTGTTTATAATGCATGCGGGCCGTGGCATTCTTTATTGTTTGCATAGACAATGCAAATTGCTTATGTATATCCCTAAGCAAATGCACACTGCAAAGAGGCATCTGAACTTGAAAACCCAATTTATATTTTTTTGTCAATCTTTCTCAATTAATAATAAAGTGTCCAAAGGGTTGAGCTTAGTTGGTTTGAACATTGAGATCTCATTGTGGAGACCCAAGTTCAAATCCCAAAGGGACATCTAATGTGGAATTGTAAGTTGTGACTCTTGGTCTTCCATAGTTGGTTTCCAGTGTGGAGGTGGTTTCTAGTGCAGTTGCTCAAAAGGAGCTAAAATTAGTCTCATGGTTGTGTTTGCAAGAGTTTGTATTGGTCTCATGTTGATGCTCTTACAAGCAGAATATTTATAAACGATTAGCAATGTAAAAAATAAATAAATAATAAAGTCATGCAGATAAGGATCTATGAAGAGAAAATTATTTGATATTTGTAATTATATATCAATAAGTAAATGAATTGATAATTACAATTACTTTATAGTATCGTATTAGATATTAAAGGATTACATGTCATTACATGATCGGTTCATGTATACCTTAATGACTGAATACACATTGCAAATAGGCTTCGAAATCTGATAACCTGATTTACATTCTTCTGCAAATCTTTCTCAATTAATAATAAAGTGTCCAAGGGGTTGAGTTTAGTTTAAACATTGAGATCTCATTGTGCAGACCCAAGTTTAAATCCCAAAGTTGGTGTCCAAGTTCTAATGTGGAATTCTAAGTTGTTCTTGGTCTTCCATAGTTGGCTTCTAGTGTGGAGGTGGTTCTAGTGTAGTTGCTTGAAAGGAGCTAAAATTAGTCTCATGGTTGTGCTTACAAGAGTTTGTATTGGTCTCATGTTGATGCTCTTACAAGCAGAACATTTATATTTATAAACGATTAGCAATATAATAAATAAATAAATAATAAAGTCATACAGATAGGATCTATGAAGAGAAAATTATTTGATACTTATAATTATATATCAATAAGTAAATGAATATATAGTTACAATTACTTTATAACATCATATTAGATATTAAAGGATTACAGGCCATTACATCATTGATTCGTGTATACCGAATGACTGAATGCATATTGAAAATAGGCTTCGAAATCTGATAACCTGATTTACATTCTTTTGCAAATCTTTTTCATTTAAGAATATAGTTGTAAAGATATGATACCTATAAAGAGAATAATATTTAATATTGATAATTATATATCAATAAACAAATGAATAGATGATTACAATACAGAACGATTGCATGTCAAGAGGCACTCCCATAGATCAATAATTTAAAAAATAAAATGTCAATAAGTCGTCCATATGACTTGAAACACTTTGCCCTCATATAGAGAGAAGGATACATATCAAAAGATGATTGATTTCTATTCTACTTCTCTTAGTACATACCTTTTTTTCTCCGCAACCGCTTTGATGTACGTTTGGCCATGAATGCCAATGCCCTTCTTGAATCATTTGATTAAACTGGACAAGAAAGCTAGGAGTATTATTTGTTTATATGCCTTTCAAATATTGTTTTGATGAATGTATCAAAAGAACAAACTATACATTTGCTATGGAAAAAGTTTGATGAAAAGAAAGCTGTATTCATTGAAAATGAAGGAATGAGACTCTGTGAATGATCAACGTAATGTTTTGAATCTTAATTCTGAGTCAACAAGTTTCAACAGAAAGTCAAATACTTGAATGTCTGCAGATTGAGGAAGGCGTAATAAGGAGATTGTATTTAACTTCAATTGGTGTAAAGTAAGAAGATTCATGAGATAACCTGATTGCAACAAATTAGTGGAAACACTTAACCTAAGCTCTAGGAAATTGTAGGAGCTTTGCTCAGTGAAGAGATCAAGAGAAAATTTATGGATGATTCCTCTAAAGATGCCTTGCTTGTCAGTAGTCAGTCAAACAGAAAAATAGATGCTTGAATACTTGCAGATAGAGGAAGATGTAATAAGAAGATAATTGATTGTATTTGGATTCTGAATTTTTATAGATTAATACATTGTTGACTCTCTTTTGGTATTACGTTTTGTCTCGAAAGGGTTTCCCAAGTTATATGCTGTGTTCTTTGTGGACCATGGTGTTAATATATTTTAAGATTTTCTTTCAAATTTTCAATTGTTTTCTGAGTGATTCCTAACAATGAATTCTAAATCATTGACGTATTTTTCATCATTTGGCATCATAGTCGACTAGTTGAGGTTTGATTGGAAGAAGAGGGGCCTCTTTTCCTTTTGTTGTGTTTTTGGTTGCAATGGGAGCTTTTGTTGACCCTCTGAAAATTTAGAGATATGTGCTGTAGAAGTCATGGCTAATAACTTGAGATTTGATATTGAAAATTCAATGGTTAGAATTTGAATCGTGAAAGTTGAAGACCTCTTATTAGAAAGAGATTAATGAATTGTATTATCTATATCGACAAAACCTTTTGGAATCTGAAATGAAGAGAACTAAATTTGAGAAGAAAGCTAGTAGTTTAGGTACTGTTTTGATGAATGTATTAGAACAGGCAACCCATTTGCTATAGAAAAAGGTAAGTACATTATATTAGTCTAAAAGTCTTGTGAATAAATTGTTTTTGAAAAGAAAGTTATATTTATTGAAAATGAGGGGACTTTGTGAATGATCACTTTAATGCTTTTAATCCAATTCCAAGTTAGCTAGTTTCAATAGGAAGTTAGGTGCTTGAATGTTAAAAGATTGAGGAATGCAAAATAAGAAGATAACTGATTGTATTTTGGATTCTATATTTTTACAACTTAATACATTATTGGCTTTGTTTTGGTGTTCAATTTTTTCTCAAAAGAATTTTCTAATTTATGTGCAATGTTCTTTATGTATTATGGATGTTGATACTTTTTGGGTTTTCTTTCAATCTCTAAAATATTTTGCCACTTGATTCTTAATAGCGAATTCTAAATTTGATTTAATGTTGGGAATGCTAATGTTCTATTGTAATTATTGTTTTTTCATCATTTAGTATATGAGTCAATTGATTTAGCCTTGATTGGGAAAAGAGGGATGTCTTTTCTTCTTATGTTTTGGTTGCAACGGGACCAATTGTGGACTTTGTGAAGATTTGTGGATTTGTACTATGGACGTCATGGTTAGTACCTTAAGATTTGACATTGAAAGATTCAGTGGTTAGAATTTTGAATTGTGGAAGTTGAAGGTTGTAGACATCTGAGTTGAAAGCAATCAATGGATTGCAGTGTTTACATCAACAATTTTTTTTGGTATGTTAGATGAAGATCTAGTTAAACTAAACAAAAAAGCTAGGACTACCATCCGTTAATGCCTTTCATATGCTATAGAAAAAAAATAGGTACATTATGTTAGTCTAAGAGTCTTGTGAATAAATTGTTTCTAAAAAGAAGGTTGTATTTATTGAAGATGAAGCGGACTTTGTGAATGATAACCTCAATGTTAATCGAATTTTGAGTCAACTAGTTTCAATTGGTGCACCATTTTACTTTGTTCTTCACCCAATTCATGGAATAATTTGATTATAACAATTAATATAAATACTTCATCATCTATGCTTGAGGGAATTGTAGGAACTCTACTAAGATACCTTGTTTGTAATGGGTTGGTCAAAAGATAGAGGAGGTAAATAGATGACTAGGGATGAAGGTAAATCCAAGTGAAAGGATATACCTAAAACCCTTGGGAAGTATAAAGTAAAATGTTGGAATTGTGGCAAAGAAGGCCACATAAATGAATGCGACTCTTAAAAAAATAGAAAGATTAATTGATTTCTTTGATGAATCCTTAGACAATCATGAAGTTAAAGATTAATTGTTTAATGATGATCCTTGACTAATTGACTTAGGCGCCTTATTTCACATGACTTTTCATAAGAAGTGGTATTTGGAATAGAAAAATTGAGATGAAAGAGAAGTTTTCTTTTGTAACATTGGTGTGCATGTCACCTTTTTTAAGAATGGTTGCAAGTTAGGAAGAGGAAACTTGTTCCCTAAGGGGATTTGACATGGAACTCTCTTTAAGCTAAAATACCTACTATTTATAATTTAGTCAATGCGATTGAACCTATTGAATCATGTATATTGTGGCACCATAAATTGGGTCACATTGGTGAATAATGTGTAAAACTTTGTTTAATAAAAATATGGTGATTGGTCTTTGGATTATTTTGTGGATTTTGAGTTTTGTGAATATTATGTGTTTGGTAAACATAATAGGTTTAAGTTTTCTTTGGTAGTATTATAGCAAGTTAGATTTTAGAATTGATTCATAGTGATGTGTATGGTCTTGGTCTTGTGGATGTTCCCTCTATTGGTAAATCATGGCACCATGTTTTCTTTATTGATGATTATTCTAAACAAATTCAAATTTATCCTTTTAAACTTAAGTTTGAGGTTTTCTACAATTTAAGGAGTTTAAGGAACATGTAGAAAATAGATAGATAAGAAAATGGATGTTTTGAGGCCAAATAATGGAGCAGAGTATTCCTCTAAAGAATTTGATTCTTTTGTTGTAAATACCCTACGCGGGGTCTCAAAGTTGCAGCTTCATTATCTTAGACTTGCCATTCAATACTTAAGTAAGAGAACAAGACTACATAAGAAAAGAGGCAACATTCATCATTAGATAATGGACAATGTTGGATCAACTGATAAGGTGAGTAAAAACTTCTTTACACTCTATTGAACCTAAAAGGGTAGTCCTTAGAGGTCATAGAACAAATAATTAAAGACAAGTACAAAAAGGCCCTTACAACGATACCTAGAGTGATAGTGGACCAACCCTACACTAATTGTATGCACAAGGCCTTACAAATCTCTTATATAGTAGATGGAAGGATATATTGGATATGCACCAAGGAGATAGAATGAGTTGCATAATCTAAGATGAGCCCCCTTAACATTTCATATTGCATATACAATTGAAAGCCACACATGTATAACCTTCCATGTGTTCATCAAATATTGGCTCTTTTATGATTCAACATAAGTTATTACAATGGATTATAGATGTGGGAATAAATCCTATATGCATAACCCTCTTAATGTATAATTCAAGTGTGAGCTTGCTTAAGATTTGACAAGAGATAAAGTTGATTTATGCACATAGGTAGGGTAGAGACTAACATTACAATTGAGATGAAATATGTGTCTCAAGTGGTGGTGGATGAAAAAACTATAACAAGTTGGTGCCTTTGATCATTTGGGTAGTTGAATCAAGTTTCATATCTCATAGAAAATCATGTGTACAAGATAAAATATGGAAAATAGAAGTGCATTCATGAACCATAAACTAGGTTTTATGATTAAACAAAAATATTTCTTTATGTAGGCAAGTACATACATGACAATCTACTTCAAGAATCCATAATTGAAGAGAGTTAAACTATATATTGCATTAGAAAGATTATAATTAAATACACTTTGATGTTGTTTTACAAGTACTTACATGGACCATCTAGCTATTACAATATTAGACCAACAAGTGTGGCTTAAAAAATAAGTAGCATATTTATCCTTTGAATAAACCCATACAATCATGTTGAAACTTGTGCCATAAAGAGGTCCCTACATTCAACACCTTCCCTTGAGTTTCAACACCATGTTGACATGAGAAGATTGAACTTGAGCAACAAGGATTGATGCCTTAGAATCACCTTGACCAATGGGGTACATCTTTGGAGGAGGGTTACACCAAATACTAATCAACCCCAAATACATATTTTAGCATGCTTATATAGCAATATAATTCAGAATTCAACATCATAAGAATGATACACAAGTGTTAATTCAAACTACATTAGTTGCGGACACACTTGTCATAGTCAACACACTATTACAAATAAAGAGAACACTTGTACAAGAAGAAAATTCACACTAGATTTGCAACCACCGCATAGGAACATAAAAATATCTTCACATTAGTCCAAGCAACCACTTTAGTTTGAATTCACAATCTTGTAATAGCATGGAACACCCTTGTACATTGTATAAATACCACCTTGAGCCACATCCAACCTATACCCTATAATAAATATAACCATCTAAAAGGTCACTTGTTTAGCTTAAAATCCTCAACTTTTACTCTAGACATGACTTTGATCACCTTGGCAATTCATTCTCAACCCCTATAATAAATATAACAACCATCCCAAAGGTCACTATTTTAGCTTGAAATCCTCAACTTTTACTCTACACATGACTTTGATCACCTCCACAATTCAATCTCAACCACTGGTGACAAACCTAACCATTCATGAATCACAAAATCTACCCAACATCTACATGTTGTAAACATGTTGCCTTGGTCATCTTCAATCCTAACACAAATATGCCTTGTCTTAGCCTATTTATACAAGAGAACTCACCCCAAAAGGAAATAAAACCTTTGTTTTACTAAAAAAATATGGGCCCAAAGACTAGGATGAAAAACAATGGGTAAAACCATAATGATTGGGCATCAATATGTCACCATTGACACCAAAAATTCACTTGGTAAACAAACCAAACACTTGCATGATAAAAATATTCACACTTGCCAATCGAAACATATCCCTATGTCTAGACAAGAATGAAGGAAATTTCAAAATAATGCATGGATATTGCCACATTTGAACGAGGGGCCCATGTAGCATAAGGGCAACCCATAACACACATTTTGAATTTTGGAAAAGCCTTGGTCCACATAGGCTTTGCACTCTCTTCATATGATGTGGGTCCCCACATGTTTTAATGCTTATTATAAAAATAATATGGATAGATCTAAAAGTATGTTGAGTAGTGCTAATTTAGAACAATTTTTTTATGTTGAAGTTGCTAATTTTGCTTATAATAATAAAGATGTCTCCTACTTTTGCTCTTGTGGGTAAAACACAATATAAAATATGAATAGGTAAAAACCAACCATTTTACATCTTAAGATATTTTGTTGTAGAACATTTGTTCATGCACCCAAGACAAAATGATCTTAGTTAGATTCTAAAGCTAATAAATGCATTTTTATTGAGTATGGTGAAAATGTAAAAGGTATGAGTTTTGGAATCCTAAAATGAAAATTGTGAATTCAAGGATGATTTTTCAAGGAACTTAAGAGTTTTCTCCAAGGAAGAATAGTTGAAGGAATAAAAGTGCAAAAAATTATACTTTGAAAACAAACTAGAGTAAAATATGCATTCACACTTGAACAAAACCATGTACATAAAAATACAAGTGAGAATAAAGATGAAGAATGCCGAGGAGGAATATTAGAGTTGAGTTTAGAAGAAAATAAAAAAATACTAAAGAGGCTCATACTCCACTTATGAGGAGGTCCATTAGACACCAAAAACAAATAGATAATTATAGTCCACCTAATTTGTGTATTTGCTTTATCTTGTACTAATGATGAACTTAAATTCATGAAGGAAGTTCTCTTTTCTAAAGAAAACAAGTCTTGGAAAATTGCCATGATGGAGGAGGTGTTGGTCTTGGACAAGTGTAAGATTTGAGATCTAGTTGATCTTCTTGAAGGAAGAAAACCTATTGGTTGAAATAAATGTAATTTTTTATGGAGAAATTGGTACATTGGAGAGATACAAAGCAAGATTGATGGAAAAAGAATATTTCAAGATTGAGGGAATAAATTTTAGTGAGATTCTCTTTTGTAGTCAAATTAAGCTCAATTAGATTTATGTTTTTGATATTGATAAAAGTGGGATTGAAAGAGCTCGATCCCTTGTACAATAAAACAACAAAACCATAAAATAAAATAAGTTCCATGGGATATGGGACAAACCAAGCAACCCTTCAAGATGAGACAAAGAGAGATACAACTACGATCAAGCTGCCACACATAACATCAGAAAAAAAGAAATAGTCTCGAGCCATGGGGCCCAACTTATATAATGCTAGTCCCAACTTTATTTAGTCTCACACTCTTTACTCTATTATGAGATTGGGAGAGATTTAGAAAGGCCTTTCTTTTTCCTTTGTACACTAGTCCGTGAAAGTGCATAGAAAGAACCATGGAATGATGATGCAAAGTAGAAAACTATCGAATGGCCACCACATGAGTAGGTTGACATAAAATTAAGGCTAAAGGCATAACAAGTTGAGTGATTGGAGCAAGCAGTGTTCGAGGCTCTCTAATAGGTGGAGTAGTAGGGGCCAAAAACTCTAGAGGTGCACCATGCATAAAGGAACCAACAACTTGAGAATAATCATCATCCTGAAAAGAGCCATCAATTAGAGAGTCGAAGGCATAAATAGTCAAGTGATCTTCATGAGCATTCTTCCACCACATCAACACACCCATGTGTCAATAGAGAGGACGATCAATTTCTAGGTGGTTGATTGTAAAGCATCATTTGTATTTGAAGGGGAGAGCCCCATAGTCTAGTAATTGATTCTAGTGTTTGTACCCCACCATCAAAACATCTCCATGAATAGGTTGGGAGATATCAATGTCCACTAGAATACGAGAAAAAGTAGAGTGGCCCATGTAGAAGTGGTAGATTCAACCTTCAAGAAGCATCCAATAGAGTTTCCTATGTCCTTATAGAAAGAATCTTCCCAAAACTAGAGAGGGAGATTTAGAAGGTGAACCTACATATGTTTGACATTAAGAGGTTCAAAAATGGGTTTGAAGGAGGCAAACAAAGGCTTGACTGAGAGAGAGTTCTCAACTGACAACCAAAATCCATCATTAAGTACCAAATCTATGTCCATTGAAGAGTCAAGAGATATAATGAAGAAACCATTGGAATAAGGGAAGAGCTCAATCTTGCCCTTGATGAGAGGCTTCCATGAATCAAAAACCCAAGTGTGTAAATCTTGAAGGGAAGGCCAAAAATTGTTAAATATGAAAACCAAGTCGCCACATAGGTAAAAATCCTCATTCTCTAGCATATCCTATCCACACCACCATCGGGGAAGATAATGCATAAAGGAGAGGCCAAATTTTTTCACATGGAGGGCGAAAATGGAACCCTTTACCAAAAATATTTGTGTACGATTGTCAACCCTACCCTAATGGAATAGACTTGGCACTTGCATTGAATCAAAAACATGGAGAAACACCATTATTTGTTTTAGGGAGAGAAACACTAGTGGCCTACACTCTCGTATCAGGTACATGCAATGAGGAACGAACAACAATATTTGAAGTCCCATCACTAGTGACAGAGGATGCAAGCGAACGAGGAGTCTTTGAGTGACGAGTAGGAGAGGTGAGAGGAAGCATGTGATGAGTAGATGAAGTGGAAACTAGTCGCCTGTTGTAGGTAAAACCAAAGATAACTAGTCCACAAGAAATCGTTGCCCCAAAACGAGCACATTATGACAATAAAATGAACCTTGCAATGACATTTTTATGAACATGAGATGTGGAGAGAGTTTCAGATGGAAAAATGAGCCTTGTGATGGCATCCACGCGAACATGAAGAGGCATAGAGGGAGCTAGAGAGGACATTTCAATTTTTTTTAATTAGATTTATGTTCATTATTGTTGCTTTTGATATTGAAATAGAACACATGTCAAAACTACATTCTTGCATGGATATATGTGAAACACAATTTTTTGAGACTTAAGGGAAAAATAAAATTTAATTTGTAAATTAAAAAGAATTTTGTATGGTTTAAAATAATCATCTTATATGTTGTATCAAAAATTTGATGTCTATGTTTTGGAACTAAGGTATATTAGAAATAATTTGATCATTGTGTTTATTACAAATAGAAAGATGGTCGTATTTTAATCATTGTTTTATATGTTGATGATATGCTATTCAATGGAAACAATAAGAGAATGATTACACATGTGAAAGTTTATCTTTTTAATGAACTTGAAATGAAAAATAGGGGATGTGAATTACATTATGGGAATGAAAATCAATAAATTACATTATGGGTATGGAAATCAATAAATTACATTATGGGTACGAAAATCAATACAGATAGGGATAGCAAAAAGTTATGGTTAATTTAGAGGAAACACATAGAAACTATTTTTTATAGTTTAAGTGTGCAAAATAATAAACCTGTAAACATCCCTTTGCTTGTAGGTACTAAGTTGTCTTTGGAACAATGTCCTAAAATTTATTAGGGCTTTGAAGACACATGCACAATGTTATTTATGCCAATGTTGTATGAAGGTTGATGTTTCCAAAACAAGGGGAGTTCTTAAGTAGATTTATGTCAAACCTTGGTAGTGAACATTAGACCTATGTGAAAATTATTTGTAGGTATTTGTGTGGAACTTTTGATTATTATATTTGTTAACATGGAACTACTAATATTGACCAGTTGTTGGATATATAGGTCTTTGTGGATTTAGATTAGATTGGAGTTTTGGGCTATAGAAGATCTATATGTGACTGTGTTTTTACTCTATGTGGAGGTGTGATAAGTTGGATAAGCAAGAGACAACCTATAATTTCGTTGTACACTAGTGAGGTAGAATATATAATTATAACAATTTTTTGCAAAGAAGTTGTGTGGTTACAAAGGATGTGTTCAGGTTTTATTTTTGGAAGCAAGATATTAAATATTCACTGTGACTTGATCAAAGTGCAATTTGTTTGCAAAAAAATTAATGACTATGCTTATACTAAATATATTGATGTTTGATATCATTTTGTTTGAAGATGGTAGATGATAAAAAAATCAAATGGAGAAGATTGATAGTATTAAATGTAGCCAACTGTCTTCCAAAATCAATGATAACTATTTGTTTTGTTGGTGCAAGGATACAATAAGTTAAAATCTTCCTTGTACTTACTTTTTTTTAGTTTATCTTCAACTCTGTTGTAAATATCAATTGAGAGAGTGTTGAGTTTTTTTGTGATATTCATTTGTAGAGGGTTTGTAGTTTGTAAGTGTTACGTAATAGGTTTTAGTTGCTATAAGAGAAGTTTGTAGTTTCTATACAACCTCTAGTTGCTATACAATAATATCTTGTTGTGTTGCTACACAATCTTTAGTTGACACATAAGTAAATGTTAAAGGTATTCAAAAGAATTTTGTGCACAAGTAAATGTTGACATGTGGACATATCATATGATTTGTCAACTATCACTTACTACCATGCAATTCTTATGGGAATTTCATTCTTGGTTAATGATAGTGCTAGTTATATAGATGACTAATACCATATGGGAAAATTTTACACCTTCCACTTGAAGGGTAGTGGCAAGAGTAAATGTTTTTGATTAGAGGTAAAAACGGGGTTTGAAGGGGCCCGAAACCCTTTACAAAAAAGATCAATTGAAACTAAAGATAACTACATAAAGCATATAGCAACCCAAACACAACACACCATAAGTGCGACAAAAACCAAAAATGAGGGACAAAAGTAGCAACACTACATATTCTTCAGGAAATCAACAGCCTCCATGTTGCTCACCACAACCTTCTAACGTCATCCATGACTTCAGACAAATCTTTAACAGGAGTCCCAGCCTGAACCTTGGTCTTGTTTCTTGTTCTAGCCCCAGGCCCACCCAAATTCGCCTCACTAATCAAAACATTATGCTTATCACTACCCTTATCAACAAAAACCTCTTCCTCCATAAGCCTACCACCAACACCAATCTCCTCACCAGGAGCAATCTCCTTGCGTTTCTTGGCACTATCAAAAGGAGAGGAAATGCCAACAAACTCAAACTTAACCGCAAATTTAGTCCCCTCCCCACCCTTCTCCAAATTAGCACAAATCCTCTCCATTTGGTCCTCAAGGGTCAGAATTCTTTCCTCAAGAGTCTGCTTCATCTTTAACGTTTCACCCACCACAATTTTCAAAGAATCAAACAGTTCATCAATCTGATTCTGAATTGAAGACTCACTAGCTGTACTCATCGCACCCCAAACTTTAACATTGGTCATGTTAAGTTCATGGAACACCCATTTAAACAATTTGAAAAAACAATGGAACCCTCTCTAGCCATTCGCAGAACATCAAAAATGTCTTCACAGTCAAAGTTAAAAACACCCTTACCCACAACATCATCCTCCTGAGAGGAGCTTACCTTGTCCTGAATAGCAGAGACATCCTTACCCTTACCAACAACAACCGACATTTTTTATTTTTCAAATACATTCTGCAATCTCCTCAGCAACAGACTTCTCTTTTGTGAGTCCAAATCCACAACTGGGGAATCCACAGCGCCCTGCCCACCAACCATCTTAAGGGGAGAATCAACTTGCGTCTCAAGCAATTGTTTCACAGACCTAACAACCAGTTTCTTATTACTTCCCACCTCCGGATCCTTCTTATGCTTTGTCCCCAAAATAGGGGGTGATGAAGACACCTCACCAACCATTTCAATCTTATCCTTTAGGCATCTACTCAACTTTTCAACATCACTATCCTCACTGCAGGTCTCATAACCCTTATTAGGGCTTGACATCCCTTTCTTAGACTTACCCACTTCAAGGGGTTGTGAAACCATCTCCATGGAAGCAAGAGAATCCAGGACATAGTCCACGTCCTCCTCAGACCCCGACTCCTCTTCCAAGACAAGTTTTCTCTTTTCCCCTTTCTTCCTAATTGACTCCTTTTCAGAAACTGTTTCATACTCCATAGTCGACTTCTGTTGCTTACCCTTAGGAGTAGCAATCGGTTTAGACACCTCAAAAGCTTTAGCATAGTCAAAGATTAAAATAATGAGCCCCACATACAATACCATATTTTTGGGGTTCCTTTTGTGGTCCTGAAGACTAGAATCCAGTGATGCCAAGAGATAATAATGAAAAAAAATTCTCTTTCTATGGTGGAAATGATTAAGCATAACAAAATGGTAAGCATTTACCGTAGAGAAATTACCTTCAAGGGTAATATACCTCGTGAGTTCCTCAGCCACATCCCCCCATAGCACCTTGAGTGAGCTTTGCTAGTACCCACCACTCTTCGCCATCTTCAAGTCTTGAGCTTCATTCCCTTTGAAAAATATTTTGCATGGATGCCTGCGATTCCTTCTTGTCTCTAAAAATTTCTTGCCATTTGTAGAAAACCCAGTGATATTGGCTATAAAATCCTCATTAACATCAAATTCCATTCCTCCCAATTTCAAAACCCTGTTGTTCCATGCTTTAGCAAACAAAGCCGTCGTTTGCGGGTTGTTTCCATGCAACCTTTCCAGATACGAAGTGAACCCACCTTTCTCTAAAACATGCCACACCCCCTGCTTTTTCTTAACATCATAGGAGAAAGGCTCCGCACGATTCCTATCACCTCCCATGGCATTAGAATTTGCAGAGTCGAGAGCTTGAGAACCTTGAAACCAATGAGGAGAAACCTCAAGAAGGAGATGCAAAGAATGACCACAATCTGTGTGACAATGGAATTATGGTAGGGGAAAATAATGAGCCTAGAGTTCCATTCCATGCGGATATAAACCAGGGTACAATCATCTCGATCCATATCTAGCTTACCATCACTCCACATAATAACCTGCCATGTGAAAATAGTCATGCATGCCCCAAGCCTTAAAAAATTATCAACCAAGTTATCAATTTTGGAAATCATGATTAATACAAGCAATTTCCTCCATAGGGAGGGGGTCATTCACACCCCATTCCCTAATACCCCTAACACCAAGATTAGAGAAAACATCAGCTAATCCATTTCCTTCTCTCAAAATATGAGAAATATAATACTCATCGAAGGATTTAAGAATATCAATAGAATCCATAATCAAATATTCAATAGTCCATGAAGGGGCAACACAATTCTTTAGATTATTAATAATATTGAGAGAATCCCCCTCAAACCACATTTTCTTGTAACCTTTCACTTGTGCTAACTTTAAGCCATGATAGGTTGCAGCCGCTTCTGCATAGTGGTTTTTCTGAGTTCCCAAAGGGAGCGCCATAGTGGAAACGAACCTACCATTAGAATTTCTTATCACTCCCCCACAACCTGCAGGTCTCGGATTCCCTTTAGCAACTCCATCAAAGTTAACCTTCACCCAGTCATCCAGAGGAGCTTTCCAAACAACATCATCTCTAGAGGCTTTCCCTTTAGTTAAAGGGAAGGAAATATCACAAGGAAGCTTCCAATTTTGTGCTATAGAAATGTCATGAGGACTGAACTTAACCTTTGGACCATTGTGAAAATAAATCCCGGAGACAAATTTTCTTTGATAGCAACACAAATTTTATAGGCCATAGAGATAGCAGGAAGGGCTGCAGTCTTGAAAATCCTGTTATTGTGCTCAAGCCAAATACCCCAAGAAATATGAGGAAGAGAAAGAGACCACATAAAAAGTAGAGTAGGATTGGATGAAGGTCCAACCCATTGAGACCATAGTTCCCCAATCAAAGTAGGGAACACCCAACTAAGATTCCAAAGAGAGCACATGGGCCCACACATCTCTAACAAATCTGCAACCAATCAGCAGATGAAAAGTATTTTCAGCATCCTCTTCACAAAGAAAGCACCTGTTAGGCATCACAAAACCTCTCTTGACCAAATTATCAGTAGTTAAGACCTTATTCTGGCAGAAAAGGCAGAAGAAAATATTAACCTTGGGAATCAATCTAGAGGCCCAAAAAGGAATAGGACCAACGAAGGAATCATTAAGATGAAAAGCCGATGAAACATATAATTTACCATTAGAAGAAGGCTTCCAAACAATCTTATCAGTAGTAGCATGAGAAAGAATATGAACCAAGGACAAGGCATTAAAGAGATCCTCTAGCTCCGGGTCCTCCTCGTGCAGCCTTTTCCAACAACCACCATCAATATAATTAGCAAAAAATCTACCAAACCTCTGCACACAAATTTCCATGAAAGGTTGAGCCCAAGGCTCATCTTTAAGAGGCCTATTACCAATCCAGCTATCTTCCAAAAACAAAATTTTCTTGCCATTTCCCAACTACCAAAAAAGACCCTTGGAGACAAGCCTATGGGCCTTAACCATACAATTCCAAAGTGCAGACCCAGATGGGGGAGAGAAGTCAGGAGAGAAAAAATACCTTATACCATCAGCTCCACGAAAATATTTGCTCAAAGCAATTTTAGCCCATTCACTCTTTTACAACATAAGGTTCCACAATTGTTTACCAAGGAGGGCAACATTAAACTCTCTGATTTTATGGATTCCAAGACCTCCAACCTTTTTGGGTCTACAAATATCATCCCAAGCAACCAAATGGATTCTTCTCTTGTCCTCAACCTGAGAGCAGAGGAAATTTTTCTGAATTCCCTCCAATTTATCCATAAATTTCCTTGGCATATAAAATAAACTGAGAGCATAAACAAGAAGATTATGAAAAGTAGACTTAATCAGCTGCACTTTCCTAGCTTGGCTTAGCAGCACACCCTTCCAACCAGCCAATTTAGAATTGAACTTATCAATCAACCCCCTCCAAAAGGATTAAGGAACATTGGAGCACAAGGGAAGACCCAAATAAGACACAAGAAGTTCACCAATCTGGCACTGCAGGATTCTAGCAATTTTAATTTTCCTGTGGACCAGAGTGTTTAGAAAGAAGATAACAATCTTGGATAAGCTAAGCTTCTGCCCCAAAGTAGCCTCATATCTCTGTAAAATAAGTTTAATATCTTTGGCCTCCTTAATAGACGACTCCCCGAGCATAAGAGAATCATCAACAAACTGTTGATGGGAACAAATAAGATTACTAGAGGAGGGAGCCAATCTAGACATTAAACCAGAGTTAATAAGTCTCTGGATGAGATGACCCAAAGATTCCACCATGATAATAAACAAAAAAGAGATATAGGATCTCTTGACTTAGACCCCTGGAGCATTCAAAAAGAGGATAGGGAGATCCATTGACAAGAACCGTGAATCAAGGGGTGGAAATAAGCTGGAGAACAAGAGCCACCATTTTCTCCCCAAAACCAAAAGAAACCAGAATCTTAGAAAGAAAGCCCCAATCAACTCTATCATAAGCTTTAAGAAAATCAAGCTTCAGAATAAACCCAACATGCCACAAAATTTTCCTACCAGCCACAAAACCATTTTGCTGAGGAGAGATGATAAGAGGTAGAACCCTTTGCAATCTAATCGCCAACACCTTAGAGAAGATCTTATAAATCGAGTTGCAGAAACTGATAGGACAAAATTCATCAAAGGGAGCAACACCCAGTTTCTTAGGCACAAGGACAATAAAAGAGGAATTCAATTCCTTCAAAAGATTACCATCCCAAAAGAATTCCTTAGTAACAACCATGACATCCTTGGCTATAATTTCCCAAAAGGACTGAAAAAAGAACATAGGGAAGCCGTCCGGTCCCGACGCCTTATTACCTTCAAAAGAGAAAACAACACTTCTAATCTCCCCCACTGTGGGAATACACACCAACTGCTTATTAATATTGTAGAACCCCAATCCTATACCTGCACAAACATAGCAAACAAACACAATAGTAGATCAAATGCAAGTGAGAATCAAAATTCCCCATGAAATTCATTTGCAAAACTTAAATAGGAAAGAAAATGAAGAAAATAAACCAAGAAAACAATGAAATCCTATTTTAAGATGCAAACTCTCAATCCCATGGGGGAATTGGTGCCAATTTGATGTGGAAATTGGCCCTTTCCCAACTCCTATTCAAGCTTGTGATGGTTTGATGAAGGTTGATCCACTTGATGATTAATTCAATTGAGCTCCATGAAGAAATATGCAATAACCTAGCTATAAACTTGATAAAATGGATAAAAATGGATATGCTTGAGGATGAAATTGAGTATAGTAGACTTGCTCAAATTGTGGATGCCAAAATACAAAGGAAAACCTTCTATTTATAGAAAGACAAGATGGAGGAATGATCAAAATGAAGCAATGTGGGATCATTCAACATCCAATGGGCAAGTGCCACTTGTCAAGATGTGAATGGAGGAAGCTTGAGCACATTTTGATGAATGTGCACAATAAATGGAATTAGGTGGAATTTGAAAATGATGAAATCACATGTTGGAGGGAGAAAAGAATGACTTAAATGCCACTTGGCTCAATGCACAAGGACATGTAAGAGGGAATGAATGTCTTGTTGGAAGGACAAATCCACTTGGATGGATTTTCAAACTTGGAGGAATATTCCCCTAAAGATGCCAAGTTGAGAGAAAATAGTGATTTAATAAATTAATAGAATGCATTTTCATGTGCAAGTGGCAATAGCTAGAGGACTTGGATGATTGGGATTAAATTAATCAGGATTTGATTAATTTAATGAGGGATTAGATGATGTGACTATTTGATTTAGATTTTTGGGTTGATTTAAATCAAAGTTGAGAAGAATGTGATTTAGATCTAATTAAATAAAGATTTGATTTATTTAATCAGAGAGGATGATGTTAGATTAAATTAAACAAGGTTTAATTTATTTAATTTAATGAGATGACTTTAGAGATTTAATCAAATAAAATGAATTATTTAATTAAATAGAGATAGAAGATTAATTAAATAACATTGATTTATTTAATTAATGGGAGAGAATGACTTAATAAGATAAATGATGATTTATTTAATTAAGGGACGAAGGGTGATGATTAGCTAAGAAAATGATTTAGGACGAAACAATGTTAGTAACCAGGATCAAGTGTGATTGGATCAGTTTGGTATATTTTATGTGTCTACATTTTTCCCCTCTTTGAAGTAAAGTACTCGTTGCGTTGGTTCAAAGAATAAACTGTCTCGATCAAAATTCAAAAAAATTCTGATTTTCAAAATTGCCCCACTTCTGCCCCGGTGAGTGAAGACATGCCGATATACTTCCCCCTCGAGAGATCAGACGAAAATTTGGATTTTTGGGCGATCTCGCGAAAAAAGACGAAAAGGTGCCTGAAGGGTCCAAAAGGCTTCGGGATGCCAAAAAAGGTGATAAAACAGGACAAAACGATGCAAAACGACCTTCGGTTGGGCAAAAACGGGATCAGGGGACCAAAACCTTAGCTGGACGGCTAAACATGGTAAAAAAAACCCTAACTTTCCAATTCATTTGCACATTCAACCTTTTGAGATTCTACACCTCTGAGCTCTGACCCCTTTGAGAGATGGCACAACGACAACTTCCCTGACACATTTAAGACTGAGTACACACACACCAGAGGCTGCCCGACACTGGACCACTGGTGAGTCAACTTGACCCGACCTTGCTTTTCAATTTTTGTGCGCATTTATTAGCTTAGGAATTAGGTCCTTTAGCAGCGGTCCAATATAGCACCGCTTGAAAGTTTGTTTCGGTGCCGCGCGTCCTCAAACTACGCCGCAGTCGCAAATAGCAATGCTGTGGCGTAGTTTGGAGTTTAGATTCAAACTCTAAACTGAACTACATATGTAAAGTGCGCCGCGACGGGCCTCTTTGGCAATCAGAGTTTTGCATTAAACTAACTCGCGCCTCAAACTGCGATGCAATGGAGTTTGAGAGTTTAGGGCTCCTAGCGGCGCAGCTTGGAACTTTCAAACTGCACCACACCTGCAAACAGCGATGCACAAGTTGTTTTGGGTACGACGAGACAAATCAGGATCATGATTTTTTGATGAATTTTTAACGCGGTGGCTTTCCTGATGTAGGAGGTGATTATCCTTCATTCACGGGAGCATAAGTCCCAAGTTCTTTTCGACATTTTGGAGGGTATTCTCGAGCGACAATAGGAGCACCTAGGGGCGATTAGACTCTGGTATATTGCTTATGCACTGCCAGTGAGGACACAACTGGGGATGATGGCAACGCTTGCAGAGAGGTGGCACAACGAGACATCCTCCTTCCACCTTCGACAGGCGGGGCCACGGTCACACTATAGGATGTGTGGCAGATACTTAGATTGCCTATCCACGGAGAGTGCATGATATGTGATGTAGATGCCGGGAGGGAGGCCTGCTATGACGTGATGGTCCTTGATGAGATTGTCTTTTGCGAGGGCCAGAACGAGCTGGAGCATCACAGGCCTGTCATGTCACCCTTTCGCTTGGTTATAGCAGCTATCATATTAGGTCTAGTTGCACCAGATCGGCGGGGCCAATATTTCAGTCCTGGGTGGGGGCTTGCTTGGGAGCAGATGGTCTGACGACGAGTATGCTTTGCGTGGGGGCTAGTACTGCTAGCCTCGTTGTATAGAGATTTACATGAGTTTGCATACATTAACGGTAGAGCCCTTGGGGCTGGGGTCACACTCCTTCACATCTGGGCTTGGGAGCACATTGCAGTGCTACGTCCAAGAGTTATTCTAGTCGATATGGAGCTAGATGATCTAGTTGTTTGGCGATATAGAGGAGGTGTTTCTTTTACGCACACAGGAAAACACGGGATTCCCCACTGGAGGAGAGTCCTTGATGACATGCGAGCTTTCACATGGTGGCCATATCTTGGATGGCCCGCATGGTACGATGATGTGCATCAAATCTTTTTTCGCTCAACAGGATAGACTGATGCAGGACAGGGAGCACACTATGATAGAGAGATACCTGCCGGGCTGTGTGCAGAGACAGTTTGGGGAGCCCCATGATAGGCCCGATGATCAGTATGTGGCGATATTTGCACGTACCATGAGTTAGTCTTCTTGGGGCCGGTACATACCCGCAGCTAAGGCGGTACAAAGTTTCATGCAGCTGGTGGCCAGGCCATGGCCATACAATCAGTGTCAGGCCGATGCAGGTACTACTCAGGCTTACAGAGATTGGTTCAGACCACCTCTTAGATTTACAGTACCAAGCATACCATCTGCACGACACATGGCCAGAGGTAGAGGAGCAGGTCGAGGCCAGGACCAGGGAGGCTGAGGGGGCAGAGATAGAGACAGGGACAAAGATGGGCCACTACATCAGCCAGATCAGGACATGGGCCCACAAGATCAGTAGCCTGACTAGCAGCTAGATCAGTAGAGGCAGGACTAGGACCCGAGGCGACAGGAGCAGGATCAGGGGAGGTAGGACATGCAGGCAGACCAGCCGCCACCGAGAGATCATGGACCTCCACCACTGCCTGATCAGGGGGATGCCCAAATTCAACAGCTGCAAGTACAGGTTGCAGGGCTATAGGGACAAGTTGCTGCCTTGACAGTAGAGAGGGACCAGCTGAGATAGGAGAGAGATCAGGCTGTCCAACAGAGGCAGGCTGCAGAGCTTAGGGATGCTTAGGAGATGGGCTGCCGTCAACAACTTGAGAGCATGTCCGCCTCTTCCTCTAGGAGTTCAGTGTCATTACGTGCATACAGGGAGGCAGTCAGAGAGGCTGACTACTACAAGGTCCACTATCATCAGGCCGTGCCCCGAGCGTCTCGGGTCCCAAACTTTTCACAATAGACAGGTTACAGAGCCCCTGAGGATCACAGAGAGAGACAGCTTGGTGAGGGCGAGGACAACCAACAGGGTTAGCCAATTTTTTGATCAGAGACAAGATTATTTTTGTGCCCCATGGGCTCATTTTTGATAGCCCCATGGGCCATTGTACTTTATGTATTTGATACACACTTGATCTAGATTTTGTACCATGACAATATTTTTTTTGATGATATATATGAGATGCGATGATTCAATGATGTGTCCTATTCTATTTTATGCATTATGGATGGATTTTATTTCTATATGTGATGGTCATGATTCTTATCTTATGTGATGCAATGTAATGATGTTATGTGATGGAGTGATTTATGGATGCATTTCTTTTTCACTATCTTTCTCTATGCACTTTTTGATGATGTATGGATAATGGAAAATGTTATGATATGCAAATGCTTAGACTAACAAATCTATATTATGCACCTAATGGATGATAAAATATATGAGATGCAATATTTTTCTTTTCAGTACTTTTCTCATGCATGATATGGAAATGCACCTATGATGCTATGATGATGATATGATATGGTGATGTATATGATATGGAATGATGCATGATGTTTATGATATGATGCCTATGTTATGCAAATGGATGATATGTATGCATATGATTGTTAATACTGCCTATGTATATGATGTATGTGATATGCCCTTTATGATTATGCGATGGATGTTTTATGAGGTATGTGATATGAGTTTAATGATGCATATGGGATGGTTGATTTTATGCTTATATAATGAATGCATATGAGATGCTTAGAATAACCAATCTATATTATGCGATGATGTAGGTGATATGATAAATGATTTCTATATGATATGGTATGTGTTATGCAGTCTGCTGACGGTTTATGGATGCAGGATGGATGCATTGGCGATAATGATTTGCGATTAACTGTCATGGTACCATGTTAATGTGGAAAGAAGATAGAAGAAAGTAAGAGACTCCAACAAGTCACGAGATGATGATGATGATGATGATGATGATGATGATGATGATGATGATGATGATGATGATTTGCTTACTGAGGAGTTGGGATTTTAAAAGGGCTAATTACCTTATGTTTGATAACACACATAGGTGTGATGCATCAAGTTATAAAGAACCAAGATAGCGTTGCACCTAGTGTGATGGACTTTGAATCGAAAATCAGATAGTAGTACTCCTGTTCACACCTGGCATACAAAACCTTATTTAAAATATAGTTTAGATATTTTGAACATCCCAGACCAAAACATAGAAAGGCAAGCCTTCCTATGTGGTCAACAAGATATCTAAAACACCTTCCCTACACCCAAACAAAGCATGCATGACCAAGGTTATATTACAAGAACATGCAACAAGTGCAACAGATAAAAAGATAATGATCGTTGCTCCATTCCTATCTCTCTAACTCCTTTTGTTTGGACATCATTGAGAGGTCATTGGAATGAACGCAATAAGATAAACCAAAAGACAGATAAAGTAAACAAACAAGCTAATGTTCTTCCATACCGCTAGCCAAGACTAAATTATGGTGATGCCTGATGTTGATGTCCATTGTAGGAAGGATGCATCCTAGGACATGATGTTATCAGATGATTGACTTGGGACTGATTGGATGATATGCTATTGACACAAAGAGTTGACCAACTTGTTTACGTACTGACCTAGACTTGAGACCTTGACGATTGAGTTTTCACTTTTGAACTGCTAGACTTGTTCCGACTGTTTCACCAAAGGTTGAGGATGACGATTGATTTATTATGAGTGATGTTTATTGCGGGTGAAAGTGAGATGAGATGAATGGATATTTCAAATATTTGGATGTTTTTTGAAGTTTTTGCAATGTTTTGAGGCTATTTTTGGTATTTTCAAGATGTTTTACAAATGTTTTGATTTTTGAATTTTTAAATGTTTTGGGGTTTTTTATAATTTTGAACAAGAGACTAACCTAAAGACCTATATTAGGGGCCTCAATCAATAGATTAGCCTTTCCTACGTTATACACACAGAGACCACGTAGTTCGACTGACACAAACTCGATTATTGACGAGATATGAACAGATGAATTGCCAGTTTATTATGATATATTCCTAAAGGATTGACCTAAGTGTCTGAGGGGATGATCAAAGATCAACCTTGCCTACGTTCAAGGCTCAAAGACCCGTAGTTTGACAAGACGACTCTTTTTTTGACTGAATTTTGACTTGTTTTTGGGTTTTGATATGTTTTGAATGTTTTTGGATTTTTTGATTTTATGAATGTTTTTGGATTTTCTGATTTTGGGGACTTCAAGAACATACACGAATCTGATCCAATGAGAATATGCCCCTAGCGTGATGCAATAGACTACTTCGATAAAGGCAGGACAAACTAACCTTGAGAATGGGATTAGTAGTACTAGGAGGGATCATGACACGAACACTGGACCAAGCTATGATGCAGATGCGACAAATGATGGATGGAGATATGGAATGTGATAGATAATGGAAGTGTAATGGATGGATGATGTAGAACAAGCCGTGAAGATCCTGGTGGATGGAAAGTGCTTATTTACACATGGTGCCTGTTTGCCAGGTTTTCACCAAGGTACTTGCCCAAATTGCCACCGAAGTGGTTTTCACTAGAGGATGATTTTTCTCTTTACTGTTTTTAATCCTTTTTCTGGTTTTTTTGGATTTTTATATTTTATGATTTTTTTTTTTGGTTGTCACCAAGATGCCTATTTGCTAGTTTTTCATCAGGGTAACCATTTTTTTAGGACATTTTCTGATTTTTTTTGTATTTTCGGTTCTATACCTTGAAAGATTTAGGCATAATTTTTTTTGAGATGGGAGGTGTTCATGGGATCCTGCAGAGGCTTGCCTTCCAGTGTTGATAACTGATATGCTCCTGACTTGTAACTTGCTGTAATGACAAATGGTCCCAACCAATTGGGTTCAAACTTACCCTTGCCATTTGGGTTTGGGACGTTCTTCTGGTTCTCTTTTAGCACAAGTTCTCTGACCTGGAAGGTCCTGCTCCTGATCTTCTTGTTATAACTCCTCTTGAGTCGGTTCTGATAGACCTGTAGATGGTTCAAGGCCTCCATTCGCCATTCATCTAGCAATTACAGCTCATTCAGTCTTGAAACTCGACATTCCTCATTCGTGATGAGATTTTGCAGTGATATTCTCAGTGACGGGAGCTCGATCTCGATGGGTAATATGGCTTATGATCTGTAGACCAAGGAATAGGGGGTGGCACTTGTGGGTGTGTGAATGTTGGTTCAAAAGGCCTAGAGGGTGGGATTTAGCTACAGATGTTAGTCACAACCTGTGTCATTGACTGTTTTCTTGAGGATCTTCAGAATGGTTTTATTGGTGGCTTCTACTTGGCCATTGCCTTGGGGATAATATCAAGTGGAAAAGCGATGTTGGATTTTGAATTTGTAGCATAGGTCATGGATATCTTGATTCTTGAAGGGTGTCCCATTATCTGAGATAATGGCTTGTGGGACACCATAGCGACATATTAAGTAGTTCAGGATGAACTTTGATATCTACTTTCTAGTGATGTATGTCATGGGGATGACTTCCACCCACTTCGTGAAGTACTTAGTGGCAGTAATGATAAACTTGTGGCCACTGGATGAGGTGGGGGTGATTTTTCAGATGAGATCGAGCCCCACTGTGAAAAGGGCCATGGTGTGACAATAGGATGGAGCTCTTGAGCTGGTGCATGAATGAGGTCCCCATGCTACTGACATTGTAGACACTTTTTGACATAGTCATGTGAATCTCTTTCCATTGTTGGCCAATAGTACCCTGTCCTTAGCAATTTCTTAGCCAAGGTCATTCCACTCGAGTGTGAACCACAAATAGCGTTATGTACCTCAGTTAAAGCAGCCAAGGCTTCCTTAGCGTTTAGGCAACGTAACATGGTTCCCTCAATGCTTCTTCGGTAAAGGGTATCTCCTAGGATGATGAAACAGGATGTGTTCTTGGCAAAGATTTTCTTAAGGTTTGAGGTTATGTCAGCTAGGAGGACTCCTATTCTCAGATACGTGTATATATTGTGGTACTAGGGATCACTGGGACCAATGATTTTGCACACAAATTCTGGCTCCGGTACCTCGAATGCAGGTACGAGAAGTTGCTCTACTAGGAATTCATGCTTTGGGACATTGCGAGGGATATCCAATAGGGATCCAATTGTCACCATGGCGTCCGTTGCTCTATTGTTTTCTCTAGGTATCTGCTCGAATGTGATCTCAATGAAGGACTCCTTAAGACTTTCCACCAATTTCTTGTATGGAGTTAGCTTGTCATCCTTAGTCTGATACTCATCATTCACTTGATTGATTATTAGCTATGAATCCCCATATACCTTGAGAGCCATGATATGCCACTACACTACTATTCTGAGTCCTATGGTTAGAGCCTCATATTCTACGATATTGTTTGTGCAGGGAAATACCAACTTGTAGGATCTTGGTATGCAGTCTCTCTGTGGGGTGATAAAAAAGAACCTGACTCCCGATCCATGCTGTGTGTAGGAGCCATCAAAGTACAACTTCCAATGGTTTGCTATGCTCAAGTTGAAGATGGATTCATCAGGGAACTCTGAAATTAGCGGATTCTCTGAGTACATTGGTGCCTCTACCAGTTGGTCTGCAATAGCTTTCCCTTTGATGGCCTTACATTCCATGTACTCAATGTCATATTATGATAGGATCATGACCTACTTGGCCATCCTTCCTGTGAGCACTAATTTGGAAAGAAGATACTTGAGTGGGTCGATCTTGGCAATGAGTTTGATTTTGTGTGTTAACATGTAGTGTCTGAACTTCTGTGAGGAAAACACCATTGCTAGACAATATATTTTGATGAAGGAATAATTTAACTCATGCCCCACCATGGTTTGGCTGATGTAATAAATGACCCTCTCTGTTCTATTTTCATCGTTCTAAGCTAAGAGTGCATCAAGAGCTATTGTTGTTGCTGATATGTAGAGGATTAGCGACTTTCCTTAGATTGGTGGCATAAGCACTGGAGGTGTGAGCAAATACTCTTTGATCTTGTTAAAGGATTGATCAAAATTGTCATCCCATTTGTATGCTACCCCCTTGTGGAGTAGGTGAGAATATGGGATTGACTTGTCTGCTAGCTGAGCTATGAACCGACGGATTCACTAGAGCTTGCCTTGTAAGCCTCTGAGTTGTTTCAATGTCTTAGGTGCCTCCATCTTGAGGGTTGCCTTTACTTTAGCTGGATCTATTTCAATTCCTCTCATAGACACAATGTATCCCAAAAATTACCTGATTGTATGCCAAAGACACGCTTCTTTGGATTAAGGTGGACTTTGTATTCCTCAAGCCTATCAAAGATGGCACTCAATGCTGTTATGTGGTCCCGTCTCTTTTTTGATTTTTCCAATATGTCATCAACATAATCTTCCACAGTCTTATGGATCATGTCATGAAACATTAAGGTCATGGCCCTTTGATATGTTGCTCTAGCCTTCTTTAGGCCAAATGGCATCATGTTCTAGCAATATGTCCCCCATGGACAAGTAAAAGTTGTTTTGTGTTGATCATGATTTGGTTATACCCAGAGAATCCATCCATCAGTGAGAGCATCTCATGTCCCACAGTCATATCTACAATCATATCAATGTTGGGAAGCGGGAAGTCACCTTTGGGACATGCCTTCTTCAGGTCTCTAAAATCTATGCATATACGGATTCCCCCATCAGGCTTTGAAATAGGTACCAGATTTGATACCCACTCTGGATAATTGATTGGTCGTATGAACCCTACATCAACTTGCTTCTTCAATTCCATTTTAACCAACAAGGCTATCTGAGGATGCATTTTTTTGAGTTTTTGTCTGACAGGCTTTGCTTCAGGGTAAATTGCTAGATGGTGGACCACAATCTCTAGATCAAGCCTAGGCATGTCGGCATAACTCGATGAAAAGTTGACCTTTCTTTCCCTTAAGAAGGCAGCTAGGAGCTCCTGTTCTTCTGACATCAATGATTTAACATAAAATGTGATATGCAAAGTTTCCTCTATCCCCAAGTTGATTGGGTTGCACTTCTCGGCTAGAACCGCTAACTTTTCCTGATGTAGAGCACTGAGAGGAAGATTAAATCCTTCATCCTCAGAAGCCTCATAGAGGTTTTCACTATTGGATACGTCCTTTTTTTTTACTATTTTAGGGTCAAAGAGTGCCATAGTGTGGTTTTCACTCAAAGACCTTGAGATTATTCTCAAGTTTTTCCTTTTGCGACTAAAGGATTCAATCGTCTCCCCGTAGTAAGCTTGTGTGTCCAGAATGATATAAAACCTAGCCTTGTGATCTCCGTATGGTACTGTATTCCGCAGTCCCATGAATTCTGAGAGCGCTTCATCATTTTCAAAAGTGTTCAAAATTGACGGTCCTCGTTGGTTGTAATCAATGAGCTGGGGGTAGACTAGGTTGATTTCATGGGTTTGATTGGTTGACTCAAATGATACGGTACTAATCATGAGGAGAGAGGAATTCTCAAAAAGCATAGGTAAGTTAGTTATGACATCTTCCTAATCACTACTACTATAGACCTCGGTTATGTCAAAGGTGAAGTTGTCTAAAGGTAGACTAGTGGATACGAGCAATTGAAGGGCGACTACCATTTGCTGAGGAGTTTTGACCTTCTTAACCAGGGGATTTTGGCTACGTATGGTTATACTCAGAGGGGTACATCCGAGGCCAATATTTCTCATTCGCGTCTCAGGAATGATGGGTACTAGAAGTCCATTGTCATTCTGTCCAAGCCTCTGGTTTCTATCATAGCCCATGGCGAGCATCATTTGCAAGCCTTTATTGCTATCATCCATAGGTAGATCAGCTGTCGGTCTATTGTCTTGGTAGAGGAGGTGGGATGGGTCTTCCTCGATTACTTCCCGACTGAGATCTCCCCAAATTTTGAAGTTGGAGGAGCCTGCCATGAAGGTTTGGGATGAGGAAGCATCATTTGATTGTGGTCATCTTCGTGACTTGGGAGATTGTGGTAATTCTCCTACCACAAAAGAACTTTTTGGAATTGTATAATGTCCACACCCATTATCCTAGATAATGAACTTGATATGAAGGATGGCAGGGATGGCGGGTGTCTCTGTCATAGAAATGGAGGCGAGAGTAGCTGGATCAATGTATGGAGTTGATGGGCCCTCATAATTTTTAGGCACTTGGGGGATTTTGTAATATTTTGCTTCTAGGATCTTGCAATAAGAAAAGGTTTGGGATCCCCATGGATAGTGACCTCTTGGCCTTGGTATGTCAACTTGACACATTGGTGGAAAGTTGATGCCACTTCTTGCATCCCATGGATCCAAAGACACTCCAGGAGAATGTTGTAAGGCAAATCGAGGTCAAGGACATGACAGGTGGTTCCCATAATTGCTGGACCCACTTGAATAGGAAATTGGATAGTGCCCTGAGACACTCTTTCTTGATCATTGTAAGCCCTAATTGTGATGCCTTTTCCTTTTTCAATGGAATCCTCTAAGATTCCCAAATTCTTTATGAGCTTGAGGGAACAAATGTTTAAGCTTGCACCTCCATCCACCAAGACTCTCTTGAATTTGTTCTTATGCACTAGGACCTCCAGATGGAGTGCACAATTGTGAGATGGTTGGGTGGGAAAGTCTTGATTGGAGAATGTAAGAAGATTTGGGGTAATGAGGTTTCTGACCATAGCTTGGAATTGTTCAACATCAAGATCCGTGGAGATAGTGGATGAAACCAATGCTTCCTCAAGGATATTTTTGTGGGCTGATGAAATATTCAACAACTTCATGATGGAGATTTGAGCTGGGGTTCTTTTCAATTGGTCAAGGACATTATAGCCACTGAGAATGAATCTCGGGTTGAAAGTGGGTGCTCTAGGTGGCTGAGATGATCCTGCAATGGTGACTTTTTCGCCTCTTGTGGTGACTCCATAATCATCTTGGGCTCCTTTGATGGTGATAACAGTGCAATACTCATTTGGGGATGTGACGACATGGTCATATACATGATTCACACTCTTGAAGGTACCCTTTCCTTTATCATTGTTATTGGTCCCTTTGTTGTTATGATTGGGCATTGGATTCGTGTAGATCTTGAGATTTTGGTTTCTTGCTGGTTGTTCCACATTTATGATTTTATCATCAACGAGGTCTTGAATTAAGTTTTTTAACCTAATTTGATTGGAATTTGTGTGTCCCTTGATCTTGTGGAAATCACAAAGGTGATTTTCATTGTACCATGATAGTTTCACCAAGGGCTCTTGATAGTTGTCATAGGTGGGGATTGTGATGAGTTTTTCTGCCACTAGCCTCTTTATGATGGATTCAACTGATTCCCCAAGGGCTGTGTACTTCTGCTTGGGGCATTTTTTGTTTTGCTGGGGTGGTCCCCTTTGATCGTTCACATTGTTGATCGTTTGATTGTTCGGTTGCTGAGTATAGTGTTAGCTTGTCGATTGTTCTGATTGTTGTTTTGGGGTTGTTGCTGGGGTGCTGGTGTGTTTTGTCAAGGAGCACTGATGACAATTTTGGCATTGCAACACCATCATTGGTAATGTTTTTGTTTTTCACCCATGTGTGAGGTTTGTCGTTATAGCTGGTGGATGGGCGATTGTTTTTTTGTTCAGGATATGCGGGTGTCCCTCCTTGTGCAATAAGGGCTCATTCAATGTTAAGTGCCTTGGAGATCAATTGGTCGTATGTGGTGATACCTTGCACCTTGATATGGAATTCCAAGGCTCCTTCGAGATTGGAGATGATGGTGCAAACTTCTTGTTCTTTAGGCATGGCCCATTTGCTCCTATTAGCCTTGGATCACCATCATTGTAGGAAGGAAGCAAATGATTCGTTTTTACCTTATTTAAGAGTCGATAGTTCCTCTAGACTGACATCCATACCAATATTGAATGCGTTAGTTTTTATGAATGTGTATACTATCTCTTGGAAATTTTTGATGCCAGGAGGAAGACGAGAGAACCACTCCATGGTTTGGCCTGCCAAACTTCTAGGAAATAGCCGCATCATATATGAATTGTCATATGTGACTTCCATGCAATGTACCTAGAATTCCTTGATGTGATCTTCAGGGTTTCCCATCCCACGATATCTATCAAATTTGGGGATCTCAATTCCCTTTGGGAATGGTTTCATTGCAAGGCTCCTGTCAAATGGATAGGGGCACAAGTTGCTAGGTGTTTTGGTGGTTTAACCTGACTGAAGATCAAGTACTTGTTACGAGAGCAACTTGATTTGCGTTGTCACATTGTCTTGAGGATTAGGGGGTGGGATGAAGGTGTTTTGCAGTGGTTCACTTGTTGGAGGGATGGGTGGATTGGTTGGTGTGTTGGTAGATGGTGCTTGTACTTGCTGCTATATCAACAATGCTTGTTGTTGGTCCTATTGCTATTGCACTAATAATGCCTGCAGTTGAGCTTGCTATTGCTATTGTACCAACAACACATGTTGTTGGTATGCTAGTTGGGCTAATTTTTGCTGTTCTTGGTATTGCTTCAGTGCTTGTTGGTATGCTTGTTGTTGGGCCGCTTGTTGTTGTGCAAGGTATTGTGCTTGCGCCTGTGCTTGTGCTTGTGCCTATGCTTGTTGAGCTTGGTATTGGGCTCGAGCTTACACTTGTGCCTTAGCTTGGGATTGTGCTTGTTGGGAAGCTTGTGTAATCTGTGCGGCTTGTGCAGCTTGCATGACTTGAGTAGCTTTGAGCCGCTTGAGCAGCTTGTGCGGCTTGTGCTGTTTGTGCAACTTTTTGTGCAACTAATTGTGCTTGTTCTTGCTGAGCAACTAGTTGTGCAGCTTTCTGGTTTTGGATTTGTTGGAGTGCCTTTTGATAGGCAGCTTGTTGAGCAGCTTGTAATGTGATGCTATATTGGTTTGATGTGTTTGAGTTTGGTGATGGAGGTGGTGGCGGATTCAGAATGGTGTTTGTTGCTATGATGAGAGGCACTGTTGTATTGATGATTGGGATTTGTGTAGTGGATGGTGTGATCGATATGCTTGGTTCTTGAGAGATCATGTTTTGAGGTATTTTGGGAATAGTTGATGATGTGGTGGTTGCTTGTGTTATTGGGATGGTTTCCATTTGTTGTTGCGATATTGATGGCAAGATAGTAGGATTCAGTATGATGCTTTGATTGATGATTGGGGGATTGTTTTGAATGAGTGGCGGCAACAAAGGTAACCACAAACTATGAGTTGATGTTGATGTTGGTGGAAAGGGTGGAAGTGGTGGAAAAGTGAGTGGCATACTTACTTGGGGAAATGATGAAGATGAAGGGTCAAAGATGCTCCCTGGTCCAAATAAGTCACCTTCTCCTTGCGAGGTCATAGGGAGAGAGGTTTGAGGTGTTGTGTGAAATGACGGTGATGGGTCATTAGGATCATGAAAGGTGAGGGGGACATATGGGCGTAATGGATTTTGGGGTATGGGTTGGCCCCAAGATAGTGTTTTCATCCAAATCTTGATTTCTCACAAGGGGGTGTGTTTGTAGTGCATTGAGAAATGCACTCCCTTTGTTAACAATAGGTTGAGTTGGAGCAATGGATGATGTAATTTGGGGGATGGGTTGGGCGATGCTTTGGAATGGAGGTGTGGATGAGATTGGGGACATGGATGAAATTGGAGGTATGACCCAAAGAGGTTGTTCCACAATGGTGCTCACATTTTAGTTGGAAGGGAGTTTAGCCCCTTGTTTTGCTAATTCAAGCATATATTGTGAGGGATGGAGCTTCATCATGATGTTGACAATTCTATGATTTTCAGGATTTTGGACCAATTTGGTGATCTCGTCTTGTGTCATCCCAAAAGCATTATTGCTGATATCCTCTACTTGACCTTCCTCTTGAGGATTTTGTGATGATTATGGAAGATTAGTTAGGGGATTGCTTGATCCAACAAGATTAATTTCGGAATTGGTTTGACTTAGGTCACTTGAAGTTGATGTTTCTTTGTTGGTCTCCATGTTCTTGTGTTGTGATCTTGTTTGAACCATAAAATGAGGCTCAAAAGAGAAGATCTAAGATGATTAAGGATCAAAGGTGTAATGGTGAAATGTGTGAAAGGTGGATGATATGGATAATTAAACTCTTAGAAGATCTTGAGGGGGATGCTAGACTTTTGGGACTTTTTAGATTCTTGGATTTTGATTTTGGATTCTTGGATTCTTGGATTTTTGATTTTGACCTTGATTTGGTTTTGGATTGTTTTGATTTTGGGTAATGAACAAAGAGATCCCAAGATGTTGGATGTTATCTATGGGATAGACTTGCTCACAAGATGATAATTTGACTAAATGTAGGGAGAAGGATGAATCTACCCACACCTAACCAAACAAGATGATTTGATGATAATTCAACTAAGCATATGGAGAAGGATGCATCTACATATGCTTAGCTAAACAAGATGATTTGATGTTTATTTCAAGGATTTTGATTTGTTTCAAGGATTTTGATTCATGGATTTGCCTAAAATTCTAGCATGAAGGATGATTTCAATATTTTCAAGAGTTGTTGGTGAGATGATTTTGATTTGATGTTTGAAAGATGGATAGAGGTTGAATTTGATCCTATGTGTACCTAAAAAAGACTCTTGTTTACAAGACCTCGGTTTTGAAGAACACAGTTTACTCTAAACAAGATGCTCAAATTGCCGAAAAAGATTTGGATTTTGTTGATAAAAGAATTCATATAGATTGGGATTGTTTCTTGAAGCTCTTCTATAAAAGTTGAAAAGCAATCTTTGTTTGAATTTGTAGAGCGTTGAGAGATGCTTTTGATGATCTTTTGGACTAAGAGATTTTGACTTTGGTTTTTGGATTTTGATCTTGCATGAAATCATTTGAGACACATGTGTGGGGTTCAATTGTTCCTAGCTTTGATTAATGACTTCCTTTTACCACAAACAATTCTTGATTAGGTTTTGAACTAGATGTCTAATGTATTAACTACTTCTCATCCCACAAAGTACATTATGTGGAACTTCAATAAAATCAAGGCAAAAGTTACCTATGGTTGACTTTAGAAAGCAAATTGAGATATAAATCCAAATGTTTAGAAACCTCTAAGGATAGAATCCCTAGGGAAAGAAATAACACTTGAATTTTTTCAAAGATATTTGCTTCCTAAAGGGTTTGAGATTTGATGACAATGTTGAATGATTGTTTTCCCAATGTTTATGATCAAGCAAAGTGTTTTGTTTCCAAGAACATGCACAACCCTATGGATATGAAAGACCGTGTTTGTTGAATCCCCACTTGGACAAGTCCAACTATGCCTACTTTTAGTAGATGGTTAGATGCTTGACCCCACTGGCTCCCCTCCACGACACTCACTTATACGGGGCAGCCAAGCATCAGTATCCATGAAAATCCCATGGCATACTTTCCATCTCTACTAAATCCGAAAAGTGTGGGGCGGCTTCATAATGACCATTCTTGCAGCAACAAATAGATCAAGGATTTTGGCCTTTTCTAAACAAGGGTTTTCATGCGGGCATTCCGTTCATGGGGGACCATCCATGCATCAAGAGACCATTGCTACCCTTCTCATCAGAATAATCCTCATGATACTGGCCTTTGTTCCAGTACCCACACTTATATACTAGTTGGAAGTCGCTTGGCTTTAGCATGTTGCTGGTTGGGTCATTCCCTTGGGTGATTACTTTTTCCCACAAGGTAGGCCCTCTAAGATAAACAAAAGTGAGAAAACATATCCATAGTTTGATTGATCTTTGTCAAGAAACAAAGAGAGAAAGTACGCAATATGTTCCACTCACACTCGCAAGAATTGTTCAATTTTTAATCCCAAAATGAAATGTGGAGGCAATCACTTACACAACTTAAGATCACCAAAAAGCCTTTTGATTCTCAAGATCGCCGTGAGGCACGAGAGAAGCACATATGTCTTTTTGATGGTATTATTTTGGGTAAGTAATTACAAGACAAAGAAGCACATGTTCATTTTATCCTTTCAAAGCAAGAGTGACTTCTTTTTAAGCACCAAAGGAAATGTGAGATTTTGATTGTTCAATTGTTAACCTTAAACAAAATCTAGTAGATTTTCCTAAAGTTCTTTTAAAACCTTTTGTAGCAAAAATGAAAGTTTTTGTAGTGTTCTTTTTAGTTCCCAAAAGAAATTTAGTGTGTCTTAAGCACATGAAAGGTAACAAATCCATGGAAGAAATACTATAAGTTCTCCCAAAGTGTTAAAAAAAATACAAAAGTGTTCAAAAACACTTGATGTAATGAGATGTTAATGTCATTATGAACCTTCAACTTTGTTTCCCTCCTTCACCTTTGATTAAGCCAACCTGCAAAAAACCAATTAGAACTGCAAAACAAAGGGTAGAAAACTAGTTAGTAGCCTAAAGTAACCAAAATAGAAAAAGAACATGTCAAAATTAGCTGATTTTAAGATTTCTACTCTACTCCAGTGGTGCAACTTGCATATGCGGTGCTATTTGAAGAAATCAATGGCACCGTATAGCACTGCTAGGTCTGCACACGATGCTCTGTAGTAGAACAAAGAGCATGATGGTGGCTCAATTTTGCTCAGTGACGTAGTTTGAAGTTTGAAAATTTCAACGCCAAAGAATTGAACCAGCGTCGCAATTTGAAGTTTTGAATTTTTGGGCGAGAAGGTTGCAGCGGTGGAGTTTGGAGTTTGTAGCGTTGCTGTATGGCACCGCTGGACTAATAGCGGCATAGTTCCCTATAGACACCAAAAAAATAGAGAAAAGCACAATTTTTTAAAAAAAATTGTGATTAGAACTTGAGATTTTCCCTCCTTCTAGTGCCAAATGTAGAACCCCAATCCTATACCTGCACAAACATAGCAAACAAACACAATATTAGATCAAATGCAAGTGAGAATCAAAATTCCCCATGAAATTCATTTGCAAAGCTTAAATAGGAAATAAAATGAATAAAATGAACCAAAAAAGAAATGAAATCCTATTTTAAGATGCAAACTCTCAATCCCATGGGGGAATTGGTGCCAATTCGATGTAGAAATTGGCCCTTTCCCAACTCCTATGCAAGCTTGATGGTTTGATGAAGATTGATCCATTTGATGATTGATTCAATTGAGCTCCATGAAGAAATCTGCAATAACCTAGCTATAAACTTGATAAAATAGATAAAAATGGATATGCTTGAGGATGAAATTGAGTATAGTAGACTTGCTCAAATTGTGGATGCCAAAATACAAAGGAAAGCCTTCTATTTATAGAAAGGCAAGATGGAGGAATGATCAAAATGAAGCAATGTGGGATCATTCAACATCCAATGGGCAAGTGCCACTTGTCAAGATGTGAATGGAGGAAGCTTGAGCACATTTTGATGAATGTGCACAATAAATGGAATTAGGTGGAATTTGAAAATCATGAAATGACATGTTGGAGGGAGGAAAGAATGACTTTAATGCCACTTGGCTCAATGCACAAGGACATGTAAGAGGGAATGAATGTCTTGTTGGAAGGACAAATCCACTTGGAGGGCTTTTCAGACTTGGAGGAATATTCCCCTAAAGATGCCAAGTTGAGAGAAACTGGGGATTTAATAAATTAATAAAATGTATTTTCATGTGCAAGTGGCAATATCTAGAGAACTTGGATGATTAGGATTAAATTAATCAGGATTTGATTAATTTAATGAGGGATTAGATGATGCGACTATTTGATTTAGATTTTTGGGTTGATTTAAATCAAAGTTGAGAAGAATGTGATTTAGATCTAATTAAATAAAGATTTGATTTATTTAATCAGAGAGGATGATGCTAGATTAAATTAAACAAGGTTTAATTTATTTAATTTAATGAGATGAATTTAGAGATTTAATCAAATAAAATGAATTATTTAATTAAATAGAGATCAGAAGATTAATTAAATAATATTGATTTATTTAATTAATGGGAGAGAATGACTTAATAAGATAAATGATGATTTATTTAATTAAGGGACGAAGGGTGATGATTAGCTAAGAAAATGAATTAGGACGAAACGATGTTAGTAACCAGGGTCAAATGTGATTGGATCAGTTTGGTATATTTTTCGTGTCTACATTTTGCCCCTCTTTGAAGCAAAGTACTCGCTACGTTGGTTCAAAGAATAAACTGTCTCGATCAAAATTCAATTTTTTTTTGATTTTCAAAATTTCCCCACTGCTGCCCCGGTGAGAGAAGATATGCCGATATACTGCCCCCTCGAGAGATCAAACAAAAAAGAAGGGGTATCTTCTAGCATTAGAGTGTTGTGTAGAAGATCTTTATTGTAAATAGAGTAACAAACTATGGAATTCCACAAGGATATTGTAAATAGAGTGCCATTTTTTAGGTAGTTTTCAAAGGTGATTGTGGATAAACCACCAGATTGAGGTAGATTACACTAAATCCAATTTTTTTCATGGAGAGCATATGGTATTTTCATGTCATTGGGAAGATGAAAGAGATTAGTGAGATGGTGAAAGCAATGAAGATCTATATGGATTATTTTTAAGACCACAAAATAAACCCTAACTCTAGAAATGATTAAAGTTATGAAGAATAAGAAGCAAACCATACTAAGTAGAGTGAAAGAAAAGAAGAAGACAAGGAAGAAATAATGTTGAAAACTATATCAAGTATTGGTGAGAAAACTAGAGTAGATGTTCCCAATTATTTTGGTAACATAAATCTTGAAGAATTGATATTCTAAATGACTAATTTAAAATAACATTTTGCGTATAGAGATATCGATGACCCAGATAGAGTGAAATTCGCTAAGATTAAGTTGAAGGGTCATGTTTCCATTGGGTGGAAGGAAGCCTGGCTAGAAAGAAATAGGAAAGGTAAGTCGAGTATTGGGAGATGGGACATAATTGTGAAGAAATTGAAATCTAAGTTCATTCCTATAAATGACTAATTAGAGCTAATAAAATAGTTCCACAATCTAAAGAAAAGAGATATGACTATTGATGACCATATTGAGTACAATAGCCTAATAATATATTTAGGACATCATGATAAGGGATTCAATAAAGTGGAAAGATACATACATGGATTGAGAGAATCAATTTAGGAAGAGGTGAGTATGTTAAACACCCAAACAATAGAGGAAGCATATCAGATGGCCCTAAAGGTAGAAAGGAGATTAAATAAAAATTTTGGAGATAGGAAAAACCAACAAAGAGGTAGAGAAGGGAGTTTCTAGAAGGATAGCTCACAACATGATGATGGGAGACTATATGTAGAAGATCTTAAGAGTAATAGACCATATCAAAAGGAGGAGGCAACTACTCTCATTAGAACAAGGAAGGTAATACTGCAAGGACATAGATATCATAAATTCATAATACAATGATAGAACCAATGGATATCAAAGAGGTAAAGATATATATGGTAGAGATGATGGGATACACTTTAATGGAATATGTTTTAGATGTGGAGAACACAAGGTTTTTGAATGGAATTAAGGTCAAGGAAGCCCTAACTTAGGGCTAGAAGAGGGTGAGAGCTCCATATGTTGATAAGGGGACTGAGAAATCATGTTGCTTTGAAGATGAACCAAAAAAGGATAAGTTACTTGTTGTAATGAGAGCTCTATTGAAACATGCATACGAGGAGCCGATATAGAGGAAAAAATTATTCCAAGCAATATGAAAATTTAGACTTGTAAGTGTTTAAGGTTGTTATAGATAGTAGCATTATTGATAATATGGTATTTTAAGAGATGTTTGAAAATATAAAATTGGAAAGAATAGAACATCCCAAACCCTATAGTAGTTGATTGGTTTCAAAAATAATATGGGGTGTTGGTGAAGGAAAAGATTGGGTTAAATTTAAGATAGGTACCTACCATGATGAAGTTTCATGTGACATAATGCTAATGGATGTGTGTCATTCTCTATTGAGAACATCATGAAAATATGATATAAGAACTATGTAACACCCCGTCGTGCGAACCCCAAAGGACAATTAAACAATAATTACAGCACAATTTTTTTTTTTTTAAAAGGTAAACATAACATACATGTAATACACATTAAGACATGACATGAATTTTATTTAAGTAAATTCACTAACACATACATCCTTTGGGGTACACGAGGAGTCATTACGCGACTTAGATCCACACAACGACAATAAGGAATGAAAACCAAAGATATAATCCATAACAAAATAAACATTAACAAATAGAACATATACATGATAAAGCATTGATAAGAAACCATCTGAGTACATAAATACAACATATACATGATTAACTTAACACAATGAATAACAACTGCCAATAGCCACATAAGGTTTAATGTTACATTACAATACAATATTCAAGAAGTACGATGATACAAAAGTGTTTCCAATATGCACGGAAACCATACACAAGAATCATGATACAATGAATAGATGAATACAAAGCATCATAACTGGCTCCAAAACAAGTACAACTCTGGAGTCGCTGCAACCGCACCAATCTGCACCTCTCGATCCTCGACTGGGGACCCAATGGGGTGCTTAGCACGTTCCACCCGACCATGTGAGTCCGAAGACCCACCCCCCGTGCTAGGAGCTAACAAGAAAGAGTCCTCAACCAAGGACATCCAAACACGGAACCACAGGACTCAACGACATACAAAAGTATCATAAAACTCAAGGATTACAAGAGTCAATATAATAACTTAAAGTCACAATTCCCAACACATAAATCAAAGCAATGACCAATAAACAAGTAACCAAAGAATGATCAAGAAACACTTACAATTCAAATTACAATTAAACAATATAATAACATCATATCACAGTATCATAAGATATAAGATTGTAAATCAAATATAAATGAGATCATACAAGACCGCAAAACATACTAAAGATGGATTAGAACAATAATCATAAATCAATTTAAATCAATTTAAAACAACAATCTAAACCAACTCCCATAACCTACTTCCAGAGGAACACAATAAAGTAAAACACATGGGCAACTAGGGGAGAGTGTCATCGCATAGCCTACATGGGTTCTCCTGGCCCTTCCTCCAAACCGAGGCTCCCCCATCTATGGATCTCCTGGCCCTTCCTCCTACTTGAGGCGCTGGGTAGCTTCATGCGAGCCGATAACCTCCTCATGAGGACGAGGTTACGACTGCCAACCACGGCCTTCCATTAGTCTCATGGAAGCACTAATGAAGACGAGGCATCCATTTTTAAATCTTATAAATGATATTACTACCCAACCCTCCTGTTAATATTAGGTTTTCACTTGATTACCAACTCACTCGTGGGTTCTCCTATGCCCTTCCCCTTACGCTGGCCCACGAGGAGCCACTCTCCCTAGAGACCCAAAACATAAAACCAAGAAACCAAGGGTTGTACAACATAACAAGAATATTAGATCACAACTGAGAAGCATGCAGGCATTACCCATCTCGCTATAATACATAATCAAAGTCTCAACAATTCCCGTACAACCCTTTTAAAATCATGAAACCAGAACACTTGCCACATCAAGGGACATAAAGAGAGAGAACATCAATTATCAAACATCTCAAACCTCTGGAAGCCAAAAGAATGAAAACCCACAAACAAGGGTAAAGTGAAGCAACATGAGTATTTCTCCAATAATTCCAACACAAGGATAAAATTTCCTCAAATATGAGAGTAAATCAGAAAAAGCCATAACAAGGAAAGATTCATCAAGACCCATCTACAAATTAACAATGGCGTCACCTCAAAAAGGAAAACGCAAAAGAAAATCAACCTTTAATTCACGAAATCACTAAATGAAACCAAAAGCCACCAACTAGGCATTCCATGGGAGACCTCAATTTTCTCCTTACAAGAATCCCCTTATGATGGTATGCAAATCACCTTCATAAAAACAACAACATAGCAATGACAACAATAATTGCAAGGCCACCAGATCTAATTTCAATTCAAATATAATGAGTGAATACATTAAAATAAGATCAACCTCCCCATCCACACCACATAAACAACTTTGATACAAAATAAATCAGAAATCCAAGAAGATCAACTTCCCACAACTCATCAACAAAATACAAATTCCCAATTACATTGCAACACAAATTTAAAAGACAAAGGATTCCTTGAATCAAAACTAACCTCCAAAGGCATTCACACCAACATGGCACCACCCATAAACAATCCTTCAACAACAAAGGTAAAAGCATTCAACCAGGCATCCAAGGCACCAAATTTATGAACACCTTAAATACTCAACCACTCACAACTCCACAAAAATACTTGCATAACAACCAAAAATTCAAATGAGAACAATATTTATTAGCCAATCAATTAACGACCAGAACTAAATAACTTTACAACTTACCCATACTAAAATAATTCATGATAACCATCACAAGTATTCTAAAAGACTTTATCCATAAAGCGTACTTACAAATCAATCATTAAATGAATATAAGGGAAGTCAATTTCCAAAAGATTAAAATCCCATTTCACCAATAAACTATCCAATTCGAGAATATTCTACTCCATCTCTAACCATACCCATACATTTAAATTTCCCTTTTCATCATACTAACTTAACATTCACTTCCAATATTTAAATTAATTGTGAAAACCATTTAAGACCAATTGTCTATACTTTAAAATGACCATAATAACAATATTCTAAATTCTTAAACCACATATTAAAACTTACTACCTTAAAATCTTAAATCTATCTAAATAAATCTACACACATAAATACCTTTTAAAACCACTACAAATCTATATATTTTAATTCTTTTCGAGGAAGGAAAGTAGAAAGAGAATAGATCTTTTCTAAGAATTCAACAAATCTACAAGACTACAACTTCACAAAATAAGAATAAAAAGATAACTTATTCAATTCCATATTAAATTCCATTTCCACCATGTACACATTAAAATAAAAATTAAATAATCAATGCTGATATATATACACAAATTTCCTTTTTACTATATTAATTATAATTGACCAAATTAGTAGAAACTCCTTTCTATTTTCATGTTTTCACTATAATACAATCTTATTTTATTCATATCAGAAACAAAAGAATTCTGTTTACAAATAGAAACAATTAAGTTAACTTAACAGTGCAATAGGAATTACAGAATATCATTACACGAATTAATATATGGTTAAATATATATATATATATACATATATATAAATAAATATATAAATATATATATAAATATATATATATATATGTTTATATATATATATATATATATTTAATTACTTATCAATTATCAATCATTGTCATTTAAGAAAAGAATTTTAGTTTTAAATAAAATGCATATTGAAATCTCATTCCAAACAAAAATACAAAAAAATAATAAAGGCCTTCCGGCTGCGGGCAGTCCACGGACTGCCACAACAGTCCGACGGACTGCCGTGGACAGTCTACGGACTGTCACAGCAGTTCGAAGGACTGCCGTGGTAGTCCGTAGCCTACCACACTACCAACGGTCGGCTGGGTGGTGGGTATGGCCGAGGCCGGACCATCACCCAGTCAAAAATTATTATTATTATTATTATTTTTTTCAAATAAAAATCAAAAATAAATTTAATACGGCTATGCTTGAGCCTTAAGAATTAATTTAATAATAATTTTTATTATTATTATTATTATTATTATTATTATTTTTTAATTTTATATAATATTTACAATTTATATATATATGTGTATTCATATATATATATATATATCCGATATATATATATATATATATACATATATGTATATACCTATATATATATTGTATTTAAAAAAATATTTTGAATACAGAGAAATGAAATTCAATTGCACAAGTTACTGTTTCAACATAAATTTATACACCGAATAAATTTGCAAAATATATATATCAACCCAGAAGTTCACAGTAAGGGGATCATTCTCCATTTATTTATTTTCCAGAACAAAACTACAGTAATACTGCTTATTTCCAAAATCCCAACCCAAGCTTCATTTTAATAACCAACAGTCCAAACCCACCAAAATTTTCATTTAATAAACTACAATCCCGAACCCTGGTAAAATTTCTTTCAATTGAATAATAGCCCAAAACATTCCTAAAACCCAGAAGATTTTTCTTTCCACACATATTTGAATTCCAAACACTAGGAGGAAATTTTCATACACAAGAAACAATTTTTATTTCATTTGATGCTATAGAAAATAATTAATTAAAAATGAGAAAGAACCTGGCGTCCTGAGCCTGTAGAAGATCTGTGGAAGCTTATCCTTTTGCAATGCTAATCCTTTGCTGCCGATTGTTTCCAGCAATCGACCCGAATCCTTCCTCAGACTGAACCTTCTTCTTTAAAAATTCTCCATAATAATAGAAAGAAAACAACAAAAAGATGTATGCACAATTTCTCCAGAATAATTGTAACGCCCGCCGTGCAAGCCCCAAAGAACACACAACAAAAGAACACAAATATTTTTTTTTTAAAAGAAAGATAAATAATCATCATACCAATATTAAATGATCATATACATACTCATGTACTTCATACAAAGAACATAATCAATCATGTCCTTTGGGGCCCCACGAGGTTACATCGAAAAATAAACATTACTAAACATCATCTCATAAGATATCAAACAAGAAACTATAAATGACAACATTATATAAATACATACATAAATTCTACCACAAGATAAACCCATGAGACATTTCATAACCAATTAAAATTACAAAGTAGATAATTACATTACATCATCTTTCAAATGTTACATCGTCCTTAAAGTTACATCATGAATCCCAAACATGTGGGATGAATACAATATACAAGTTTATCAAATTACAAGGAGATCAACTGGAATAAATCTTCAACTGGATGAAACTGAAGCCACGAACGCTGATGGGGAACCCAACGGTGTGCGGAGCACGTTCCACCCGACCACCCCCGTGCTAAGAGGTGACAGAGAAGTAACTCCGACCAAGAATGACAACAAAAAGTACAACCATACAAAAAGTACCAACATAGATCCATCTCACAATACACCAAATAAAATGAGCAACCAATAACACCATATCACAATGTCATAAAGATGCAAGATCGTAAATAAAATATAAATGAGATCATACAACGTATGCTAAAGAGGTATCAAAACAATAATCTTAAATCAATTTAAATCAATTCAAACACAATCTAAATCAACTCCCATAACCCACTTCCAGAGAAACACAATAACACAAACACATGGGCAACTAGGGGAGAGTGTCATCGCATAGTCCTACATGGGCTGTCCTGTGCCCTTCCTCCCAACTGGAGGCGCCGGTCCCATCTATGGCTATCATGTGCTCTTCCTCCCAATTGGAGGCGCCGGTCCATAGGGTGACTCATGCGGAGCCGTAGACCTCTCGTGAGGACGAGGTCACGACCTTGCCAACCACGGCCTTCTCAGCCTTCCATTAGTCTGCGGTAGCACTAATGAAGACGAGGCATCCATTTTTAAAAATCTTGCAATGATATTACTACCCAACCCACCTAAGTTAATTATTAGGTTTTCACTTATTTACTAACTCACTCGTGGGTTATCCTGAGCTCTTCCCCTTAAACGGGGCGCCAGCCCCCACGAGGAGCCACTCTCCCTAGAGACCCACCAAAAATAGGGGTTGTACCATGCCAATCATAATCATCAAAGTATGACAACAAAAGCAATACACGAGGCATAAACCATCTCGCAAATTAAAAAAAACCATAACAAAATCTCATAATTTGGTACACCCCATTAATAAAACATAACTCCTCAGAGATCAAGGTGAAAAAGTATAAAACTCAGCAAAAACATCATCCTCTGGAAGACAAAAGTGTTGACACAAACGGGTTCCCACATCAAGAAATTAACAGTGTCCCAAACCCAACAATGCAACAAGATTAAATTTCAAGAATAAATAATTAAAGAATAAATAATTAAAAGAGAACCTGTTTAATTCCAAAGTAGATTAGAAAATAAATTCCATTCCTAAAATGCAATCATATTAAAACCAGAATTAATAAACAATGCTGTTTTACCCACAATATCCTTTCCAAGTTGTAAATTCAATAAAACAGATTTCTTTCTAATTTACTAATATTTTCATTGTAAAAATTTCTGCTTTATTATTAAATAGAAAAGAAACAGAATCTAACTGTGAATATCTATTTTCTAGATAACAGATAAATTACAGAAAAATATAATTTTAATCAGAACAAAACAGAATATATTTATACATTTTAACTAACAGTTGAATTAACAGAATATCTATTAAACAGAAATAAAACAGTATATATATATATATATTCTTCTTAAATAACAGTGAAATTAATTAAATAATACTGCAACCAGAATAAATAAATTAATCTATATATATATATATAATATATATCTACAAACATATATATATATATATATATACATATATATATATATACATATATATATATATATATACATATATATATATATATATATACATATATATACATATATATATATATATATGTATATGTATATATACATATATATATATATATAGTGGTATGATATAATATATAGCAGTATATATATATATATATATAAATATATATCTACAACATATATATATATATACATATATATACATATATATACATATATATATATATCCAAATAAAAATCCGCACAGAATTTTAATATATAAAAATCGCATATTAAAAATTATATTCACAAACATTAAAATTTAAATGGGGATTTAATCCCAACAAATGCATAGAGGACCGGACCCCGCCGGCCGTGGGTAGTCTAGGACTGCACACGGCAGTCCGAAGGACTGCCTTGGACAGTCCAGACTGTCCACGGTACCGACGGTACTGACGGCCGATGATGGCAGTGTGGTGGGTACGGCCGAAGCCGTCCCCCACACAGCCATAAAATACATAACATAAATTCAATACAGAATTCCGCGCACAGAGCGATGGAAGAAATAACACGGTTTCCAAGAATTTTGAATTTCCATTCAAATTTCATTCGATTAAAAATATATATATATATATATATATATATATATATATATCTAATATATATATATATATATATATATATATATATATATATATATATATATATATATGTATATATATTTACAGAGATTCGAATATTACAGTAACAGAGAATTACTGTACACATGCAATTCACTGTGCATGTTTGAAATAAAATGTTTTATAAAGAAATATATATATGAACCAGCAATCCGAGGAAAGGTAATTGTTTTCAAAACAATAACAAAATTTTTAAACAAAATGAAATAACAGAATGCTGTTTAATTCCCAGATTGCAATAAAAACCCCTCTTTTTTTTTTAAATAAACAGCCACAACCCAGAAACCCCAGAGATTTCATCAATCAAATAACAATCCCCAATTTTCTTTGATTAAACTGTAACCCCAATAAATTTTCTTCCTATCATTATCTAATTTTCAACCCTAAATATAAATTTCATTTACAAACACAAATTCCTATTTAACAGAAGATAAATAAATTAAAAGAAGGAACCTGGCGTCCTTCGCTTGCAGAAGATTGAAGAAGCTTTGATCCTCTTGCTGCACTACTTCCTTTGCTGCAAATCTTCCAGCAACGGATCCAAACCTTCCTTCCTCTGCACCAATTTCTCCAAAAATAGAAAAGAACTAAGGGCAGAAAAATGATTGAAGATAAAATTTCTCCAGCATTCCAAAAACCATCCCCTCAAACAAAGAAACCTCCTCTTAAAATCCATTCCCATGAATCCCTTCAATTTCCTCTTCCCGTGAATACCAGAGGACACATTTCAAGAAATAAAACCAAATAATATTCATTGATGCTTTTCCCATAATACATTTTCATTTTCATGCATTTAATTAAAACTAAATAAATTTTAAATCCACAACATGAACAAATATATAAATATTCATCATCTCCACAATTCTTTATTAAATAATTACTTATTAAAATCAACCATTGAGAGACTCAAAATAAAAGTAATATTTTTATTATCAATATTTATTTATTGCCATATTTATTTATGTTTTATTTTATTAATTACTTAATTATTTAATTTACCACATAAGACCATTCACCACTTTAGACAAATCATAAAATCATACAAAGACCAATGTAACTACACAATTGAATGTGACCAATATGCACAAACCATGAAGATACAAGACTGTTGACACCTTGGTACGGAGTTACTTTTCATGTCACCTCAAATATTCAACTTCCTGCCGTTGGGTTGGTTCAATGCTCGCCCAGACCTACCGAAATAGGTGGAATCGAGTCTTATTCCTGCAAAGCCTGCATCCACAAGGTGATATACAATATACATAAAATCAAAGCATTGTGAGGAGGATTCACAGCGTAGCAGGGCGCTCGCGAACGAGTGATGCTACCTGTCCCCTCACCAAAACATATCATCATATAAAGCATTATAATTTTACACCACATCATAAATTACTATTCTATAGTCTACTGCATTCCAAATAACTCCATCAAATGATCATAATAAAATGTCATCACAATATCCATGGCATCATAAGAGTATAGTAATAGTCTAAGCTACCACACATAATAGCAACAGTATCAACCAAAATCACAATGTGCCAAACAAAACCACAGTAAATGTCAAAATCAAATAGTAGCATGAGGGGTATTACATCCTCCCCCCCTAAAATTTGGCTTACTCCTGGAAGCCAGTGAAAAGATAAGGATAAGAATCCCTGATACGAGAGGCATCCTCCCAAGTAGCTGAAGCCTCATCATTTGGGTCCCACTGAACCCGCACCTGATCAATCTCTCTGCCTCTGAGGGTAAGTTGCCGACGCTGAAGCACGGCCATGGGCTCGAGTGCCAGCTGCCCGTCCTCGACCTGAAGAGCATTCCAATCCAAAACATGAGTAACATCAGGAAAATATCGTCTAAGAACAGAAACATGAAATACATCGCGGATCCATGACAAACTGGGCGGCAAAGCTAAACGGTAAGCAACAGGTCCAATCCGGTCCAACACCTCAAAGGGTCCAACAAAATGAGGTGCAAGCTTCGAACCCTTTCCGTAACGAATTGGGCTCTTCCGCGGACGCACTCGAAGGAAAACCCGATCACCAACTGCAAACTGCCGATCAACTCTATGAGCGTCAGCATACTTCTTCTGTCTATCCTGAGCAGCTACAAGATGCTCCCAAATGCGAGACACCTGCTGCTCCATATCTCTAAGCATCTCGGGCCCAAGAAGTACCCTGTCCTCCAATCGATCCCAACTCAGAGGAGTACGACAAGGACGACCATACAAAGCCTGAAAAGGAGCCATACCAATAGAGCTATGGTACCTGTTGTTATATGCAAACTCAACCAAATACAGATAGTCCTCCCAACGTGATTGCTGATCCATGACATACATACGAAGCATATCCTCAAGCACCTGGTTGACTCTCTCAGTTTGTCCATCAGTCTCAGGATGATAAGCAGAACTGAAGTTCAATTTCGTTCCCAAAGACTGCTGCAAGGATGTCCACAAAGCAGACGTGAATACTGGATCTCTGTCAGAAATGATCCTCCACGGTATCCCATGCAATCTAACTATATCATTCATGAACACCTTAGCAACATAAGATGCCGTATATGACGATCGAATAGGAGAAAAATGAGCTACCTTAGTCAATCTGTCCACTGTGACCATAATAGCATCATGCCGTCTAGATGACATAAGCAACCCAACAATGAAATCCATGGAAATAACATCCCATTTCCACTCCGGAAGAAGGTGAGGCTGTAGCAATCCTGCTAGATGATGATGTTCAGCCTTCACTCTCTGACATTCAAGACATAGAGCCACAAAATCGGCGATATCCCACTTCATTCCTGACCAAAAATAGAGCGAACGAAGATCTGCATACATTTTCTTAACTCCAGGATGAGCTGCGTAAGGCGCCCGATGACCTTCTGTCAAAATCAATGCACGAAGACCTTCCTAAGAAGGTACATACAACCGTCCAGAGAAACGCAAAGCACCATCCGAATCTAGCGAATAACTAGCAAATTTCCCCTCCAAAGCTCTACCTGATTCTACCTCAGCTTTCACCTCTGAATACCAACTATCTGAAGGAAGGGCTGCAAGAATCTGACTCTTCAAATCCACCTCAAGAGACATTGCAGAAACCTCATGCCTACGCCGACTTAGAGCGTCAGCCACCACATTTTCCTTACCCTGAATATACTTAACCTCAAAATCGTACTCACACAAAAATTCCGTCCACCTCCTCTGCCTTGCATTCAAATTCGGTTGAGTGAAGATGTATTGCAAACTTCGATGATTTGTATGCAACTCAAACCGATGCCCTAACAAAAAGTGCCTCCATCTCACAAGAGCATGAACCACTGCGGCCAATTCAAGGTCATGTGTGGGATAATTGAGTTCATGATCTTTTAACTTCCGAGATTCATAGGCAATCACTCTCCCATCCTGCATCAACACAGCTCCAAGACCCTCCAACGAAGCATCAGTACAAACCACAAAATCACCTGAAGGATCCGGCACTGCCAAAATTGGAGCACTAGTCAGTTTCTCCTTAAGGGTTTGGAACGCCAACTGAACACTGCTCTGACCAAAGAAATTTCTTTCCCTTCCGCTGAAGTGAAGTGATGGGATGCGCAATCCTCGAGAAGCCCTGAACGTACCGCCGATAATACCCAGCTAGTCCCATGAAACTACGAATTTCTGAGACATTAGTGGGCACGGGCCAATCCATGATAGCCTGGATTTTAGCAAGATCAACAGAAATTCCCTCTTCAGAAATCACATGGCCCAGATACTGAACTTCAGTCTTATAAAAGTCACACTTTTCCAAATTGGCATACAACTGATTGTCCCTTAAGCACTGCAAAACCTGCTTTAGGTGCACCTCATGCTCCTCCATAGACTTAGAATAAATCAAAATATCATCAAGAAACACGAGGACGAACCTATCCAAGAAATTTCAAAATACCCCATTCATTAGACTCATAAAGACTGAAGGTGCATTTGTCAACCCGAATGGCATCACTGTGAATCGTAATGACCATACCGCGTACGAAATGCAGTTTTATGAATATCGGCCTCTGCTATCCGCAGCTGATGATACCCTGATTTAAGGTCGATCTTGGAAAATATCTTTGCCCCTTTTATCTGATCAAAGAGATCATCAATCCTGGGAAGGGGATAACGATTCTTTACTGTTACCTTGTTCAATTGTCGGTAATCGATACAAAGGCGGAGAGACCCATCCTTCTTTTTGATGAAAATCACTGGTGCTCCCCACGGAGAGACACTAGGGCGGATAAACCCCTTAGCTAACAATTCTTCTAACTGCAGATGAAGCTCTTGGAGCTCCTGAGTGGTCATCCTGTAAGGAGCCCGAGAAATAGGCTCAGCCCCAGGCACCAAATCAATCCTGAAATCCACCTCTCGCTTAGGAGGCATACCTGGTATCTCACTAGGGAAGACATCAAAAAATTTTGCAAGAAGAGGGTAATCATTCAAAGACACCTCCCGATTAACCTTCGACTCAAGGTCATTAACCGATACAGCAAAGAGCTGACAACCCTAACGAAAACACCTTTTTAACTGCATAGCTGAAATCATTCTCAAAGAGACAGGCCTCTGAACACCCACAATTTCCACCTCTTTACCAAAATCATCCACACACCGCACTGCCTTATGGCGGCAATCAATCAAAGTACGATGTGAGCTTAGCCAATCCATGCCCAAGACTACATCATAAGAACCAAGTGGAAGAATTCTGAGATCCACCTTAGTTGACATGGCCCCTAACTCTAACCTACAACCTTGCACAAGCTTCTCAACCACAACCTTAGATCCTGAAGCTAACTCAACTTGCCACTTTTCGCTTTGCCTTATTGCCCCCAGTTTACATCGCTCAACAACTAAAGAAGAGATAAAAGAATCAGATGCACCAGAATCAAAAAGTACTAAAATGTTAAACTTATGTAATGAACCTGTAGTTTCAATGACGGTGCTCTGATGATCCGCCTGCCGATTATCCACTGTTGCGAAGACTCGGTGAGATCTCCCTGTGTCGCCCACTGTCAGCTCAGACATAGCTGGTTTCTAACTAAACTCTGAAGCATTCTTTTGAGGACACATCCTAGCAATATGCCCTTGCTGCCCACACGAGAAACATCTAGAACCTCGACCAAAACCTCTTCCCCCAGATGGAGCATTCGATTGCTGGAAACTCCCTCGACTAGGTGCAGACTGAAAACTCAGTGCAGGCTGTCCCGAATTTGTATGGTTCCGGTTCTGATCCTTGCGAAACTGAAATTGACCACCTTGCTGGGAAGTAGCATTCTTCTGCTTCGGTTGAGACTGCTGCTGTTGACCCCCTCTCGAAGGCCCAAAATGACTTTTAGAAGGTCCTGCTGACTGAGTCTAACCCCCTTGCGAAATAGCTCTAGGAGCGGGCACACTACCAATCTGTACTCCTACATGACCACCCAAAGCCATGGCCAAGTTTTCCTCTACCAGACGAGCCTTCTCGACAGCAACTTCCATGGTCTTAGGTTCGAAGACCCTTACACCACCACTGATGCGTGCATTCAAACCTCGAACAAAGTGCTGAACCAACATCCCTTCATCATGGCTAATCCCTGCATACTGCTTTAGCTCATAGAAGTGACGTTCATACTGCTCCACTGACATTGCCATTTGCTTAAGATCATGAAATTCATCTGCCCTGTGCTGCCTCCAATGATCTGAGAGGAAGCGAGCCCTGAACCTTTCCAAGAAAAATTCCCAAGTGACCATACTAATATCCATATGCAACTTTTGTTTCTCAAGCTGCCACCAAGTGGACGCGAAACCCCGCAAATGCATAACAGCACATCGAGCCTTGGTATTACTACCATAGGGGTGCATTGCGAAGCATCGGCCCAAATCAATTAACCAGGTCTCGGCTTCCAACCCTCCTCCAGAGCCATCAAAGGTAGGTGGATGAGTTCTCATTAAATCCCTCATATGACTAGCTAATAAAGCATCCTGATCAACTGAAGCTCCCCTGTCCCTTGGAGACCTTTCTCTTTCCCTCTCAACTGGCTGATCCCCATTAGGTCTAGGACCCAATCTATCAAGAAGCTCACCCAACAGATGCTGCAACTGTCCATCCAACCTCGGCTATTCCGGATTCGGTCCACCATCCGACGGATTGTTCTGAGAATTCTGTTGCTCCTCAGACTCAGGACCGTGAGAACTTGGCGGTGAAGGATTCAGTTGATTGGCCCCACGGCCACCACCTCGGCCTCTTCCTCGGCCTCTACCTCTACCTCTACCTCTGCCTCTAGGCATGCTTCTGCACAGCAAGACAAAGGTACACATGAGCTCAAGAGCCAACACGCAAAGGTTACCTAGCGGACATAACTACCCAGAGACCCCAGCGTGTGCAACCTTGGCTCTGATACCAAGTTGTAACGCCCGCCGTGCAAGCCCCAAAGAACACACAACAAAAGAACACAAATTTTTTTTTTTAAAAGAAAGATAAATAATCATCATACCAATATTAAATGATCATATACATACTCATGTACTTCATACAAACAACATAATCAATCATGTCCTTTGGGGCCCCACGAGGTTACATCGAAAAATAAACATTACTAAACATCATCTCATAAGATATCAAACAAGAAACTATAAATGACAACATTATATAAATACATACATAAATTCTACCACAAGATAAACCCATGAGACATTTCATAACAAATTAAAATTACAAAGTAGATAATTACATTACATCATCTTTCAAATGTTACATCGTCCTTAAAGTTACATCATGAATCCCAAACATGTGGGATGAATACAATATACAAGTTTATCAAATTACAAGGAGATCAACTGGAATAAATCTTCAATTGGATGAAACTGAAGCCACGAACGCTGATGGGGAACCCAATGGTGTGCAGAGCACGTTCCACCCGACCACCCCCGTGCTAAGAGGTGACAGAGAAGTAACTCCGACCAAGAATGACAACAAAAAGTACAACCATACAAAAAGTACCAACATAGATCCATCTCACAATACACCAAATAAAATGAGCAACCAATAACACCATATCACAATGTCATAAAGATGCAAGATCGTAAATAAAATATAAATGAGATCATACAACGTATGCTAAAGAGGTATCAAAACAATAATCTTAAATCAATTTAAATCAATTCAAACAACAATCTAAATCAACTCCCATAACCCACTTCCACAGGAACACAATAACACAACACATGGGCAACTAGGGGAGAGTGTCATTGCATAGTCCTACATGGGCTGTCCTGTGCTCTTCCTCCCAACTGGAGGCGCCGGTCCCATCTATGGCTGTCCTGTGCTCTTCCTCCCAATTGGAGGCGCCGGTCCATAGGGTGACTCATGTGGAGCCGTAGACCTCTCGTGAGGACGAGGTCACGACCTTGCCAACCACGGCCTTCTCAGGCTTCCATTAGTCTGCGGTAGCACTAATGAAGACGAGGCATCCATTTTTAAAATCTTGCAATGATATTACTACCCAACCCACCTAAGTTAATTATTAGGTTTTCACTTATTTACTAACTCACTCGTGGGTTTTCACCGATGGCCGATGATGGCAGTGTGGTGGGTACGGCCGAAGCCGTCCCCCACACAGCCATAAAATACATAACATAAATTCAATACAGAATTCTGCGCACAGAGCGATGGAAGAAATAACACGGGTTTCCAAGAATTTCAAATTTCCATTCAAATTTCATTCGATTAAAAATATATATATATATATATATATATATATTTATGTATATGTATATATATATATATCTAATATATATATATATATATATATAAATATATGTATATATATATTTACAGAGATTCGAATATTACAGTAACAGAGAATTACTGTACACATGCAATTCACTGTGCATGTTTGAAATAAAATGTTTTATAAAGAAATATATATATAAACCAGCAATCCGAGGAAAGGTAATTGTTTTCAAAACAATAACAAAATTTTTTAAAACAAAATGAAATAACAGAATGCTGTTTAATTCTCAGATTGCAATAAAAACCCCTCTTTTTTTTTTTTAAATAAACAGCCACAACCCAGAAACCCCAGAGATTTCATCAATCAAATAACAATCCCCAATTTTCTTTGATTAAACTGTAACCCCAATAAATTTTCTTCCTGTCATTATCTAATTTTCAACCCTAAATATAAATTTCATTTACAAACACAAATTCCTATTTAACAGAAGATAAATAAATTAAAAGAAGGAACCTGGCGTCCTTCGCTTGCAGAAGATTGAAGAAGCTTGGTCCTCTTGCTGCACTACTTCCTTTGCTGCAAATCTTCCAGCAACGGATCCAAACCTTCCTTCCTCTGCACCAATTTCTCCAAAAACAGAAAAGAACCAAGGGCAGAAAAATGATTGAAGATAAAATTTCTCCAGCCTTCCAAAAAAAACATCCCCTCAAACAAAGAAACCTCCTCTTAAAATCCATTCCCATGAATCCCTTCAATTTCCTCTTCCCGTGAATACCAGAGGACACATTTCAAGAAATAAAACCAAATAATATTCATTGATGCTTTTCCCATAATACATTTTCATTTTCATGCATTTAATTAAAACTAAATAAATTTTAAATCCACAACATGAACAAATATATAAATATTCATCATCTCCACAATTCTTTATTAAATAATTACTTATTAAAATCAACCATTGAGAGACTCAAAATAAAAGTAATATTTTTATTATCAATATTTATTTATTGCCATATTTATTTATGTTTTATTTTATTAATTACTTAATTATTTAATTTACCACATAAGACCATTCACCACTTTAGACAAATCATAAAATCATACAAAGACCAATGTAACTACACAATTGAATGTGACCAATATGCACAAACCATGAAGATACAAGACTGTTGACACCTTGGTACGGAGTTACTTTTCATGTCACCTCAAATATTCAACTTCCTGCCGTTGGGTTGGTTCAATGCTCGCCCAGACCTACCGAAATAGGTGGAATCGAGTCTTATTCCTGCAAAGCCTGCATCCACAAGGTGATATACAATATACATAAAATCAAAGCATTGTGAGGAGGATTCACAGCGTAGCAGGGTGCTCGCGAACGAGTGATGCTACCTGTCCCCTCACCAAAACATATCATCATATAAAGCATTATAATTTTACACCACATCATAAATTACTATTCTATAGTCTACTGCATTCCAAATAACTCCATCAAATGATCATAATAAAATGTCATCACAATATCCATGGCATCATAAGAGTATAGTAATAGTCTAAGCTACCACACATAATAGCAATAGTATCAACCAAAATCACAATGTGCCAAACAAAACCACAGTAAATGTCAAAATCAAATAGTAGCATGAGGGGTATTGCAATAATCATAGAAAAGAATGCCATACTACAACAGAAAAATGACTGCCAAAATTCCTCCAAAATCTGTTGGAAACCCCCTGCAACCCCCAAAAATCCTCTAAATAAAATCTCACACAAGAAGTCTCTTCCATTTCCTCTTCAGTGAATACCAAAAGTCACATCTCAAGAAATAACTCAAAATAATTATTAATCCTCTAATTCCTTTTGCTGCCTTTTTCATGTATATGATTAAAATTAAATAAATTTAAATCCTCAAAATTGAACTTTTATTTGAATATATATTCATTATCTCCACAATACATTATTAATTAATTACTTCCACATTAGAATAATTAAAAATCAACCATTTACAAGATTCTAATTAAGTATCCAAAATAATTATCTTTTCAAGATTATTTGTTCATAATTATTATTAACTTCAATAATTTAAATCAATTTATCTAATAATATCACTTTTATTTTTAACGAATTGGTTTTATTTGATCATTTGTTCTAAATCATTTGATTAACTTAATTGATTCTGATTTTAATTTCTAATCATATTTTAAATAACTTTGCAAATCACTTATGATTTAATTAATTATTTAAACATGACTACTAACATATTATATTTTCCACATAATCAAATAACACATTAATCAATGAAGCACACACAGAAACTCACACACAAGCTCAAAACAACCGACACGGAGGGGCATTACAAACTACACATGATTAGAGTTAAAAAAAATTATAATCTAATGATGAATGAAAAGATATGCAAGTTGACCTCGTTAAAACAAGGAGAATGAAAAATTTGTAGTAGTTTCAAAATCTATTTGGTTGATGGAAGGAAGTTTTTTGATGGGTTGAGGTATGACAATATGTGTTTTGGGTTGATTCCCAAGGTGTGTAGCACCACAAGTAGAATAGGCACTACCATTGATACAAAAGAGGGACCACATGAGGAAGTTATAGAACTAGTAGAAAAAATACCAAGATATCATATCAAAAAACATGCTTGATGGATTACCAATGGTGAGGAGTATTATTGACCATATGGATCTAGTTCTAGGGGCATGTTTTCCAAATAATATGGTGCATAGAATGAACCCAAAGAAAAAGAAAAGTTGAATTTTTTAAAAATTGCTAAGAAAGGGAATGATTAGGGAGAGTTTAAGCCCATGTGTGGTACCCATAGTACTAACATCCAATAATAATGGTGAATGAAAATATGCACATACTCTAAAAAAATAAATGAGATCACTATAAAGTATAGGTTCCTATTGTATAAGATGAATGACATAATGGATCTTTGAGAAAAGAAAAGTATTTTACTAAGATTAAAGATAAATGAAAGACTTTATGAGTGGCTAGTTATGCCTTTTGGGTTGACTAACATGTTGAGAACATTTATAAGGTATTGAATAATTTTTTTGGGAAATTTGTAATTGTTTATTTTGATGACAATTTTATTTTTAGTAAGGCTTAGAAGGAAAACCTAAAGCATATCAAATTGGTGTTACAAAGATCAAGGGAAAAAGGTTGTTGATAAACATAAAGAAGTGTAGTTTCATGAAGAAATAATTTTTGCATTTGGGATTTGTAATCTTAGTTGAAGGGATGAAAATGGATTCAAATACAGTAAGATAAATTGTGTAATGAGCTACAATAGAAAATATTAGAGAGGTAAAATATTTCCATGGATTGACAAGTTTTTTTAAGAAATTTATCAAAACGTTTAGTGGTATTTGTGATATGCTAAATGAAACAATAAGGGGAGAAAAAAAAGAGTTCACAAGGACATTAGAAGTATATAGAAGCTTTGAGTTGCTAAAGAAGAAGATGATCAAATGATAATTGTTAGAACTAATATATTTTAACAAGGCATTCCAAGTTGATTATGACACAGGTGGGAGTGCAATATGAGTAGTGTTGAGATATGAAGGATTTTTTTTTTAGTAATAAATTGAATGATGCAAGAAGAAATTCAGTATATGATAAAAATTCTATGCCATAATTCAAAGATTGATGAAGTGGAGGCATTACTTGTCACCAAAGAAGTAAATGTGTCGTACACTAATCATTAGGCATTGATAATATTTGAACAATCAAGGTAAGATAAACCAAAGACATAGTAGATGGGTAAAATTTATGCAAAGATACACTTTTATGTTGAAGCATAGGAGTGGAAAATCAAATAAGGTTGCATATGTATTAAGTAGGAGATAAAATTTACTAATAAAAATGAGAGTAGAGGTAGTTGTATTTGAAGAATTGAGGCAATTGTATGAGACTAACCATGAATTTGTGAAGGCATGAATATAATGTATAGAATTAGTAAGTATAGACATAAGTAAGTGGCTTTAATATTTAATCTAGAATTAAATGTTGTTCAAATGTAGCTAGCCACATATTCCTAGAAGTTTAATGAGTATTTTGATTAAGGTGAAGCCTAGTGATAATTTAACAAGATATTTTGAGATAGAAAAGATAGTTGCATTGGTAAGTGAGGACTATTTTTGAATAAAAATATATAAGGATGTGAGGAAATTTGTCCAAGGGTATAGAATTTTCAAATTGCAAAGGGGAGTAGCTAGCACATAGGTTTGTATTAGCCATTACCAATTCCAAAGAAACCTTAGGATGAAATGAGTATGGATTTTGTATTAGGATTTCCAAGAACCCAAAGAAGTCATGTTTCTATATTTATAGTTGTGGATAGATTTTATAAGGTGACACATTTCATCTCATGTGAGAATAACAATGATGTGGTACATATAGTTGATTTATTTTTCAAAAAAATTATGAGGTTGCGTGGTTTATCAAAGAGTATTATTTCATATAGGGACAATTTTTTTACTAGATATTTCTAGAAAATATTATGGAAGAAGACATATTTGAAATTCAATTCATGATAGCATCGATGAATTGATGGACATATAGAAATTGTAAATAAACTTTAGATAATTTTTTGAGATGTTTGATTGGAGAGAAGACAAGATATATATCATGGGTAGAGTGCAAATAATAATTTAGTAAACTAGGACCGTTAAGGGGCCTAGTTGGGTTAAACCAACTGCAAAGGTGCCTAAGGTGGTTGCATGGGAAAAGCCAAAGGAGGGTTGGTGGAAAGTTAACTTTGATGGAGCATCTAAAGGGAATCCTAGACCATCAGGTGCAGGATTTTTCATTTGAGATTGGGAAGGGAATGTAGTTGCTTTTGGAGAAAAGAAGTTGAGGGAGGGAACAAATAACATAGTAGAAGCCTCTGCAACATTGTTGGCAGTTAGGATGGGTAAGAAAATGGAGCTACAAGAATACACTTAGAAGGTGATTCACTAATCATTTTACAAGCCATAATGAAAGGGGAAATAGGGGCATGGCGAATTTAGAACATGATAGCAAAAATAAGAGAAGAATTAAACTTATGTGAAGATTTTGTGGTAAGCCACATAAAAAGAGTTGGTAATACGGAGGCCGATATTTTGTTGAAGTGGGCTACAAATTTTAGCGAGGTTCGTGAATTAAGATTGGAGGACTTTAGAAATGTAGTTTTAGTAGATTAAGCTAAAAAAGGTGGCAAGGAAGCAACATTAATGAGGGGAGATAGTGGGAAGATCAGAGGAAGTTGATAAGACTAGTGAAATGATGTAGAGGATGGAAGTGGCAAACCCAGTACAAAGGAAATTAAAGGTTGAGGTGTGTGGTGTTAAGGAATTCATTAAATCATGGCCCTTGGTAATTGAAGATAATTATAGAAACTGGCGTGGTGGAAGAAGGCATTAAGAGTTGGTGGTGGTAGTGGTAGTGGTGTTGTAGGAGTCTTCAATGGAGGCTAATTTTACTTTGCAATCAAAGAGGCAATTGAACCCTTTCTATGGTGATGCTTCAGACCAAAGGCTAATGGGAATGTTTCTTTTCACAGATGGGTGGTTGGTGTAGAGTGTGCGAATGATTATGGGGAAATATTTTGGTAATCTGAGGCATCACTACAGGAAAAACATGGATTTCTACTCATTGATAGTAGCATGGGGTGTGGACCTGGGTGAATCAATTAGCACAGTGAGAGAAATAATGTAGATGATTGTACATAAGGATTTCTTGGAAGGGATAGAGTCAATTTTAGAATGGGAAGTACGTGGTGAAGGTTTAGACATTCGAGAAGGATTGGAGAATGTAGAACTGGAGGGGACCGAAGGATGTGTTCCATTCATGCATTGGCCAGAGGATGCGATTAAGAACCACTGCAGGGAAGAAGCAAGACTAGGTTGGCAAGCCCCGAAACTCTTCGTTGAGCTAATGAAGGTGGAGGAAATTATTGAACAAGTGAAAATAGAAGCAAGGTGGTTGGAGGTTGGAGAGTAGAGAGCGAGGAAGCGGAGGATGAAAGCAAAAATGAAATTAGGGTTTTAAACGGGTAGCTTAGGATAGTTTATGGTGCTTTAAGTTTTTTGTAGACAAAAAATTGAACTGCTAATTCTGGTTTTGGTTTTTGGGGTTGAACCCATTTTGTGGGCATGCAATGTTATTATTCTATGTGGGTTGAATGTTTAAATGATGTGGATGCATGAAAGAAAGTTATAGCTGGAAGTTGAACTATTTCTAGTTGGGAAGGGTAGTATCTTCAATTTTTTGCATGTTAATGTGCTATTTGTAAAAACTGATTTAGCTGTAGGAGTATTTTGGATGGTAGATGAAGTTATGATGAAGATGATGTAATATATTTTTTATTCCAGCAATACAAATTCTATTACCTACCAATTTTTTTTTTTTAGTAAACTAGAGTATAAGATTGATACTATTTCTATTTTCATTTGGTAATAGTCCAATGAATGTATTAGAGTTGAGAGATATTTGTGAAAAATACAAAGTGTAGAGGTAGAAGAATTTGTAAAACACATGAAGTACATGTGGAATTAAGAAGTCATTTGGAGAAAAAGAATGATTGATATAAGGAGAAAGTTGATGCGAAGAGAAGACATAAAGAGTTTGTAGTTGGAGAAGTAATGGTATATCTCAAGTAGGAATGGTTTCTAGTGGGAACACACAAGCTAAAAATGAAGAAGTTTGGTCCTTGCATAATTGTAAAAAGGTTTGAATCAAGAAATTCATATGAAGTAGAGTTTCTAGAAGACATGGGTACAACACCCTATTCAACGCCATATATATCCATTAGTATCATGGAGGGGAACTAGGGAATAGTGGTGTATGAGTGCAATGGAAAAATTAGATATCACTACAACAAAAGGAAGAAATTAAAATTTTAGACAATAAAATTGGGAGGAGCACGAGGAACAAGTGGTATGAGAAGTATGTAGTGAAGTGGAAAGGAAGACCTCAAGAAGACTCATATTGGATTTCAAAGGATGAGCTTAGACCATTTTGGTTTTCCTCTAGCCACTGGAAAATGAGGGACTCACTTTTCAATCAACCTTGGGTATTTGACATAAGAACATCCTAGGGTGTAAGATCAATCTTGTATCAACCAAATTTTTTTTTTCTTACTTGTTTATTTTTTTGTAAACTATTTCTTATCATTATTATTATCCATGTAGTTACATATTTCACCTTAGAATTGAAAATATGTGTTCATCTTAGATCCTTCAATGACATATCTAAATATTAAGATATTTTTATTGCCAAAAGGTATATATTATTTTTTTATCCTTTATTGAGCATAAGATAATAACAAATTGACAGTTAGTTTCACTAGTTGGGATTTGCACAACTTATCAAAGCTTGTGACAAATAAAGAACACATTACATGGTACACTGGACCTAGGATACCTTATGGTATGGATTGCATTGAGATATATTGAACCATCATTATCTTATACATTCTAAAAGATGCATCTACACATTTCATAAGGCATTAAGCTTTGCACCACCTTGTGGCCAATCGAGATCACTCGTATGATTAGAAGTTGATATATAAACTCTTGAAGATAATTGGTGGCTGCGAAGAAAGGAGGATACAACTAGGTATGACATTGTATTGCAATATATTTTGAAGCTCTATAATTGCTCAATCATAATCAAGTGATTGTGTTCATCATGTTGGAATCCCATTGTATTAGATTGCAATGTTGTTAATTACATATGAATAAATAATATATTGTTCTTGCACTATTCCATTAAGTTTTGTCTTGTTTAATTTATTGGTTGCATGATTGGATAATCTTTCATTTGACCCTCCATCCATGATTCCATGACAATGCCAAAATCATATCAATCAAGATAATATGCAAGATAATTCTTTGAAATGTATATTTAATCTTGCAAATTAAATTTGACTTTATAACACATATTTTTCAATAAGTTTTAGTGGCACCATTAGTGACCATGACATTAAAATTCTTATAGAATAATACATGAATTATAAATAAAATGATAGAATTGTTTTTACTTTTTTGAATTTGTTATAAAATCATAGGATTTTTTAATCTTGCAAATTAAATTTGACTCTATAACATATTTTTTAATAAGTTTTAATGGCACCATTAGTGACCATGACATTAAAATTATTCATAGAATAATACATGAATTACAAATAAAATGATAGGAAATTTTTACTTTTTTGAGTTGGTTATAAAATCATAGGGTTTTTTCTCTTACCCATACTATACAAGTTTCTTTGATAACAAGTTCTTTAATTGTGGCTTAAGATCAGAGCTTTTTTAACCTTCACTTAATTAGTCTTTTCTCATTCCCATGAGCTCGGTATCTTAGTCTTGTTTAATGATTTCCTTGTTCATAATATAAGTTTGCAGGTATATTGCTTGTATTACTTGATAGATGTTTATATATTAATGAGTATTTTATATTAATGATAAGGAACATGTGTAGATAATAATTATATGATTAAGTCTATAACAAGGGAAAGTATAAATTTGATTATTAAGCACGACAATTAAAAATTATGTATGTTGTATGATCTTTTATAAATTTTACAATATTAACTTTGATGTTTATCCGACTTTAATTCATTTTTTATAATTTAATTTTTATTAGATTGATATTTTTAATATTTGTAAATATATTAGTGATAATGTCACTTTTTATTATGTTAGTATCTTTCTCTTTGATGTTGATATTTCTTTCATTAAAAATAATTTTGAAGATTTTTTTACTTTTAAAGATTATTTCATTTAATTTAAAAATTATTTATTACTAATATTTTTTATAAATACTAAATTAATTTTTATTAAAGTTTTTATTTTTAAGTTTAAATACAAGTGATATACTTTAATAGTTTTTCTATTACTAATTTATATCTTAAAGAGTGAGTGAGTGCTTATTTTTAGATTGCAACAATGAAAACAACATAGTTATAAGCCTATAAAACTAACTACATCTTTAAAAATTTAATTGAACTAAGAGTTATCAAATAACACTTGTTTAGTTATTTTAAATGTGTTTCAGTAGACTTTTTAATTTGTGTAAGTTGTTTAAATCTATATTTTTTTTTAATTTTTTTTTTTCTATTAGTTAAATCTTTTTTTAACATAGATTTTAGTTTTTGATATAATATATAACTTGAACTACAAATAAAATATTTTTATATTTTTCTTAAAAAATTAGCACATATTTTAATTATATATTTTATTTAATATTATTTTTAATTAAAATTAATTACTATTTAGATACATATTTCTATTTAATGCATAATTTTTTTTATATATTCAAATTATTTTTTGAATGGACATCAATATGGAGGTAGTCTTATTTTTATGAAATTTGAATATATTTTTGTTTTTTCATGGAACAAAGGTTTTATTTTTAATAATAAAGTTATGATGATTTGAAAATAGAAAATAAATGTATTAATTCAATAAGTTATAGTAAACATATTTTCAAAAAACTCACTTTGAGGGTTATGTTTTTTCAAAAATTCTTATTATGACAACTTCATTTTGATTGTGAAAAATGTGGCTTGAATCAATAGTCTTTATCTAATAAAATGCTAAGTATAGTTTGAAGGCAATCAAAAATCACACAAGTTCGACACAAACAATTTTGATTGAAGGTCCTTTATACTTAAGCAAGAATGAGGTGGGCTCGTGCACAACCAATCTCATATGTTTTGGAGCCTTCGATTGAAGGTCCTTTCTACCGAATTTAGGAAATTCTTTGATTGAAATGTGGCATGTTCATAATTTTTTAAATGATCCACAAATAAGACAATTTTATGCTTCCATCCTACAACTTCTATTAGAATAAAAATTTCTATCACTAATAAAAACAATTAACATTTACTTTGTTAACAATAAGTTCCCCAACAAAAAATGAACTAATTTCAATTTTATCTCTCTCAATAGCTTTAATACCCCTGTGAGGTTGAGATAATTATTCACTATCTCCATTTTTTAATAAAATGGATGATATCTCTAGAGGTGAAAAGTGCTAGAATGCAAGAAGTTCAACCAAATTGATTTACAACCACTTGTGAGTATCTTGGGATGGATGGCTAGAAATTGGTTAAATACATTTTTACGCTATACAATTGATACTATTAATATTTAATCTTTGAAATATTGAGATCAAGAATTTATTTGGACAAAGCATAGATATTTTATTCATAATTCCCTTATGGAGGATTGGAAACAAGAGAAGATTTTGATGCAAATCAGTCCTTTGAATAATGACAATTCTACTTGCACTTGAAATTGATGTTGAGTTCATACCCTTATTATTGAAAGATTGATTCTATTTAAAATATTTGAAAGTTTTATTTAACATGAAATTGGACTATCTTCTAATATATTCAATATTTACATATAAAATTTGATCATCATTTTATTAAATTATGAATTAATTCATTAAGCCATAAATTTACAAAACTTTCAAATTTTATAACAATCATTTACACCCTTTAAAATTAAATAGGACCATATTCATAGATCCATATTTATATTTATAGATTATTGCTTGATCACATTAAATTATTTACACCAAAGGAGCTCTTTTGGATGCAATATGTTAATGGGATGAAAGTCTAAGACATATGTCAATGGCCTCAAAATAAGAATGTTTTGATTAGAGGTAAAAAAGGGGTTTTGAAGGGGCCCAAAACCTTTTACAAAAGAGAGCAGCTGAAACTAAAGAAAACTACATAAAGTATATATCAGCCCAAATGCAACGAACCAACAACACTACATGTTCTTCAGAATATCAACAACCTCCACATCGCTCGCCACAACCTTATGAACATCATCCAGGACATCAGATAAATCTTTGCCAGGATCCCCAGCCTGAGCCTTGGTCGTGTTTCTAGTTCTAGCCCTAGGCCCATCTGTATTCACCTCATTAAATAAAACACTATTCTTATCCCCACCCTTATCAACATAAACCTCTTCCTCCATCAGCTTGCCACCAACACCAATCACTTCAACATGAACAATCTCCTTGTGATTCTTGGCACTAACAAAAGGAGAGGTAATACCAATCGACTCAAAATTAACCACAGATTTAGTCCCCTCCCCACCCTTGACGATGTTAGCACAAATAATCTCTAGCTGATCCTCCAGGGTGAGGATTCTACCTTCCAAATTTTTCTTCATTTTAAGTGTTTCCTCCACCACAATATTCAAAGAGTTAAACAGTTCATCAATCTAGTTCTAAATAGAAGACTCATCAACTGTCTCATTGCACCCCAAACTTTAACATTTGTCATGTTAAGTTCATGGAACACCCATTTGAACAATTTGAATAAAAAAATGGAACCCTCTCTAGCAGTTCCCAAAACATCAAAAATATCTTCCCTATCAAAGTTGAAAACCCCCTTACCCATAGCATCATCCTCATGTGAGGAGCTTACCTTGTCCTGACTAGTAGAGACGTCCTTACCTTTCCCAACAACAACTGATATTTTGATTTTACGAATGGAGTCCATAATCCCCTCAACCACAACCTTTCTTTTCTTTTGCCGATCCAAGTCCACAACATCCTATCCGCCCTCAACCATAGCCTTTCCTTTCTTCTACATATCCGGGTTCACAACTAGGGAATCATCATCACCTTGTCTTCCCATCATCTTGAGGGGAGAGTTCCTCTCCAACACCTAACTCGCAGACCTTAAAACTAGTTTCTTCTTACTTCCCACCTCCAGCTCCTTCTTTTGCTTTGTCACAGGGGCAACAATGATGCCTCACAATCTAATTCATTCTTCTCCTTCAAGAAAGTATGCATAAAATTAGTAACCACCTCATCACTACAAGTTTTATAACCCTTATTAGGGCTCAACTCCTTTTTCTTAGACTTCCCCGCAATAGGGGGATGTGGAGCCACCTCCATAGAAACAAGAGAGTTTGGTACATTATCCACATCCTCCTCAGATTCTGACTCCTTTTCCAAGACAAGTTTCCTCTTCTTCCCTTTTTTACTAACCAGATCCTCTTAAGAGACTGTATCATACTCCTCCATCGGCTTTAACTATTTACCCTTAGGGGTAGCAATCGACTTAGCCACCTCAAAAGATTTAGCATACTTAGAAACTAAAAGAATAAGCCCCACATGCAGAACCATATTTTTGGGGTTTCTCTTATGGTCCTTGAGACCAGAATCTAGTGACGCAAGGAGATAATAAGGAAATGAAATTCTTTTCTTGCGGTGGGAATGATTAAGCATAAGGAAGTGGTAAACATTTACCGCAGAGAAGTGACCTTCTAGGGAGATATATCTCGTGAGTTCCTCAGCCACATCCCCCCACAACGCCTTGGGAGAGCTCCTCTAGTAACCCCCACTCTTTGCAGTCTTTAGGTCTTGAGATTCATCCCCTTTGAAATTTTTTTTATGGCACTTTGCACTTCCTTCTTGTATTTGAAAAATTTCATTCCATCCATAGGAAACCCAGTGATATTTGCTATAAAATATTCATTCACATCAAACTCTATTCAGCCCAACTTCAGTACCTTGTTGTTCTATGCTTTTGCAAACAATGTCGTTGCTTGCAGATTGTTACCATGTAGTATCTCTAGGTATGGAGTCAACCCACCTTTCTCTAACACCTGCAAAACCTACGACTTCTTCTTGATAACTTTGCAAGAGAAGGGCTCTGCGTGGTTCCTATCACCTCCCATGTCTACAGAATTTGTAGAGTCAATAAGCTCGAGCTCTGAACGTAATGAGGAGAAACCTCAAGAAGACAATACAAAGAATGCCCATAATCCATGTGAAAACAAAATTAAGGCATGAGAAAATAATGATCTTAGAGTTCTGTTCCCTATGGATACCAACCAAGGTACAATTAACTCATTTCAAATCTAGCTTACCATTCCTCCACATAATCACTAGCCACGTGAAGATAGTCATGCACTCCCCAAGCCATAATAAATCATCAAACAATTTAAATTTGGAAATCATGATTAATACTTGCAATTTCCTCCATGGGGAGGGGGTCATTGATACCCCATTCCCTTACACCTCTAACTCCAATATTAGCAAAGACATCAGCTAATCCGTTAACCTCTCTCAAAATATGAGAAATTTAATACTCATCAAAAGATTTAAGAATTTCAATAGTGTCCCTAATCAAAGATTCAATAGTCCATGAAGGGGCAACACAATTCTTCAAGTTATTGATGATATTGAGAGAATCCCCCTCAAGCCATACTTTCTTATAGCCTTTAACTTGTGCCAACTTTAGACCATGATAGGTTGCAACCACTTCCGCATAGTGGTTTGTTTGGGTTCCCAAAGGGAGCGCCACAGCTGAAACGAGCCTACCATTAGAATTTTTGACCACTCCCCCACAACCTATAGGTCCCGAGTTCCCTTTATCAACTCCATCAAAATTAACCTTCACCCAGCCATCTGGAGGAGCTTTCCAAACAATATCTTCTCTAGAGGCTTTCCCTTTAGTAACCGGGAGGGAAATATCACAAGGAAACTTCCACTTCTGGGCTATAGAGATATCATAGGGGCTGAGATTAATCTTCGGCCCATTGTGAAAAGTGATCCCTAATTTTTTTTTTCTTTAATAGCCGCACAGATTTTATAGGCCACAAAGATAGCAGGGAGGGAAGAACTCCTGAAATCCTGTTATTGTGCTCAATCCAAACACCCCAAGCAATGTGAGGAAGAGAAAGAGACCAAAAAACTAACAGAGCAGGATTGGACGAGGGTCCAACCCATTGAAACCACAAATACTTAATTGAAGAAGGAAACACCCAACTTAGGTTCCAAAGAGAGAGCACATGGGCCCACACATTTCTAAAAAAACTACAACCAATCAACAAATAGAAAGCATTTTTGACTTCCTCTTCACAAAGAAAGCCCCTGTTTGGAATCATAAAACCTATCTTGACCAAATTGTCAGTAGTTAATATCTTGTTCTAGCCAAAGAGCCAAAAGAAAACATTCACCTTAGGACTCAATCTAGAGGACCAAACGGAGACCCAAAAAGGAGCCAGACCAACAAAGGAATCATTAATATGAAAATATGAGGAAACAAAGAAGTTACCATTAGAGGAAGGCTTCCAAAAAAAAATATCAGAGGAAGGGAGAGAGGGGATATGAACCAAAGAAAGGGCCTTAAAGAGATCCTCCAACCCTGGATCAGCCTCATGCAGCCTTTTCCAACAACCTCCCTCAATATAATCAACAAAAAATCTGCCAAACCTCCGCACACAAAGATCCATGAAAGGTTGAGCCCAAGGCTCATCTTTAAGAGGCCTATTACCAGACCAACTATCTTCCTAGAACAAAATTTCCTACCATTTCCAAAGTACAGATCCAGACCAGGGGGGGGGGGGAGAAATCAGGAGATAAGAAATTCCTTATACCATCAGCACACATAAGTATTTGCTCCAAGAAATTTTCACCCATTCACTCTTAGCTAGCAAAAGGTTCCACAATTGTTTTCCAAGAAGGGTGACATTAAACTCTTTGATTTTACAGATTACAAGACCACCAACCTTTTTGGGTCTGCAAACATCATCCCAAGCAACCAAATGAATTCTTCTCTTATCCTCAACACCAGACCAGAAGAATTTTTTTTGAATTCCTTCCAGTTTATCCACAAATTTCCTAGGCATATAAAATAAACTGAGAGCATAAACAAGAATATTTTAAAAATTAGACTTAATCAGCTGCACTTTCCCGGCTTGGCTCAACAACACACCCTTCCAACCAACCAATTTAGAATTAAATTTATCAATCATCCCTTTCCAAAAGGATTCAGGAACATTAGAGCACAAGGGAAGACCCAAATAAGATGCAGGGAGTTTTCCAATCTGGCACTACATGATTCTAGCAATTTTAATTTGCATGTGGGCCGAAGTGTTGAAAAAGAAAATAACACTCTCGGGTAAGCTAACCTTCTGCCCCAAAGAAGCCTCATACTTTTGTAAAATAAGTTTAATAGCCTTATCCTCATTAATAGATGACTCTCCAAGCATAAGAGAATCATCCACAAACTGCTAATGGGAACATATAAGATTACTAGAAGAGGGGGCTAAACCAGATATAACACCAGATTTAATAAATCTTTGAATAAGATGACCCAAATATTCCATCAAGATAATAAACAAAAAAGGAGATATTGAATCTCCTTGCCTCAGACCCCTGGAACAATCAAAGAGAGGAGAAGGCAACCCACTGATAAGGACAAAGAACTAAGGGGTGGAGATAAGCTGAAGTACAAGAGCCACCAATTTCTCCCCAAAACCAAAAGAGGCCAAAATATTAGAAATAAAGCCCCAATCAACTCTATCATAAGCTTTAAGAAAGTCAAGTTTCAGAATGAACCCAACATGCTTATTAACAATAAGAGAATGAATATTCTCATGAATAGAGAGAATAAAATCCAAAATTTTCCTACCAGCCACAAACCCATTTTGCTGAGGCGAGATGATAAGAGGCAGGACCCTTTGCAATTTGACCGCTAACACCTTAGAGAAGATCTTATAAACCGAATTGCATAAGGTGATAGGACATAAATCATAAAAAGAAGTAGCACCGGGTTTCTTAGGCACAAGGACAATAAAAGAGGAATTCAATTCCTTCAAAAGAGAGCTAGACCTAAAAAATTTCTTGGTAGCCACAACATCCTTAGCAATAATTTCCTAGAAGGACTAAAAAAAGAACATAGGAAAGCCATCCGAACCTGATGCCTTATTTCCTTCAAAAGAGAAAACAACACTTCTAATCTCCTTCGCTGATGGAATGCACACCAACTACCTATTAATATAATCATTTATGATCTGAGGGATATCCCTAAGAATATCCTCCTGACAGGCCAAATCAAGCTCTCCCTCCACTGCAAGTAGATTAGAGAAGTAGGAAGAAGCAACAAACTGCAAATCAACATCCTTCTCCAAAACTTGATTATTGAAATTGATCAATTTAATGTGGTTAGAATCCTATGTTTAAGGGTAGAGAGGTGAAAAAACTTAGTATTCCTGTCCCCACTTTTTAGCCACATAATCTTAGAACACTGCTTCTAGAATTCCTCCTCCTTAGCAACAATATTATGCAATTTGGAGAGAAGGACATTTTATTTCATAACCAAGGCATGATCATACCCAAACACTTGGATAGATTGTTGTATAGCTTGAAGCTCCTTAGATACCCCCTCCTTCTCCAGAAAAATGTGACCAAAAGAAGTCCGATTCCATTTTCTAACATTATCCTTAACATTAGCAAGATTTTTAGCAACTTTGAACATAGCGGAGCCATCCACTTGAATGTTCCACCAAAAATGAACCAAATTACTAAGATTAGGGTGACAAGTCCACATATTCTCAAATCTAAAGGAAATTTTTTTCTTGCCTCCCAATAGATCCACCGACAAGGACAAGGGGAAGTGATCCAAACCCAGTCTTGTCAAAGCTGAGAGTGAACAGGAATAATGAACCATCCAATCAAGGGTAATAAGAGCACGGTCAAGCTTGACCTGGATAAGAGCATCTCCCACTCATCGGTTTGACCAAGTGAAAGAAGCACCTTTGAGGTCCAAGTCAAGAAGAGTATTATCATTAATAAGATTCATTAGATCATATCTACTGTCATCCACAATCTGTGAGCCCCCATCTTATCAACATCATGCAAGGGCGTGTTAAAGTCCCCCATAACCAACCAATTACCAATAGGATGCAACACTTTGAGGGAGCCAAGGCTATCCCAATTTTTTTTTCTAGCACTCTTACAATTAGGAGCATAGATGTTAGACAGAGTCCAAGAGAACTTATCACACAAATGAATAAAGAAAGTAGCCACATGGTTACAATCATTGAACACCTCAACCCCCCAAATCACCCTAAGATTCCAAAAAGTCACAATCCCTCCCGATGCACTTGCCGCATTAGAGCAATGCATCCCACAATCCTTAAAAAGATTATTCTTCAACCTAGATAATTTATCCAAACCCATTTTAGCTTCTTGAATTAACAAAATATTAGGGCGATGATCTCTTACCAAATTAGTAAGGTCATGCTTATGAGGGTGATTTAACCCTCTAATATTCCAGGATATGATATTCATAAGAGCTTATGGGAGGTACTCTTGGAGCACATCTCCAAAAAAGTTCTCTATGTACCATCAACAATATCCATTAGACTCTCCTTCTCCCTGGTAACATTTGCAGAAGTGCCGCCTCTACCTCTCGGCTCAGACCCATAGTCTGACCTTTGTCTGTTTATAGTCATAACTCCTAGTGAGGGGGAATGATTTTTTCTGTTGCGCCCTCAAACTGGAATGAAAGGAGGATTATCTAGATCCTCAGGTTCACCAATGTCCTTAACTTCAGACAAAACCTCCAAACCCTCAACCTTCAAACCAACATCTTGTAGCTAAATCATCCCCAAAGGAGGAGACCTAAACCATCATTCTTAGAAGCCTTATCAACCTCCTTAGCCTCAATCCTCATCTCATCAAAAGACTCTACTGTATCATGAACAAGGGAGGAAATATCCTCGCCTCCTTGCTCATGTTCCCGATTCAACTCTTCCAAGTCCACCTGGCCTTCAAGATTATCAACCTTCTCAGCCACTACCAAGCCCATTTCCATAGGTTTAACTTTACCAACCAGGGCAGACCCCTCTTTCTCCAAAGGATCCAAGTCCTGTTCTGGAAATTTCTCCTTCGCTCTCCACTGTTTAGACACCTGCTTCGACACTGAGAGGATATTTTTTCCCCCAATGGCTAGCTTTTTTGCAATGGAAGCAAGCAAATGGATTTGAATCAAATTCAACCGCTTGTTCCCACATCCCAAACTTAGATTTGATCTTTATCAAGGCAGGAAAATCAACTGATTTCTCCACATTCACACAGAATTTGGCATAAACCAGCCGCTTCCTAGAAGCCATCATTTGGTCAGTCGACAACAAACACCCAAAAGTGCTTGCAATCCCTTTAAATGATTCCTCATCCTAGAACTCCATAGGGAGACCAAGAAGTCTAACCCAGACTGGGGAAGCCAAGAAGGAGCACGATTTTGGGTTAAAACCTAGTTCCCATCTTTTCAACATCAAAGAAGACTTCCCAATGAACCATGGGCCACCTGTTAGTGCCACCACTAAATCATCTTCATAGTTAAATTTGAAAGAAAAGAAACCTTTGGCCATTGCAACCACATCAATCTGTCCCTTAGGTTTCCAACGATTTAAAGAAAATTTGCAAACCAACTCAATATGAGGTCAAGGTCCAACAAATTTACCCAATAAAGCCATATCCATATTTGACATGCTTTTATCAACAATACAGTCTGAAATAGAGATAGAGTATTCTCCAATCTTCGCATTAGCAACAAATGAAACAAGAGAAGTACTTTTACCTTTAGGATTTTTCACAAACAAATTCATCCACTAAAGAGATGAGCTCGACAGGAAATCATTCTTAGTCTTATCATTTCCAAGACCCACACCATTAGGAGTCCCATCAAGAGTACCAGACGACAAGCCTGGCCCAGATTTTTCTACTCTGAGATTCCCCTTTTCAGAGGACACCGGGGGATGCGTTGGACACACAACCTTCGAAGCCCCTTTCCCCCTAGAAAATTCATTTACCACCAAAGGGGACCCACAACGCTTACCTGCAGTAAAGGACCCGAATGACATCACATTCCCATCAGAAAACTATCCACCATTACCACCTATAACATCATCAAGAAATCCCGCCTTTTCAAAATTTGAAATTTCACCACCGCCATCGCCACCACCCGAGGACCTCTCCATTTGGTTTTATATATGTTAAATTTTTTATTCCAAAATAAGAATGTTAAGATCATGTCACTTAACAATTAAATACTAAATGTCAATGTGAACATATATGACTAGCTAGGTTAGGCAAGTAAGAGGTTAAAGTTTAGTTCAATATTTGTATGAGATTATTTCTACTTTATTTATTATTAAATTATTTTATTTTAAAATATAATATTAATTTATTATGAAAATTTATAATGAGATCTAATTATATATTGGGAAATAAATTGGTTGAATCATGTGTTAGAAAGGTTCTTAACTAATTAGCATTTGAGGTAGCTATACAATAATCATTATATAAATTAATATGAAAAATATAGACAATTAAAAATTAATGGGTTTTTATTTCTTAATTTAAGGGTTACAATTTTTTTTTTGGATTTTTGATATTTATTATCAAATATGTGTGTGTACGCATATTTGCATACATGCATTTAAGTGTACTTGTATGTGTTTATGTGGATGTAGTCATGTGTTTATTTGTGGTTGTGTGTATGTGCATGCTTGTTGAGTGCATGAGTGCACATCTCTCTGTCTCTCTCTATGTATGTGCATGTGCATGAGTACAAATGCATGTAAAAAGATTGGTGGTGACCTATTGCACATTTTGATGAATTTTTAATTCATACTTCTTTGCTTCTAACATTTCTACTCAATGGAAATATGGAAAATTATGTTCATTTATTAATATTTTTTATGAGTTTTGGAAGGTGAAATTATTATTTGAAAACATATGTTGGTCAAATAACTTTGAGTCTTCAAAGCTTTTTGAACTCACTTTATAGTTGTTAATCCCTTATTTTCAAAATAGTCTATCTATCAAAATAACACACCTCACTATGTTTCATAATCCTTATTTGGGTTTCCCTATATGAGTCCCTTTCCATCTTCTTGAATGTTTACTTGTTCACATTTCTTATTTTATCCACTTTTTATATTTTTTCTAAAATTTAGAGAAATTGAATAAAAACCTCTAAATAAGAAATTATTACATTAGAATCACCCTTCTCTAACATGGAGTAAAAGAACTATTTTCATATGATTTTAACATAAGTATCCCACTTTTGTCACTTTCCATTGGGTGAGAGTAGAAACATCATTGGGGATTTTAATGACAATTGTTTGTGCTAAAAGTTTTGGCATCCTTTTGAGACCATGGTGCATTGATTTAAATATCATAAAAACAATAAAGTCAAGTAGAATTTCTACATTTGTTGAAATGTGTTTAGTGACAAAATTTTATCCAATATTTTAGGGATTATGACGCCTTGATATCTATTGTTCCTAACAAAAAGAGTCAACTAAATTTTTTATATTTGTTGAAGAATGTGTAGTATTATTTCATTTTGTCAAAAGTTTGATGGCTGATCAATTGTAACAAAGAAAACACATTATTAGCTAGTTGGTGGTAGCAAGAAGAATAAATCAACAAATTGAAGTTGGATCTTGCATATAAGAGAAATATCATCCATACATATTTTACCATGAAAAATAAAAGATATTGAATGTCATGAATAAAAATATTCAAATATAAAGCTATACTTAACACTACAAGGTATGAACGAGCTACTGACACCTTGAAGAATATGAAGTAGCCCATAGGTGTTTGTTTTTCTTTTTGTTGGTTGTTGTTTGGTTGTTGTTGGATGTGTTTATTCCTTTTGTGCAACACTTTTATATAAAGGGTTTCGAGTCCCTTTAAAGCCTGTTATTCCTGCTAATCAAAAACACTACAAGGTATGAAGAGAGAAGCAAGTAAAAATTCATTCCATATTGATTTACCAAGTGATAACCAAAATTTACTAGACGTCATCCTTAAACTTGGGAATGTTGATGTAAGACTATCATATTACTACCTTTCTAGTCTTAGGTGAATTTTAAATATTCAAAATAAATTGAATTAGACAAATCATAACTTGTGTTTATATGGTAAATTTTTCGTCAAACACCTTTTCATGTTCCCCTCAAACATAACACCCTTTATACACAGTATAACCAAAATTCAACCAAAAAACATTCTTAGAATTAAGAACATTGAAATAAGGCTAATGGATTAACACTCTTATGATTTTTTTTTTGTAAAAATGAAAATCACATTCCCTCCAACATTTTCTTACTATTATTCACACTTAATTGTTCCCTTTAGTATATTTTTTTACCCCATTTATGTTGCAAGGTGTGCACCCTTGGTCTCCTTGTGTTGTGTAGAGCAATGCTTGGGTTCATGACATGGCTTAACTGCCTCCCATGGATTTATTAACTCTAGTGGTTGTATCGGGCATTAACAAGTCAATCTTTGGTGCAACAACAACTGTCTTTGTGGTATCATAGCTTGGGTCATGGGTTTGAATCCCTCGCTTGCGCTAGGGGGAGATTTTTTCAAGGTGTGTTCCCTTAGTTTTCTTGTGTTGTGAAATGCAACACTTGGGTTCGTAACATGGCTTAATTGCCTCCCGTGGATACATTAACTCTGGCGGTTGTATCGGGCATTAACAGGTCGATCTTTTGGTGCAACGATGACCATCTTTGCAAAACTGTATCCCTTGTTCACACCTTGTTGAGTCTTGAACACCCTTGTTTAACTTTGTGTCTTGTGTTTCCCATTTTATGTTTTTTTAATATCATTGTGTAATATTTGTTCATCCTTTCCCATGTGATGTTTATCTAGTTCACCTACATTTAATTTGTGTATCTTATGTGTTTTGGACTCTTCTTTTCACCTTGTGCCTTTACATATCACTCCTTGATGATCTAATTGATGTGAAATAAAATCTCATTTCCTTATCTTAACCTTCTTTATATTTAGTAGATAGTTGATCCTCCTAACATTAAAATTAACCATGGCCTCTAGAGGATGGTTATGTCATTACTCATGCCTCTTGACCAATGGGGCAGTTTATTGAATTTTACTACCAAAATTTATGGGCATCTCATAAATGATCCACCTAACCTATTTAATATATTCACTTATATTGGTTCCTTTTGAAAATTTATAAATAGAGCCCCCATTCCTCTCATTTAAACATATTTGTAATCCATCTCTCTATATGTTCTTATACTTTGAAGTAATAATTTCATTGTGTAAATGCTCTCTTATAGGTTCTCTTGGGAGAGATTTGTTGAATCTTGTGCTATTGTACTTGTTTAATTATTTTGGAACTTTAATTATCTTTGGTTTATCCCTCTTGTGTCTTTCTTTCTTCCTTTTGTATCTTGTCCACCCATTTTCTCCCTCCCTCTAGCCTTTAAGAACTCCAATTTATCCAAAATTTCTTGACATTTTTCCTTCATACCCATTTCCCCCCCTCTTTCCTCCATATTATTTTATGTCCATTTGGTCATCCCTTTCCATCTACTATCCTTTTTGAATTTTCGCACACCTATTATTAGCCTTTACATGTAAGGATTTTTTCCCTTTTCCACCATTATTGTCAACAACATTTTCTCTTGGTCATTGTGAAGGGATTCATGTTGATCATATTTGTCCCTTTTCCATCATAATCAAATGATACCTTCTTGACACCCACACTAAAAAAGAATCCTAAATTATATTTAGGGTGGATTTGAAATGTTACAATGAAATTTATATTGATACTCTTGGTTCTATTATCTTATTCATTGAGATTGTTCCAAAATCCACTCATATTATTGCTCATGTTATTCCTCCTTTTGATCACTTTCACATTTTTCTTGGTTAACCTTGGTTAGAAAATTCTAATTCATCCCATTCATTCTTCATCAATGTTTTTGATTGATTAAACAGGGAAAGGGCCCTGACCTGTACAAAAGAGTAACAAATCTAGAAACCAACAATAGAACAAAACAACACTACAGAGGAAGCAAAACAAAAGTACAGCGACTTCCCCCAAACCCAATCAACCAATTTTTTTTATCCAATACCCTTCATATTCATTCTTCATCAATGTTATATTCCTTCATATAATAGATTATCTAGATACATAAAATAAAAATAAATAAATTCTTGAATGGTAGGATAGAATTGATCCACTCCCATTAGCTTGAAAACCTAAAAGGGAATCCTAATGGAGGCCAATGATGAAAATCTAAAAGTGTACAAAGTTTTGATAACAAGAGAACACATTCTTATAGAGCACATATATAGTTAGAATTATTTCAAATCAATAGAACACTATAAGTGTTGTGTCTTTTAGAAACACACCCCATTTTTATTTGTGAAAGGACTCAGTTACAAGAGTTAGGATCTACACTAGCTACACCTTCCTGGATAGAAGATGAGACATAGAAAATGAAATAGGTAGAGGTTGTTGTCATTGATTTGAATACTTTGATAAAGCAAAGTGAAGTAACTAAACCTAAAAGGAAGGCTCGAGTCTTGTATTCAATAATCAGAGATGCCTTAGGGTCCAAGGTAGCAAAAATTTCTACTCATGTAGTGCCAAAATATGAACATGATATGAGGCTTGAAGAATATTAGTTTTCTACTATGAACTTGGGACAATCCACACGAGAGAAAGAAATATTTGAATTAAGAGCTAATGTGGATGTGACTATTTCTAGGTTGGAGAAAGAAAAAAGGAATAGATAAGAGTTGAAGAGGTAGATAACATAGTTACAAGGATACATTAAGTGGCTAATAAGTATTTTATAATCCACTCAAGAATTTTGTACCACTTCAGTCCTCATCTCTCAAGAAGAAAGCATCCTCTCTTAACAAAGTGAAGAATATTTATAAAACAATAGAAAGATGGATGAAGAAGATTAATTTTCAAGGAGAAGACTAATCATGAATTACACATAAATATGGGGTAGAGGTTTAAAATGGAAAAATAAAATAGTCAAGCTCATGGAAAAGTGCAAACAGAGGCAAGAAAAAAATGAAATAAAACTACCTAGATTGCTGGCTATAAAAGATTTAAATAATCATGTGTTGTTGAGAGAAAGTATTCTAATAAATAAAGTCATCCCAAGCATAAGAAAATTGATAAAAAATCTAAAATTAGAAGAAAATATAGTGAAGGAAATAATTAACAAAATGATATAAATGAAAGACCTAGTTGGCAGCCTCAAATTCAAGGAAGTAGAGATAATTGAGAAAATAAAAGGCATAAATCTCATTCTAGAGAAAGTTATGGATAAATAGGTGTTATAGGTATGTTCAAGAATATCTTAAATAACATGTTGGATAATAAAGATGATAATTTGGACAAAGAAGTTATGACAACTAAGGATTTGATGAATAATTATGAAAGAAAAGAAAGAATAAGGAATGCGGCCTATGAAAATGTTTGGCCACCTACAAGACTTATTCATATAGATAAAAAAATTATGAAAGAGTAAGACCAGTTTGAAATGAATAATCCTTTGATTTCATATAGAAACTATCAAAGGAGGGAAGCCATCAAATATGGTGATATCCCTATAAAAACCAATAATGAAGAGGATAAATAGATTGTGTAAGCAATTGAATGAGAAATTTTGGGTTTCCTTTGTAGAAAATTTTCCTCCATCTTCTCTTTGTAGAACCTTCAAATAAAACTTGTAAAATATTTACACCTAATGGGATATTTGTTAGCTAGTCATTTGAATATGTTGTTTCCAATAGAATATTCTTACGTCTTTTAAATTTTAATCACTCAATTTTGAGATATAATTGAGCCATCAAATTATAATAGACTTTAGTAACTTATTTCTATAAAAGGGCCATTGCTCCTATTGGGACTCAATTTCCTATTATCCTTTTTTCTTGAGTCTCGTCCTTTTGTGTGTCTTAGAAGTATGATCCCTGGTCAATAACTAATATGAGAAGTTTCGTTATGGGTCATCATGTCAATGTGTGCTATTATTGGTGGTTTTCTCTTTCATTTCCTTAGTCTTTATCAAACTCAAAAATAATTTTTTCTTGCTAGCTATGTGATTTGTTTGGTGCCCTTCATAAGGAACAAATAAAAAACAAAGACAAGAGAAGTGTGCAAACATAGTAGAGGTTCTTGATAGGTGTGTACAAGTCTCAACAAGTTCCTATTGATGGTGAATGCACCGATGAAGGAAAAAATAAAGGTATGTGCGTATGGTGGAGGTTCCCTTTTGGGATGAAAGCATTTACAAGGATGAATTTAGGCTTGTGACACTTCTTTTCAGTGTATAGATGGTCCTATAAGTTTGTTTACTCATCCACCCTCTCCACTTACTAGAAGTGATGGTAAGAAGTCACACAAATAATAGAAATTAATTGTAGACTTTATCTTTCCATTTACAATGTTCATTTTGGGTGGGATTGATCTTGGACCATGCATTTTCAATATGTGAATAGTGCATCGATTAGGGTTACGCCTTGCTGCTATTATATGAATGATTTTGATCATTTTCAAAGGAGGTTAGACATTGTGTGTTCTCCAGATTCCAAGGAAGTTGTAGGACATCCTTTAATGCCAACTCCATTTTTTTGAGAGATTATAGACTTGGAAAATAGAATAGAACTAGTATTGTAATGGGATTTTGTTGTAGAATATTTCCATGGCACTAAGTATGTATTCAGGAAGGTTTCTTAGTCAGATCTAGGGATTTTATTTTTCACACTTGATAGTATGAGTGTAAATATGGATGAGATGAATGTAACAACATTATAAAACTACTAAAATATTTGTAATAATCTCTATTATATTGTGCATGAATATATGAAGTTGCATTCTTGATTAATGAATATTCTCTGTTGCAAGATTTCATAATTATTGTTGTATGAAAATGCATAGTTGTATGTTCTTATTTCCTTGTTTGTTCTATTTTTTGTGAGCTATGAATTTTTTTTCCAATAGATAAGCACCAGTTTGGAACCATTCACCAATCTAACATTTGAACCATAGATTTTTGGGCTCTCTAGGACTTCTCTAGCTCTTCTAGGGTTTTTCACCTAAAAGGAGAGAGATAGGGCCCAAAAATGCTAAGGGTTCATTCAAATTATGTTATGTATGATGTTGTCTAAGCTAAATGAAGTAAAATAAATGCAATTGAGTGATATAAATGAATGAATTTGAATGCAAAACTAAGATTTAAACTATGCTGGAAAACACACTATGATATGCAAACAGTGAACTAAATGAAGAAATAATGCAGAACAAAAATAAATGAGATGAAACAGAGTGCACTTGGGTAATGTTTGATGATTTTGGAATGTTGTGGATGCTGACTGAAATCACTAAAATTTTACAGTGGGACTCATTCGCCCAGGGTGGTGAATTAGTTCTCCTATTGGTGAAAAAGTGTCAGAAATTGGTTTCTGATTGTCGGGATCTGGAATCTGACAAAATTCAGATTTTCAGTCCTAAGGTGGGACTCATTCACCACTGGTGGTGAATCATTCCTCTCCCAAAATTCTAAAAAATCAGGACAAAACTCTGCAACACCAGATCTGGAAATCTCTGATTGTTAGGTTGCCAAAGTCAGTTCTGCAGGAAACAGACAGAAAACCTTCTCCAAGCTTGAAATATGAATGAGTTGACTTGAAGCACTTAGTTGACTTGTTTACCAATCTTCAACACCAAAAATCTTGTTAAATCTACATACCTAGGTCTGCAAACACACATTCAATAGGGGAAAAATGGTTGAGGGTTAGCAAATAGGGGTTTGCCTTGGTCAAACCCCAGTTTTGGTAATCAAACCCTTAATGAAACAATGAAACGAAAGAGAATGATAAACTAATAACATGCAATAGCTGTCAACTTACCAAACCCTTGATAATGAAAATATAAAGTAGTATCAATGGATGCTCCAAAGTGCTTGAGTATTGCTTGATAAGATGTTGTAAGATGCTTGAATGCTTAAGATTTCTTGAATATGATGTGTGAATGTTGGAGGATTGTAGGAGATGAAAATCACTTATTTACAGACTTGTTCCTTAGTTAACCATTCATACCTCATCACAGGCTGACATCAAGTGTTTTTGAATAAAAAATCAAAAGAAAATTTTAAATTTTTTGAATTTGGAGCCAAGGGGGACTCATTTGCCACCCATGGCAAATGGGTCCCACATAGGACTTGAAAATAGGTGTCGAGAATTAAGTTGCATTTAATGCTGTTTGTTGGGCTAAAATTCAAAAATACACTTAATTAGGACATATGATGGCATAATGGGGCCAAATAAAGCACAAGAAAAGGATAAATAGTGAAGTGCCTAGAAAAGTGTGAAATCTTGTTACAAGAATTTACAACACTTCAAAATAGGACTTGTTTAATGATGAAAAGGTGATTTTTAGGTGAATTTCAATAAATAGAGTCTAGAAGAATGTAGAAATGTCTTACAACACTTCACATCACCTTCACAAGACATCATTATTTGCATTTTAGTACCTAAATGTGCATGTTCAAGCCATGTTGCAACATAAAATCAGAGCAAAATAGATCAAACACTATGAAACAAGACCTAAAAGGCCATGAAAATGATAAGGGGCCATTTTTCTATGACAGATTTAGCCCCCACTTTAGTGAGAGGATGAGCTTGCTTCAAACTCACACTAAAGTAGCCATGAACATCGAGAGAAGGGTTCAAATGTACTTACGTTAGCAAGATGGAATGACAACAATCAAGAGGGATGATCAAGCCCCCAAGATGAAGATCCCATGGAAAACTAAACATAAGAACAAAGGAACACACAAGTGTTGAGAATCAAATGAAGCTTCGATCGTCACTCCAACTAGTTGTGGATTAGATCTAGGCTAAAAGAGAATGTATACTCACTCTAGGGTGATAGAACACATAACGGTCCACCATGTGAGAAGGCCCAAATGTACTCACTCTGGGGCCATGAAACTTCTGACTGTTTATGGGGTGAGAAAGCCCAAAAGGTAGGATACATATGCTAGTTGGTATGCACTCACAAGCACAAATGTGGATATGGGGAAAATTCATGCCACTAGGTGGGCTTCCCACTCAACCATATAAAAGTTATACCTCCTGATAAATTTAGCAAGGTGCCACAAAGAAAGATGTCATGAACAAAAAGAAAGGTACCACAGTCATGCAAGTTACGTTATGCAAGGTGGCAAAAGATGCAAAAATGTAAATTGTAAAAAAAATGTAAAGTGTTAAGTGTAAAATGTTTGTTCAGTTCATCCAAGGTCAGTCACTTAGGGAACATTGTGTCTAATGTCTCCAAGAGAGGACCAATCGAAGTATAGTATATTCACAACTTAGGGGATGTCGTGCGTCGCATCAGGCCACCAAGAGGAATGTAGTATGCTAAGATAGATCACACTTATGAAGGACATCACACCCAATGTCATTCACAAAGTGACAAATGCATCATATAAAGGAAAATGATACACTAGGAACCAAGAATACAAATGAATTAATGGTAATGTGGTCCCCCCACTTTAAAAGAATTGCGACACATCATTCTGTGAGAAATTACTTTAAAGTAGTGAAGGAAAGAAAAAGAAAAAAGAAAACAAGACATGAGAGCCAACTTGGAAAGCCCTATGCCAAGTCATATGTTTTGAAGTTAGGCTACGTCATGTCAAGGAAAGTGAAAAACAAAGAAAGGGAGTTTCCCCCCACAAAAGAGCATACCAAACACATAAGGGATCTATGGATTTGGGGTCAGTATGTTCGTTGTTGCAATGTGTTTATGAAAGAGATCATAACTGTCATCATTCCCCAAAGCACATAGAACTGGAAGAATGACATAAAGAGAGTGAAAACAAAGGAAAAATAAAGTTCATTTTGGGTCAACATGGAAGAGACATTGCGGTCTCAACTTTGCATCGTCCCCAAAAGGAAAACACAAGAAAAATGAAAGAAAGCAAAAAGGTGAAAGAAAAGGGAAAATATTTTGGGTCAACATGAAGGAGACATTTTGGTCTTGATGCCTTGCATCATCCCCAAAAGGAAAACACAAAAAAAGAAACAAAAAAAAGGGACCATTTGGGTCAACATGGAAGAGACATAGGGCGTCTCTACGCTTTGCGTCATCCCCAAAAGGAAAAAAAAAAATAAAAAAGAAAAAGGCAAGGACTTTTGGGTCAACAGAGACATAGGCTCTATGATTTGTGTCTTCCCAAACAAAAACACAAAAAAAAAAAAAATAGAGAGGTACGAATAGAAGAAGTGTACAAAGAGAGGGAACATCAAACACACGATACGGGGGAATACGATACACACATGGAAAGGTAAAATGAAAAGGAAAAATAAAAAGAGAAAAGAAAAAAGGCTAGTTAGGCGAATGCAAGTGAACCATCTAACAAGTCATCTACCTCCCAATCATGTTCAGTGTAATGTGAGGGCGATTGACTGTCCAAAGGAATAATTGCAAGCACCAAACTAGGAGTCATACCAGGTTCTTCACTTGGTGGAGAGGTTTTATCTTTTAAGCTCATTGTAGATGAAAATAAAGAGTTTAAATCATTATGTACTTCTTCATCTATTTTTTCTATCGCCGCATCATCATCATCATCAAGATTATGAAAATGAGAGGATGAAGGGTGATTTCTAAGGAGGGATGTATCAACAACTATGGTTGTTGGATGGGTTCATTTTGTTGTGTTTGTTGCATTGGACTATCTTGTGGTAGGTCAGGAGAAGGAGGGTGGTCATCTATTACTTCTATCAAAGGTGGAGGTTGATTTTTTGTATTTTCTTCCATGTGATATTGACAAGCAAGGAGATGGTGACGACGCCTTTGTTCCCTAGCACCACGGTTTCGTTTAATTCTATTTTGGATTTGTTGAGGTGTAAGAGTGGATTGAGTCATCATAGGTTCTTCTACTTCCGAAGAGGGAAGAATAGAAGAAACCGAAGAGGATGGGTCAACCAATTTCTCTTTGGATTTATATACTTGTTTAATATGAGGAGGCATGACAAGAGTTATTTCATTTTCCCTTGGTCATTTAAACGATGGCTGGGAAGTTTCTAGGGGTGGTTGTTCAGGAGGTTGCATGGTTTTCTCAATGTAAGAATCAGGTTGAAGCATGGTTTCATCTATGATAGGAGGTGTGGAAGTGGACAGGGATGCGTTACAAAGAGACAATTCGACTATCTTTTTGGCTTTGAACTTTTGATAAGCTATGAAAAAGAAGTCCTTTCGAGGGGTGATGGGTTCCATGGGTTCAGGCCAAAAGGCTTCTAAGGAAAAGTTACCTTTAGATGATAAGGGATTAAATCCACTATGGTGTATGGTAAATATCTCATTGCCATGTGGAAATTTCAAACACTTGTGAATAATTGATGGGACTGCTTTCATTGAGTGAAGCCAAGGGTGGCCTAGCCGTAAACGAAATTGGTCGGATTGTGGAATAATTGAAAATGTTACATCCAAAGTTTTAGGTCCTATCTGTAAGGGGAGTACGATTGATCTGATTGTAGGGAATGCAAAACCAGTATGTGTTTTAAACCATGTAGTTGGTTTATTATAAGCATCTTGATATAACTCATGTAATACTAGAAACTCCTTTGTGATCACATTCTCACCACAAGCGAGATCTATTAATATCTGATTAGTGGGCTTATCATAGATTCTGCCAGCTATGTAGAGAGGACCATTAGGAAGTTTTTGTAGTATGTCTCTAGCAGAAAAAGTGATATAAAGAGATTTAGTGGTTTGGCCCTTACAAGGGATAACATCTATCATAGCCACAAGTTGATCCATAGGACTATCTTCAGTAATAGGTGGAGGTATATCATGTTGTTCATTGTTCGTATCAACAGTCATTACATCAGTGTTTGAAGGTTTTCTAGCCTTAACAAATGAAGTAGTGTGTTTAGGCATAGGATTGGTGAAAATTTGTAAGTTCTGGTTAGGGGGTATAATGGACTTATTTCCTTGATCATTAACACCCATAATGGACAAATAGCCTGAATCAATGAGTTCTTGAACTAGATGTTTTAGACGCTTGTAGTGTTCAGTGTCATGTCCATTTTGGTGATGAAAATGACAATAAGCATTAGCTCTGAAGGTGGGTGGTAAGGGATGATTTGGATCAAGTGGTCGGACAGGTGGCAAAGTGAGGATGCATTGTTGAATTAATTGGTTCATTGTGTTATGGAGGGTATCAGGTAAGGGAGTAAATTGTCTCTTCGGGTCCCCATAGGTATAAGGCACCACTGCTTTAAAAACTTCCACTTGAGTTTGAACTGGTTGGGTTGGTTGCGGTTGTGATGGAGGAGGTAGATTGAACTGTAAGAAGCCTCTATTTGGTTTGTGAAAGTTTTGTGTGTTATTTTGGTTTTGATTGTTGTGTTCAGTTTTTCAGCTCGGTTAGAAGTGGATTTTGAATCATGACTTGAAACTGAGTTATGGTATTCACACAAGGTTGTGCATAAATGCATAAACGAAGGGAATTTCATCATAGTTAAATTATCCTGAAGGTTTGTGTTTAAGTTTTCGATAAACATATTTTGCAGCTATGCATCAAGAATCTTGACATCAATTTGAGCATACAAGGATTGGTATCATGAGATAAAATATGTTACTTTTTCATCTGTGTTTTGTCTACATCACATGAAGTCAGCCATTGTCTTTTTAGGTGTCATGTGCACTTGAAAGTGACTTATGAAAGCATCCACAAATTTATTGAAAGAACGGATGCAATGATTAGGCAAGTTGGAAAACCACTCTAAGGTAGTATCTTTCAAGGTCCTTGGAAACAGTTTGGCTAATAGTTTATTATTAAGGAAAAAATCACTACACAAAGCTGTATAAGCATTAACATGGTTGATAGGGTCTCCTTTACCTCCGTATTTCTCAAACCAAGGCATTTCTATCCCTTGTCGCATCGGGGTACATAAGATTTCTAAGGATAAGGGGCTGCTACAGACATGATATGTGGGTGGAGTGGTTTGACCTTGGCTAATGGTGGAAAGTTGATGTTGCATGGAAGAAATGGTGTTAAGGAGTTGTGTAAGAATAGGGTCAGGGTAAGTGGATTGAGGTGGAAGAGAAAAGGGTGATGGAGTGTAGGTGATGTTAGGGTAAGTGAAAGGAATACTATGGGGTGTGAAGGTGGTGAAGGGTACTTGCGATGCCACAAGAGAAGTAGGAATGCTAGGTGGAATCAGGAAAGAAGTAGTTGCATAATTAACCTGATGCATAGTTGTGTGGGCTTGTGGATTGGTATAAGTTGGTATGGATGCTATGGTTGAAGGGGGAGGAACTAGAGGTCCTCCTTGGCTTACAAGAATGTTTGCGGATTGAGTATTAGAAGATGCATGTTTATTATAAATTTCCTAAATTCTCTTCATCACTTGCAAGCCATCATCACTTTCAATCAAACAATGAAGATTGTCAATGGTAGGTATGGCAGTGGTGGAAATGTTTTCAAGTGACAAGTTTTGTTGTAAATGTGCAAAATCCTCATGAATATTAATAACCTTTTCTTGCGGGAGGGAATTGTTTTGGGTGTCAACATTCATTGGATGGAAAGGTGAAGGCATAGAAGTGGTATTATTAGTTCCTAATGCACCATTTTCCATACTAGGAGTAGGAGCTCGTGAGATCCCAAGGTCCACAATGAAAGTGCTATCACGGGAGGCCATGATTCTAGAACTTCTTCTCACTAAAGTATTATCAACAGGGCACCAAACACTCATACAAGTACCACAAAGGAGGGGGTGAAATTAAATGCAATGCAAGGTAATCTAAGATGTCTAAATGGAAATAATAGAAATGCTGCTAACTGTAATAGAGAACTATAGAAAATAGAAATGCGGGAAAATGCCAGAAAAATGTCAGAAATGCTATTTAAAAAGTGCATAGGGACTAATTTTCCCAAGGTGGCGAATGAGTCCCAGTATGATGTTTTTGTGTGTTTTTCAGAAATTTTAAGATGTTTTTAATGCTCTAAAAAATGCAATCAAGGATGCAGAATGCAAATTTTCAATTTTTTCAATGAGATGCAATGCAAAAATGAAATCTATATGAAGTTTTCACTAATGCAATATGAATAGTCCTAGAGTGCAAAAACAAAACAATGTACTAATTGAATGTTGATGCAAATATAAACTAAGATGCAATGTGAAAATGAAATAAGAAATGCAAAGTGTTCAAAATGCAGGTTCACCAAAATGAACTATTGATTTTTGGTCTCTCTAGGACTTCTGTAGCTCTTCTAGGATTTTTCACCTAAAAGGAGAGAGATAGGGCCCAAAAATACTAAGGGTTCATTCAAATTATGTTATGTATGATGTTGTCTAAGCTAAATGAAGTAAAATAAATGTAATTGAGTGATCTAAATGAATGAATTTGAATGCAAAACTAAGATTTAAACTATGCTGGAAAACACACTGTGATATGCAAACAATGAACCAAATGAAGAAATAATGTAGAACAAAAAGAAATGAGATGAAACAGAGTGCACCTAGGCAATGTTTGATGATTCTAGAATGTTGTGGATGCTGATTGAAATTACTGAAATTTCACAGTGGGATTCATTCGCCCAGGGTGGTGAATTAGTCCTCCTACTGGTGAAAGAGTGTTGAAAACTGGTTTCTAATTGTCAAGATCCAAAATCTGATAAAATTCAAATTTTCAGTCCTAAGGTGGGACTCATTCGCCACTGGTGGTGAATCATTCCTCTCCCAAAATTCTAAAAAATAGGAGACAACTCTGCAACACTAGATCTGGAAATCTCTGATTGTCGGTTGCTGAAGTCAATTCTGCAGGAAACGGATAGAAAACCTTCTCCAAGCTTGAAATATTAATGAGTTGACTTGTTTACCAATCTTTAACACCAAAAATCTTGTTAAATATTCATACCTAGGTTTTCAAACACACATGCAATAGGGGAAAAATGGTTGAGGGTTAGCAAATAGGGG